>CM075977.1:271128595-271158595 GCA_038087875.1 Malacoraja senta
CCAATTCACTGGATGTTTTCAAGATAGAGTTAGATTTAGCCCTTCGGGCTAAAGGAATCAAGGGATATTGGGAAGAAGTCAGAACAGGGTACTGATTTTAGATGATCAGCCCCAAATGGCCCACTCCTGCACCTATTTTTCTATGTTTATGTTTCCAGTGGCTCAGGTTTAATCATGATCTCTAGTGTTGTCTGTGTGGAGTTTTGCACGTTCTCCCTATAATCCCGGGTGTTTTCCTCCTGCGCCCAGTTCTAAGGGTTGGAAGGTGAATTGACCAGTGTAAATGACTCCTATTGTGTACATGAGAACAAGAATATGCAATAAATTGATGTGAATGCAGTGAGCGTGAAATATAATTAATATATTTATTTCATTTATCGATAATTATATATAGGGGCATAAAATTATAGGACAAACATAAATTGCATTCTCTTGTGCTGAAGGGTGACTTAATAGAAGTATATAAAACTATCAGGGACATAGAAAGGGTAGCTGGTCAGAGGCATTTTCCCAGGATGGATATGTGAAATGCTGGAGGGCATAGGTTTAAGGTAAGATGTGGAGAGGTTTAAAGGAGATTTGTAAGGCGTTTTTTTTAACCTATTGTTGTAGGTGCCTGGAATGCACTTGCAGTGGTAGATGCAGATACTACCATGTTTAAGAGGCATTATAACAGGCACGTGAACAGGCAGGCAATTGAGGGGATACGGACAGCGTGCAGGCAGATGGGATTGGTTAGGTTCCCATCGTGGTCGGCACAGGCATGTGGGCTGAAGGGCCTATTCCTGTGCAATACAGTTTAATGTAAACGCGTGCATGAAGGTCCTAGTGGACTCAGTGAGCCGTTAATCGTGCTGTTATAACTCCGTGACTGTTAAAGATTCGTGAGAACACATTTCTATTTGGATCTTCAAAGACAGCAACCAGTCTTAAAACCCACAAGCTTTAAAAAAAATCATTACGAATGATTAACACGAGCAAAATACGAGACTGGAGCACGAAAATGAAATGCACACTATGTGTACTGCGGCTGAATGTTGTTGCACTCTCCTCAGATGTTTCAGAATTTTATCTTTCATAAATATAAAAATAACCATTCGAACATTAAACCTCATCCAGGTCCCGGGAGATAAACCCTGCACGACACGATCGGTTCCCAGGCTGTGGGGACCAAGACCAACATAATAATCCTGTTCCACCACCGCCTGCAGTCTGTGGGGACTGAGAGCAGGGCAAGACTGCCTCGTTACAGCCTGCAGTGTGTGGGGACTGGGACCAGCACAACATTGCCCCACCACAGCCTGCAATCTGTGGTGACTGAGATCAACGTGTCCTGCCACCCACCACATTCAGTCTGTGGGGACTGGGACCAGCACAATACTGTCCCACCACAGCCTGCATTGTGTGGGGATTGAGACCAGGGCAACACTGCCCCGCTCCATCTGCAGTCTGTGGGGACTGGGACCAGCACAACACTGTCCCGCACCATGTGCAGTCTGTGGGGACTGGGACCAGCACAACACTGTCCCACCACAGCCTGCAGTCTGTGGGGATTGAGACCAGGGCAACACTGCCCCGCTCCATCTGCAGTCTGTGAGGACAGGGACCAGGACACGGCTATTTAGCAGCAAGGGCTATGGCGCCTGGACAGCTCCTCTCACTGCTCAGCGCCCATACAATCGTGCGGCGTGAATTGGAAACAATATCCCAGTGTTTGGGTTGTTTCTACTCACCGTGCATGTCGGTGCAATTGCTTTATTTTACGGAGATGTCGCTTCAGGTCCCGGGGACTGCTGTACCTTGATTTCGCAGCGCTGGCTGGCGCCTGGGTCCAGATCCAGCCCACCGCTGCCTGCTCACCGCGCCGCCGTCACTGCTCGCCCCTGCGCCTTCACCACATATGCCACTATTCTTATTGTTTTTATTAAAATATATTTTGTGGTTGATACTGTCCCTCAAGATGGAGGAGCGGTGTGCACTTGCTACATGCGCAGTAGGGACGCTGCTAACTTGTAGGGGTGGTGGGGGGAATGCATTCACGCTGATTCTACATTAGCCATTCATGTACCCTGCCCTTTGCTTGTCAAAGGGGTTTGTCAATTATATTCTAAAGCATAAACCGTACAGTGCTGACCAGCGGCTCGATCATGCTTAACGCGACATGGCATTGCCCTGGGAACGTTTTAATATTATTTATTTCCCCTTGCACCAAACCTTGAGGCTAGAAGTAATGTCAACATTGTAGCCTTAATTTATCATCGGTGATGTCGTTAACATAGCATCCCGCACACCTTACAGCACAGATAATATTACTAGTGTTATTAAAATGTTGGTAAAATTCGGGAAGTGTTGTTGCGTACCTCATGTCTTCGCGCATGCCTCATGCCTAACACACGTTCTTAATGTCATCAGTTTTATCTCCATAACATTCTGCTACCGCCGTTATTTTTGTCAACACCTGTAGGTGAAACTGCAAATCCCGAACGGTCGCAATTATAGCGGTCACCTGTCAAAATTTCAGCACCTCATTTATTTCACTAGCACCGACTATCGGGTAGACGGTTTAATGGGCAGAAATGACAATCTCCTTCCTGTTCTGATCATGTCAATTTCACTTAGTGCCCCCAGCATTAACAAGATATCTCAATCTCCCTCCCCCTTCTTTTAGCGATGGCCATATTTATGACACTTATTTGTTGAATAACCAACCTTCTCAGCGGCATTTGGAATTAGATATCGTTATCTTCTCTATCTTGATTGTAATTTGTGCATTGAAACTCTTTATTCCGAAACTCAAATCCTCTTGTTATGAAGGCCAACATGCCATTAGCTTACTTCACTGCCTGCTGTACCTGAATGTTTACTTTCAGTGAGTGGTGTACAAGGACACCCAGGTCTCGTTGCACTTCCCTTTTTCCTAATCTGACACCATTGAGATAATAATCTGCCTCCTTGTTCTTGCTACCAAAGTGGATAACTCAGATGTATCTACATTATACTGCATCTGCCATGCATCTGCCCACTCACTCAACCTGTCCAATTCACCCTGCAACCTCCTAGCATCCTCTTCGCAGTTCACACTGCCACCCAGCTTTGTGTCATCTGCAAATTTTACTTTACATCTGCAAGGGTTACTTTTAATTTCATCATCTAAATCATTAATATATATTGTACATAGTTGCGGCCCCAGCACCGAGCCTTGAGGCATTCCACTCGCCACTGACTGCCATTCTGACAGTAACCCGTTTACTCCCATTCTTTGTTTCTTGTCTGCCAAACAATTCTCTATCCATGTCAATACCCTCCCCCAATACAATGTGCTCTAATTTTGCCCACTAATCTCCTGTGTGGGACCTTATCAAAGGCTTTCTGAATGTCCAGATATACATCCACTGGCTCACCATCTATTTTACTTGTCACGTCCTTAAAAAATTCCAGAAGATTAGTCAATCAGGATTTCTCCTTCATAAATCCATGCAATCCTTTTACTGCTATCCAAATGCGCTGTTATTACTTATTGAATAATTGTGACATGGTTGTTTAATACCCAGTATATTTGTTATTTAAGAATATTTGTTTTACTTTGTACTATGGTGGTGGGTTTTGTTTTGAATTACTTAGTATTATAAATAGTATTGTAAATATTTGAATAAATCTATTTTTGGTTTAAAGAAGAAGGGTGTTTATTTGTCACATGCACTGACAGCAGAATGGTGAAATTCTCATTTACAGCAGCATAATGGGCCTACAATCATAGAAACATAGACATAGAAACATAGAAAATAGGTGCAGGAGGAGGCAATTCGGCCCTTTCGAGCCATTCAATGTGATCATGGCTGATCGTCCCCAATCAATAACCCGTGCCTGCCTTCTCCCCATATCCCTTGATTCCACTAGCCCCTAGAGCACTATCTAACTCTCTCTTAAATCCATCCAGTGATTTGGCCTCCACTGCCTTCTGTGGCAGGGAATTCCACAAATTCACAACTCTCTGGGTGAAAATGTTTTTTCTCACCACAGTCTTAAATGGCCTCCTCTTTATTCTAAGACTGTGGCCCCTGGTTCTGGACTCGCCCAACATTGGAAACATTTTTCCTGCATCTAGCTTGTCCAGTCCTTTTATAATTTTATATGTTTCTATAAGATTCCCTCATCCTTCTAAACTCCAGTGAATACAAGCCCAGTCTTTTCAATCTTTCGTCATATGACAGTCCCGCCATCCCAGGGATCAATCTAGTGAACCTACGCTGCACTGCCTCAATCACAAGGATGTCCTTCCTCAAATTAGGAGACCAAAACTGTACGCAATACTCCAGATGTGGTCTTACCAGAGCCCTATACAACTGCAGAAGAACCTCTCTACTCCTATACTGAAATCCTCTTGTTATGAAGGCCAACATTCCATTAGCTTTCTTCACTGCCTGCTGTACCTGCACGCCAACTTTCAGTGACCGGTGTACAAGGACACCCAGGTCTCGCTGTACCTCCCCCTTACCTAACCTAACCCCATTGAGATAATAATCTGCCCCCTTGTTTTTGCCACCAAAGTGTATAACCTCACATTTATCTAAATTATACTGCATCTGCCACGCATCTGCCCATTCACTCAACCTGTCCAGGTCACCCTGCAACCTCCTAACATCCTCTTCACAGTTCACACTGCCACACAGCTTTGTGTCATCCGCAAACTTGCTAGTGTTGCTCCTAATTCACTCTTTCAAATCATTAATATATATGGTAAACAGTTGCGGCCCCAACACCGAGCCTTGCAGCACTCCACTCGCCACTGCCTGCCATTCTGAAAAGGACCCGTTCACTCCTACTCTTTGCTTCCGGTCTGCCAACCAATTTTCTATCCATGTCAACACCTTACCAATACCATGTGCTCTAATTTTAGTCACCAGTCTCCCTGGCGGGACCTTATCAAAGGCTTTCTGAAAGTCTAGATACACTACATCCACTGGCACCCCTTCATCCATTTTACTTGTCACATCCTCAAAAAATTCCAGAAGATTAGTCAAGCATGATTTCCCTTTCATAAATCCACGTTGACTTGGACTAATCCTTTTACTGCTATCCAAATGCCCCATTATTACCTCTTTAATAATTGACTCCAGCATCTTTCCCACCACCGAAGTCAGGCTAACTGGTCTGTAATTCCCCGTTTTCTCTCTCGCTCCTTTCTTGAAAAGTGGGATAACATTAGCTATCCTCCAATCCACAGGAACTGATCCTGAATCTATTGAACATTGGAAAATGATCACCAATGCGTCCACTATTTCTAGAGCCACCTCCCTGAGGACCCTGGGATGCAGATCATCAGGCCCAGGGGATTTATCATCCTTCAGTCCCATTAGCCTACCCAATACTATTTCTCGCCTAATAAAAATGTCTTTCAGTTCCTCGACCTCCATAGATCCTCTGTCCTCCAGTACTTCTGGGAGATTGTTTGTTTCTTCCTTAGTGAAGACAGATACAAAGTACCTGTTCAACACTTCTGCCATTTCCTTGTTCTCCATAATAATTTCACCCATGTCTGCCTTCAAGGGACCCACATTTGACTTTGCTACTCTTTTTCCCTTAACATATCTAAAGAAGCTTTTACTGTCCTTCTTCATATACCTGGCCAGCTTCCCTTCGTACTTCATCTTTTCAGCCCGTATTTCCTTCTGTTGTCCTCTGAAAGTTTCCCAATCGTCTGGCTTCCGGCTACTCTTTGCTGTGTTATACATCTTTCCTTTTAGTTTTATTCTATCCCTAACTTCTCTAGTCAGCGATGGTTGCCTCCTACTCCCCATAGAATCTTTCCTCCTTTTTGGAATGAAATGATCCTGTGTCTTCCGGATTATGCCCAGAAATTCCTGCCATTGCTGTTCCACCGTCATTCCTGCTAGTATCCCTTTCCAGTCTACCTTGGCCAGCTCCTCTCTCATGCTTTCATAATCCCCTTTGTTCAGCTGCATCACTGCCACTTCTGATTTAACCTTCTCCTTCTCAAATTGCAAATTAAAACTAACTCTATACTCACTCTATACTCATGACTGCGTAGCTGGTCATAGTGCGAACTCCATCATCAAGTTCACTGACGACACAACTGTTGTGGGACGTATCACTGATGGGGACGAGTCAGAGTATAGAAGAGAGATCGACCGACTGACCAAATGGTGCCAGCACAATAACATGGCTCTCAACACCAGCAAAACCAAGGAACTGATTCTGGACTTTGGAGAGGTAGGATGGGGACCCACAGTCCCGTTTATATCAACGGGTCGATGGTGGAAAGGCTCAAGAGCTTCAAATTCCTGGGCGTGCACATCTCTGAAGATCTCTCCTGGTCCGTGAACACTGATGCAATTATAAAGAAAGCACATCAGCGCCTCTACTTCCTGAGAAGATTACAGAGAGTCGGTATGTCAAGGAGGACTCTCTAACTTCTACAGGTGCACAGTAGAGAGCATGCTGACCAGTTGCATTGTGGCTTGGTTCGGCAACTTGAGCGCCCAGGAGCGGAAAAGACTACAAAAATTAGTAAACACTGCCCAGTCCATCATCGGCTCTGACCTCCCTACCATCGAGGGGATCTATCGCAGTCGCTGCCTCAAAAAGGCTGGCAGCATCATCAAGGACCCACACCATCCTGGCCACACACTCATCTCCTAGCTACCTTCAGGTAGAAGGCACAGGAGCTTGAAGACGGCAATGTCCAAGTTCAGGAATAGCTACTTCCCCACAGCCATCAGGCTATTAAACTCAACTCAAACAAAACTCTGAACATTAATAGCCCATTATCTGTTTATTTGCACTTTATTTGTTTTATTTATTCATGTGTGTATATATTTATATAATGGTATATAGACACACTGATCTGTTCTGTATTCATGCCTACTATATTCTGTTGTTCTGAAGCAAAGCAAGATTTTCATTGTCCTATCTGGGACACATGACAATAAACTCTCTTGAATCTGGAATCTTGAATCATATTATGATCACTACCTACAAGCGGTTCCTTTACCTCGAGTTCTCTTATCAAATTTAGTTCATTGGACAATACTAAATCCAGAATTGCCTTTTCTCTGGTCGGCTCCATTACAAGGTGCTCTAAGAATCCATCTCGGAGGCACTCTACAAACTCTCTTTCTTGGGTCCTGAACAAACCTGATTTTCCCAGTATACTTGCATATTGAAATTCCCCCATCACCACAGTGGCATTACCTTTGTTACATGCCAGTTTTAACTCCTGCTGCAACTTACATCCTACATCCAGGATACTATTTGGGGGTCTGTAGATAACACCAATTAGTGTCTTCTTGCCTTTGCGATTCCTCAACTCAATCCACAGTGACTCTACCTCGTCAGTCCCTATGTCTTCCCTCGCAAGGGACTGAATTCCATTCCTCACCAGAAGAGCTACCCCCCCCCCCCCTCCTCAGCCCACCTGCCTGTCCTTTCTATAGGATGTATAACCCTGAATATTAAGTTCCCAGACCCGATCCTCCTGCAGCGACGTCTCGGTAATCCCCACAATGTCATATCTACCAATCTCTAACTGAGCCTCAAGCTCATCTACGTTACTTCTTATACTTTGCGCATTCAATTACAGTACTTTTAATTCCTTACGCATCTCACCATTCACATCGATCCCTACTACACTTGGCCATACTCTCCTATCCTTTTGTGAGCTTTCTTTCCCATTAATTCTGGGGTCATTAACTATCCCTTTACTCCCTTTCCCTTTAACTCCATCCTTGACTATCCCATTTGACACCCCCCCCCCCCTTATTTAGTTTAAAACCACCTGTGTCGCAGTGGCAAACCTGCCTGCCAGAATGCCGGTCCACCACCTGTTAAGGTGCAATCCGTCCCTTTTGTACAGTTCCCCCTTACTCCAAAACAGATCGCAGTGGACTAAGAATCTAAATCCCTGCCCCCTGTACCAGTTCCCCAGCCACACATTCAGGTCCTGTATCTCCCTGTTCCTGTTCTCGCCAGCACGAGGAACTGGAAGCAAACCGGAGATAACCACCCTGTAGGTCCTGGTTTTCAGTACTTTTCCGAGTTCTCTAAAGTCATGCTTCAGAATATTCATCCCCATCTTTCCGACATCGTTTGTGCCAACATGCACTACAACTTCCGGCTGTTCAACTTCGCCCTTGAGGATTTTCTGCACTCATATATACACATCATATGCACATCATAATACACATAGAATATATACAATAATTACAAATTCAATAAACAAAGAACCACAATTCTAGTGCAAAGTGTTTTCATATACTTGCTGGACTTGTCCTTTCATATAAAGGTTTTAAGGGATTTTTTTGAACTATTATAGGAATCTTGGTCATTTAATGATGTCCATTTGCAAACAGTCCAGGGCTCACAATATGTTTTTATGTTTGGAGTAGATGTAAAACATTCAAGACGAATGCAATGTGAAACCCAACAAAAGAGGAAAGAGATAAGAAATAATGCTGAATATGTGGGATACAAGACTGGAACATCAAACTTAACAATTTCAAACAATCTTACAATCCAGACAAATTTGTTTTGCCACCTTTCCACCAGCACCACCTCAATTTGTATCAATCAATCTCTCCCTCAATCACTGACCTTCTCTGTAATTTGAAACATGTTTCATTTCTAATGTTTATATGTAATGACAAGGAACTGCAGATGCTGTTCTATACCAAAGAAAGACATACAATGCTGGAGTAACTCTGCAGGTCAGGCAGCATCTCTGGAGAACATGGATAGGTGACATCTCGGGATGGGACCCTTCTTCAGACTGATTGCGCAGAGGGTGGGGGCGGGGGGGGGGGTGGTGAGGGTGACAGAGGATAGAGCATGTGTAGGAAGGAAGTGCAGATGCTGGTTTATACCAACGATAGACACAAAATGCTGGAGCAACTCAGCTGGCAAGGCAGCATCTCTGGAATAATAATATCTAACGATCTGTTGTGTTGGAAAGAACTGCAGATGCTGGTTTAAATCAAAAATCCAGAAAGCAGAGATGTAGATAAGCTGAAGAGAGACACAAAATGCTAGAGTAACTCAGCGGGACAGGCAGCATCTCTAGAGAGAAGGAATGGGTGACGTTTCTGGTCAAAATCCTTCTTCAGACTCCAGCATTTTGTGTCTACCTTCTATAGATCTGCTGTTGCCAGACGTGAAGATAGTCAGAGACTGAGCCTTGATAGCACTGTTGGCAGGTAAATTTCAAAGATTCATGGTTCTTTATATAAATGTATTCTTACTTCTATAAATGAGGTCACCTTCCATTCTTCTAAAGTCAAGCCAGTGCAGACCAATCAGCTTAATCTCTCCTCATATGAAAAAGTCACCATCCCGGGAACCAATCTGGTGAATCGTCTCTGCACTTTCTCTATAGCAAGGTTCAGATAACCAGGATCCTTAACTAGGATCAGATCTCTCCAAGGCTCTCTGTAATTGTAACAAGATGTCACCACTTTCATACTCAAATCCACTTGCAATAAAGGCCAGGATACCATTTGCCTCTGTTTGCCTGCTTAGCCTGAATATTAACCTTCAATGATTGATATACAAGAACATATAAGTGCCTCCAAATACCAACGTCTTTCATTTGCTCACCATTTAAACAATGTTCTATTGCTTTGCTATTACTTTTTCTTCTAAAATGGACGGCCTCAATTTGTTTATCTCATTATCTTCCATTTGGTCTGTTCTTGCCCACTCATTAAAGATTGACATCAATGATAATGGAGAACCCTGGGGGAGATTGAGAGAGTCATCCATGCAGTACATTTAGCAGGAGATGACTATGAATGCGTTGGCCTTGTTTGTTCTACTCATGTGCTGGGTTCTTCCAAAACTGAAGATGAAAATGTTAATGGAGGATCACCTAGTGGTTTGTTCCATAATTGATCATCAATTTTCTGTGACAGCATATAGCAGCAGTGCAGAACTTTGAACTTATCTCCGTACCGTGCTATCATGTTACTCTGTGTAAAGAATGTTGCTTCTGCATTTTCTCATGAAAATATTTCTTTGTTGTTGGTATAGTGTTCAAATGGCACAGTATTTTCTCCTTCACAAGGAAGTGACAGTGTAGAATCAGTCACTTCCAAAAAACCACCCAATTTTCCATCAGACCTGATTCAGTGGAAAGGAAAACCAGTTAATGTGCATGATAAGTGCATGAACAAAGCAGACAATTAATGTTCTTACCAAAGCTAAAAGTTACCCACGATCTTGATTTATTAATTCTTCATAAAATGATCCTGAAATCAATTAAAATGTGATATATTTGTAATTCATTTAAACTTTTCCGTGTGGGTTTCAATGAAGATGAATATTGGTTGAGTTGTAGGATGCATGCCATCTCTCTCTCACCTGCATGTTATCAAAAATCATGGAATAATATCAATTTAAGGTACAGAAGGAAACACTTCAGTCCAGTATGTCTCTGGACTGAAGTGTTTTCATGCTCGTCTTCATGCTCATTCTACTTCCCAGCCTTCAATCTTGTGGATACAAGTGTTTATCCATGTATTAAAACAAACTCTTTGCACTCACCTAAATCATTATTTTTCAGCTCTCATAGACAAGATGGGCTGAATGGCCCCTTCTTTGGTATGAATTCAAGTTATTCTATTCCTGTGTCCCTTCTAAGCAATGAGTTCATGACGTCCCACTCTTTTTCATGTGCACACACAAACACACATGTTCATGCACACACATGTCATAAGGTCATAAGTAATGGGAGAATTAGGCCATTTGGCCCATCAAGTCTACGCCATTCAATCATGGCTATTCTATCTCTCCCTCCTAACCCCATTTTCCTGCCATCTCCCCATAACCCCTGACACCTATACCAATCAAGAATCTATCGATGTCAGAAGAAGGGTCTCAACACAAAACGTCACCCATTCCTTCTCTCCAGAGATGCTGCCTGTCCCGTTGAGTTACTCCAGCATTTTGTGTCTACCTTCAATTGAAACCAGCATCTGCATTTCTTTCATATACAAGAATTTCCTCAATAACAATCAGCACGGGAGAACCTCAAGGCTGCGTGCTCAGCCCCCTGCTGTACTCACTCTATACCCTTGACTGTGTAGCCGGTCATAGTGTGAACACCATCATCAAGTTCGCTGCCGACATCACTATTGTGGGACGTATCACTGATGGGGCGAGTCAGAGTATAGAAGAGTGATTGACCGACTGACCAAATGGTGCAAGCACAATAGCCTGGCCCTCAACACCAGCAAAACCAAGGAACTGATTGTGGACTTTGGAAGGGGTAGGATGGGGACCCACAGTCCCATTTATATCAACGGGTCGATGGTGGAAAGGGTCAAGGGCTTCAAATTCCTGGGCGTGCACATCTCTAAAGATCTCTCCTGGTCCGAGAACACTGATGCAATTATAAAGTAAGCTCATCAGCACCTCTACTTCCTGAGAAGATTACGGAGAGTCGGGTTGTCAAGGAGGACTCTCTCAAACTTCTACAGGTGCACAGTAGAGAGCATGCTGACCAGTTGCATCGTGGCTTGGTTCGGCAACTTGAGTGCCCAGGAGCGGAAAAGACTACAAAAAGTAGTAAACACTGCCCAGTCCTTCATCGGCTCTGACCTCCCTACCATCGAAGAGATCTATCGCAGTCACTGCCTCAAAAAGGCTGGCAGCATCATCATCATCCTGGCCACACACTCATTCCCCCCCCCCCGCTACCTTCAGGTAGAAGATACAGGAGCCTGAATTAGTATATGGACACACTGATCTGTTCTGTATTATTCATGCCTACTATATTCTGTTGTGCTGAAGCAAAGCAAGAATTTCATTGTCCTATCTGGGACACATGACAATAAACTCTCTTGAATCTTGAATCTTGAATCTTGAATCTATCACTGCCTTAAAAATATCCATGAAATATCCATGTCATGCACATCCATCATAGAACTTTAAAAAGAACTTTACCTTTTGCATTCCAGGAGAATGCTGCTTGCAAAAAGCACTTACGGCCACAAACTGGAGGTGTTTAGTGGAAGCAACAGGCACAATGGCAACAACAGGCACTCCTGATCGGCATTTGTGAGACCGGCGCCGCTGATGAAACTGAAAATCTGACAGGTGTACTGGTAACCAAGTATTTTCTGAAATATGAGGTGCAGTTTCTCCAATTTGCATTTGGCCTCACTCTGACAGTGGATGAGGCCCAGGCAGAAAGGTCAGTATGGTAATGGGAAGGGGAGTTAAAGTGTTTAGCACTTTCCAGTTCTCCCGGTTGCTAAACAGTTTATCTCCGCACCCCATTCCCACACTGACCTTTCTGTCCTGGGCCTCCTCCACTGTCAGAGTGAGGCCAAACGCAAATTGGAGGACAGCAGCTCATATTTCACTTGGGCACCTTACAACCCAGCGGTATTAATATTGAATTCTCTAACTTCAAGTAACCCTTGCTTTTCCTCTTTATACGTCCCTGCCCAAACCCGAGTTTGTTGCAATATCTTGCGGTCTTGGATGGGGCTGTTCCAAACCAAGCTGTGATGCATCCCGATAAAATGCTTTCTATGGCGCATCTGTAGAAGTTGTACACACAGAACCATATCTTACAGACATTGTTCCAGAAGGGTCCCGGCGAGCTGTGGGGCAGAAGGGTCCCAGCAAGCCACGTGGAAGAAGGATCCCAGTCAGCTGCGGCTCGTTCACCCTGAACCCGCCTGGAGAGGGAAGCTGCCAAGGCAGTGCGGTGCACCTCCATGGTGGAGAGGGCCGCTGGAGGCCCTGCAGCAGCTTGGGGCTCAGCTTGATTGGTCATGACCTACAGCGGCATGGAGCGGTAGTGCAGCAGTGGAGGACACCAACGGCTATGCTTGGCCAGGCCGACCCTGCAAGGCTGCCAGCATTACTGGCCTTCATGGTCAGGTTAAGAAACTCTGCACCTACAACAACTGGGACTTGAAAATGGTGGCAAATCTGGCAATTCGTATACTGTCTCAATGTATTATTTCTTCACTTGTACCGTATTCAAGATATGCATTTGTGTAGTAATACCTGTACTGAGCTGCATGCAACTATGGGTTACAATATACCTCGGTACATTTGACAATAAAGTACTATTGAACCATTGAACCACCCCAGTCACAAACCCTGGACATGCCGGTCAGACCCAATGAAGGTGATATTACAGAAGTAAAAGGCAAAAATCATCAACATTGACTCCAAATCCCATGTCTTCTCATGGCATCCAGTCTGCATGAACAAATAAACCTTCTTCATCGAGTCATAGAGTGATACAGTTTCGAAACAGGCCTTTCAGCCCAAATTGCTTACACCGGCCAACGTCCCAGCTACACTAGTCCCACCTGCCTGGGTTTGGTCCATATCCCTCCAAACCTGTCCTATCCATGTACCTGTCTAACTGTTTCTTAAATGTTGGGGTATTCCCAGTCTCAACTACCTCCTCTGGCAGCTTATTCCATACACCCACCACCCTTTGTGTGAAAAAGTTACCCCTCAGATTCCTATTAAATCTTTTCCCCTTCACCTTAAACCTATATCCTTTGGTCCTCGATTCACCTACTCTGGGCAAGAGACTCTGTGCATCTATGCGATCTATTCCACTCATGATTTTATACACGGTTCTCGATTACCACCTACTGCCCTCTCCCAAGCTGATGTATCAATGCTCCTTAATCTTGAGCAACCCTTGCAAGAAATGCTGAAAGTCACAAGAAAACCAGAATGTATACTATGCACTCAAGGTGGATTGAAACACTACAATAGACTGAGCTGGGCAAGTACTTAGACTGCTGCTAGACTGGGACTGCAGGAAGTAACAATTGATGCAATGTGAAGAATAAGCCTGATTGATCTCATCCACGCCAACCTATTTGTTGTCTATGATAGATTGGTAATAACGACCATGCGCAGTTCCATGGAGACAAAACCACCTTCACGTTGAAAATGCCTTGTTTTGTGTTATGTGCTAAATAGGATAAACTCATAACAGGCAAATGAAAACTGTAACCTGAACGTTTCCTGTTGCTAGTGGTTGCTGCCCTGCGTGACAAGACGCAATGTATCCACTGGGTTCAGATCAGGTTGGCCTTACATGAGATGCCACATCCAAGGTTATTGCTGAAAATAACTGCTCCTGGTCTTCTTCTTCTTGCTTATGGCGTGCACAGCCTCAAGTTGTAGCTCAACTTGACCTATTTAATCTTACTTGTGCACGTCGGGTTGATTGCATTAGTCGAAACAGGGTGGACCACGTGAAGGTTGCAATCTCCCACCCCACTGCTCCCGGTATAAATCACATATTGGCATGGGTGGAAGATAAGTTCAACAGGAAACAGAATGCAAACATAAATTGGGTTACTTCTGGCTGGCAAAATAGATTGAGTAGTATGCCACAGGAATCAGTACTGAGACCTCAAATGCAAAGGACCAGATATCGAGGAATCCCACTGATAACAATTTTCCAGTCACAAATTACCTATTAACCGTTATCATTGAGTTCTTGCTACTGAGCCAGATTTGGATCCAGTTTGTGTAGGAAGGAACTGCAGATGCTGGTTTAAACTGAAGATAGACACAAAATGCTGGGGTACCTCAGCGGGTCAGGCAGCATCTCTGGAGAGAAGGACCAGGTGATGTTTTGGGTCACGACCTGAAACGTCACCCAGTCCTTCTCTCCAGAGATGCTGTCTGTTGGATCCAGTTTCTCACTTTCCATTCAAGTCTGTGGACTTTGACCTTTTTAACCCGTTTGCCACGTGGGACCTTGTCAAAATCCATCTAGACTGTGTCAAACACACTGTTCATATTGATCATTCTTGTGACCTTGTCATGAAGTTCAATGAAGTTAGCGATACATAACCTTCCTTTAACAAGCCAGTTTGACTGTCCAGATTAATCTGTGCTTTTTAAATGAAGGTCTCTGCTACCTTTGAATTTGAATAATATCCCTATCATCAAAGTTAAGCTGATTTAATTTAGTTCAGATTCAGATTCAGATTCAGATTCAACTTTATTGTCATTGAGCAGTGTACAGTACAGAGACAACGAAATGCAGTTAGCATCTCCCTAGAAGAGCGACATAAATATGAGCAATAAATAAATAAATCCAATAAATCCTGGTGGGAGGAGTGTCCGGGGGGGGGGGGGGTGATTGGCAGTCACCGAGGTACAGTTTTGAGTAGTGTAACCGCCGCAGGGAAGAAGCTGTTCCTGGACCTGCTGGTCCAGCAACGGAGAGCCCTGTAGCGCCTCCCGGATGGTAGGAGGGTAAACAGTCTGTGGTTGGGGTGAGAGCAGTCCTTGGCGATGCTGAGCGCCCTTCGCAGACAACGCTTGCTTTGGACAGACTCAATGGTGGGGAGAGAGGAACCAGTGATGCGTTGGGCAATTTTCACCATCCTCTGCAGTGCTTTCCGGTCGGAGACAGAGCAGTTGCCATACCATACTGTGATGCAGTTGGTAAGGATGCTCTTGATGGTGCAGCGGTAGAAGTTCACCAGAATCTGAGGAGACAGATGGACCTTCTTTAGTCTCCTCAGGAAGAAGAGACGCTGGTGAGCCTTCTTGACCAGAGTTGAGGTATTGTTGGTCCAAGAGAGGTCATCGGAGATGTTGACCCCCAGGAACCTGAAGCTGGAAACATGTTCCACCTCCGTCCCGTTAATGTGGATGGGGGTGTGCGTGCCGCCCCTAGACTTCCTGAAGTCTACAATGAGCTCCTTGGTCTTCTTGGAGTTAAGGGCCAGGTTGTTGTCAGCGCACCATGCTGCTAGGAGCTGGACCTCCTCCCTATATGCCGACTCATCGTTGTTGCTGATGAGGCCAATCACCGTTGTATCATCTGCATACTTGATGATGGTGTTAGTACCATGTACAGGTGTGCAGTCATAGGTGAAGAGGGAGTAGAGGAGGGGGCTCAGCACACAGCCCTGTGGAAGGGTGAGGGTTGAAGAGGTGTGCTTGTCTAACCTAACAGACTGGGGTCTGTTGGTTAGAAAGTCCAGTATCCAGTTGCAGAGGGAGGGGTCGATGCCCAGGTCACCGAGTTTGGTGATCAGTTTAGAGGGTATGATGGTGTTGAATGCTGAGCTGTAATCGATGAACAGCATTCTTACGTAAGTGTCTCTGTTGTCGAGGTGGGAGAGGGCGGAGTGAAGTGCCGTTGAGATGGCATCCTCCGTACTCCTGTTCTTGCGGTAGGCAAACTGATAGGGATCCAATGTGGGGGGTAAGCAGCCTTTGAGGTGTGCCAGGACCAGCCTCTCGAAGCACTTGGCGATGATGGGAGTAAGTGCAACTGGGCGGAAGTCGTTGAGGCTTGCCGCAGTGGAGTGTTTTGGCACTGGCACGATGGAGGTGGATTTAAGGCACGTGGGCACAACTGCTTGGGCAAGTAACAGGTTGAAGATGTCAGTCCAGATGTCTGTCAGCTGCACAGCACAAGCCCTGAGGACGCGCCCGGGGATGCCGTCGGGGCCAGCAGCCTTACGTGCATTAGTCCTACTCAGTGCCACGTACACGTCGTAGGGGGTGAGTGAGAGGGGCTGGTGATCGGCAGGGAGCACCGCCTTGATGGCCAACTGCTGTATCTAGTTTAGAGATACAGCGTGGAAACAGACCTTTCGGCCCACTGAGTCCACACCAACCAGCGATCTCCACACATTAACACAAGCCTACATGCACTAGGAGAACAAGGAGGGAAGAGACAAGGACTTTAAGACTTTTGCTTTCCATCACAGTAATGGAGGTGCTTGGTATTCGCACTGTGGTGGATGTTAAACTGTGTTAAGTGTGTGTTTTGTTATTTTATTCTATGTTATGACTGCAAGGTATACAATTTCGTTCAGACTGAAATGTCTGAATGACAATAAAGGATACTTTTATACTTTTAAACTTTATACTTTATTTTTAGGGGCAATTTACACTTCTCCCAAGTATACAAACCCAAGCCAATTAACCTACAAACCTGTAGGTCTTTGGAGTGTGGGAAGAAACCGAAGATCTCGGAGAAAACCCACGCGGTCACAGGGAGAACATACAAAGTCCATACAGACAGCACCCGTAGTTGGGATCGAACCCGGGTCTCTGGCACCACAAGCTGATAAAGCAGCAACTTTACCACTGTGCCACCATGCCGACCTCTGTCTTAAACTTAAGATTGTCTTAAACATTTGGTTAATCTCTTTCTCTCTTTATAATGAATGGTCCAAAGTTTGCAGATCTCCAGTTTTCTAGCACCAGCTCATATGCTCAAGGAAGATTGAAAAATGATGGTCGAAGCCTCTGCAATTTCCACCCTTACCTTATTGTAACAGCCTGACATTACCTTAAAATTTTAAAGATGTTTAGCCTCTTCATTCTTCTCCAACTATCCTTATCCTATCCAATATTTCACCCTTTTCTCCTTTCAGAACAACGTCAGTATTATCGCCTTTTGCGGAAGCAGCTAATAAAGCATCCCTTCTTACCCAAATCCTTTGCTTCCACAAATGGGTGATGCTTTAAGTCCACAATATGTCCTTCCCTTTCCTTATTGTCTCAATTCTTATATGCTTTTGAACATCTTGGGATTTTCTTTGATTAAACCTGCCAGTATTTTATTATGTCCTGCCTTTACTTTCCAAGTTTGACTTG
This sequence comes from Malacoraja senta, assembly GCA_038087875.1. Classification (NCBI taxonomy): domain Eukaryota; kingdom Metazoa; phylum Chordata; class Chondrichthyes; order Rajiformes; family Rajidae; genus Malacoraja; species Malacoraja senta. The sequence goes on from CM075977.1 coordinate 271,146,230, forward strand.
GATTTCTCTCCTTTCCTTCCTATACATTTCTTGGATTTCTAGCATATTAAGCTCTCATAAACTTTTATTTATTTTTTCTTATCTTTCCTTAGTGCAACTTCTTATCCAGATGGCTCAAGATTTGGCAGTTCCTGGCATTTTCCATTGCGGGAACTTGTTACGTGATTCAGTTTCTGGGCAATTGCATTTATTCACATAATGTTAAGCACAAACTTTGTGACTCTCAAACTATAGAGTCATAGAGTCATAGGGTGATACAGTATGGAAACAGGCCCTTCGGCCCAACTTGCCCACACAGATCAACATGTCCCAGTTACACCAGTCCCGTATTTGGTTCATATCCCTCCAAACCTGTCCTATCCATGTACCTCTCTAACTAAAGATAGGGTCAAAAAGCTGGTATAACTCAACGGGACAGGCAGCATCTTTGGAGAGAAGTGGCGGCGCTGTTGCACAGCTGCGGCTCGCCTGCAGTCCGTCTGTTTTTACTTTTTTTGTTGTTTTCTTTTGTCCTGTTTTAGTTAAATTTTAGTTTATTGGGTTGTGTACGTGTGGGGTGGGGTGGGGGGGTGAAACGTGATTTTTGTCTCTTCCTTCGGGGGAATGTGACTTTTTCTTGTCGTATCCCCATTCTCTGCCTCCGTCTGCACTGAGGCCAAAATGGCGGAGCTTCCGGCCTCCAACTCCAACTGCGACCGACCGACCTCGAGGCTCCGGAGGCAGAGCCAGGACTTACCAGCTGGCCGGCTTCGGGGCTGCGGTGGCGTTCCGGCGGTGGCAACCGAGGACGCTGGTGGCGACCTGAGTCCGGAGGCTCGGCCGTGGTCCCGGTGGACGACATCGTCGGGAGCTCGCAGGTCACAGGTGGGTGACCTGTTTTTCTGGGGCTCCCGCAACTACAGCTGCGTCCGCTGGACTGGAGGGCGGCAGCTTCGGCCACCCCGGGCCGCGGAGTTTGAACCGGCCCGTTGCGGAGCACGGATTCAGCCGCGGGACTGACTTACCATCACCCGGCGGGGTCACAACGTCAGAAGCCTGGATCGCCTCAGCGCAGAGGGAGAACAAAGAGGGAAGAGACAGAGACTTTAAGACTTTTGCCTCCATCACAGTGAGGAGGTGCCTGGTGAACTCACTGTGGTGGATGTTAATTTGTGTTTATTGTGTGTTTTGTTATTTATTATATGTATGACTGCAGGCAACGAAATTTCGTTCAGACCGAAAGGTCTGAATGACAATAAAGGAATCTAAGCCTAAGTCTAAGAAGGAATGGGTGACGTTTCGGGTTGTGACCCTTCCACACACTGGTTAGGGATACGGGAAACGAGAGATATAGATGATGATGTAGAGAGATAAAGAACAATGAATAAAAGATATGCCAAAAAGTAACGATGATAAAGGAAACAGGCCATTGTTAGCTGTTTGTGGGGTGAAAACGAGAAGCTAGTATGACTTGGGTGGGGAAGGGCTAGAGAGAGAGGGAATGCCGGGACTACCTGAAGTGAGATAAATCAATGTTTATACGACTGGACTGTAAGCTGCCCAAGCAAAATATGAGATGCTGATCGTCCAATTTGCGTTTAGCCTAAAGGGGCTGTCCCACTTGGGCTACCTAATTTGCGAGTTTGGAAGAGTTTTAAAAAATGACTTGTTGAAGACCTCCTTCGACTATGTAGAAGACCTCCTTCGACCTCCTTTGACTACATTGAAGACTAGCTTCGACTAGCTACGACTAGCTACGACTAACTTCGGGAAAATTGGATACCGAATAGTGGAGAGTGAAGACGACCTCCTTCGATCTCCTTCGACCTCCCTTCGACCTCCCTTCGACTATGATGAAGACTATCTACGACTACCTTCGACTACCTTTGACTACCCTCGATTAACATGCCGACCTACTATGACTTACTACGACTAAACCTACGAGTAAAAAAAGTATTGATTTTTTCCATGGCGACCTTTTTTAAATTGCGGGCATTTTTTAACATATTGAAAAAAACGCCGCAACCTAGCTGAGGCCTCGAGTATGCGAAGACCACTCGAGCATGAAGGAGAGTTACGAAGAACTCCTACCACCTCGTGTCGACCATGCTGCAAGCATGAGTCGAAGGCAAACTCGCCAGAACTCGCGGATTAGGTCGCCCAAGTGGGACAGGCCCTTCACTCTGACAATGGAGGAGATCTAGATCAGAAAAGTCAGTGTGGGAATGGGAAGGAGAATTAAAGTGTTTAGCAACCGGGAGATTGGGTAGGTTCAGGCGGGCTGAACCACTGAACCATCTCTTAAATGTTGGGATATTCCCTGCTCTCAAACTAGTTAAAACTGAACTGATGTTTTGTCATATAAAGGTCAATTCGCTGTTTTAAGAACCTCAAATGGAGGTGAAATTTCAATGAAATGTGACTTCTTCATTGGTTCTGTCAACATTTTCCATGTAGCAAAGTGTATGTGAGCATTTCTTCTCACCACGTGCATTTGGGTAGTTAATTGCAAAAGTGGACAGGTATTTCCAAACCTTATTGCCATCTTCATCAGCATTGCTTGCAGCGTTGATGGCAAAACCTTTAGCCTTCTGACCTGCAATCTGAGGCAGTTTCTTGGGATTGAGGATGATTTGCTTTACCTATGATTTGTGGGTTCTGCGGTGACTGATGAGGCCCATGTGGGAATCACAGACTCTTCGATAGTTGGGTTCTAAAGTGTCCAATAGGACAGGGGAGTCGATAGTGTTGTGTGTCTGTTTGCTTCTTCTCCCATTAATGCAGGGATTCCATATTTCCCAATGCGTTGACTGGAGATCCTCAATAGCATCCTGAATGCTCCTTTGAGTGGTCAATGACCAAGAATTCCCCATAGTCAGTGAAAATATTGCAGTTTTTCTAGGAGGTTTTGAATACAATTTTGAACCTTTTCCTCTGATGGCTGGTATCTCTTCTAGTAACAGAGCTTGGAATAAAGTGCATTTTTGGAAATCTGATAACAAGGATCCAAACCACATGGTCTGGCCAAAGGAGCCAAACCAAGTATAATTAGGGCATCAGTATAGGCATGAGGAAGACAGTGAGGTTGATATGCTCATCCATCCAATGAGACTTGTGGCATCTTTCCAGTGTCTTGGCCTGCCTGCTATATAATTTCCAGGTCTTCAAGCTATGTAGGCGGGCAGGATTCACTGCTCCCAGAAAAAAAAAAGTTTGCGGCAGGTCTAAGGTCTTAATCATAAAACACCTCATTGTCTTCAATATACCAAAGGCATTGAAGGCAATATGGAATTTCATCACTGATACATAACCTCACTAAACGATGGCCTCCAGGATATGGAAAGTGGCCCACATTTTTTTAAAGTTTCATTATGAACCATGATTGTACTGTTATGCAGAACAGAGTGGATGCAGGGAGCAACTTCAATGGCATTTCCTAACCTTACTGAAAAAATTGAACTCCATCAATCAGAAGGGATGGAAGAATAATTAACTTTTAATTAGTTGACAAATGACAATCTGTCACATATCACATTTGCTTCAGACCGGCACGGAAGCCACGATTCAAACCAATGGATCTAAAACAGAGCCAAGCTTAATGACAACCAGTTTCAAACAAGGTTGGTCATTGCCTTATCATTTTCTTAATTTTTCTTGTCACAAACTTGGTTTAGGTTTAGGTTTATTATTGTTACATGTACCAAGGTACAGTGAAAAGTTTTGCATGCTATCCAAACAGATCAGATAAACCATATATAAAAACAATCAAGATAAACTCAAGTGCAATAGATAGAGCAAGGGGTAAGATATGGAGTGCAGAATATAATTTTCAGCATTGTAGTGCACCAGTACCAGAGACAAAGTCCAATATCCACAATAGGGTAGAGGTTAATCGGACTGTACCCTAGTTTATGGAGGGACCATTCAGAAGCTTGATAACAGAGGGGAAGAAGCTCATTCTGAGACTGGTGATGCATGTTTTTAAGCTTCTGTACTTTCTGATGGATGGGAGCAGGAAGAAGAAGGAATGCAACAAATCTTTGATTATGTTGGCTGCTTTTCCGAGACAGTCAGGTGTAGATGGAATCAATGGTGGAAAGTCCGGTCTGCGTGTTAGACTGGCTTACATCTACAACTCTGAATTTTTTGCGATCTTGGACAGAGCTGTTTCCAAACCAAGCTGTGATGCAACTCGACAGTATGTTTACCATGGGGCATCTACATGGATCCAAAAAATAATCTTTCACCTCCAGAATATTAGAAAGTACTAGACTAAGTGGGACCCATTGGGTCCCATGTTCACACGGGAGGGCTGGTCCCCCAATACCAATATTCCAATATTGGTGGCCAGTGGGGAGGGGGGGTGGGGGCGTTAGTATGGGTGTTGTGGGCCAAAGGGACTGGTTTCCAGAGGGCTAGTATGGACATTGTGGGCCGAATGGATTCTTGGGCTGGCAGCACATTCACTCATGCCTGGTGGGCTGGCAGCTCAGTCACTCAGGCCTGGTAGGCTGGCAGCTCAGTCATTCAGGGCTGGTGGGCAGGCAGCTCATTCACTCAGGGCTGGTGGGCTGGCAGCTCAGTCACTCAGGGCTGGTGGGCTGGCAGATCAGTCACACAGGGCTGGTGGGCTGGCAGTTCACTCATGGCTATTCCTTGAAATTCCATTTCAAGCAGAGGGCAGGCCACCACATTCAATTTCATAGCATTTCAAGCAGAGTGCGGGCCACCACATTCAGTTTCACAGCATTTCAAGCAGAGTGCAGGCCACCACATTCAGTTTCACAGCATTTCAAGCAGAGTGCAGGCCACCACATTCAGATGCACAGCATTTCAAGCAGAGTGCAGGCCACCACATTCAGTTTCACAGCATTTCTAGCAGTGCAGGCCACCACGTTCAGTTTCATAGTATTTCAAGCAGAGTGCAGGCCACCGCATTCAGTTTCACAGCATTTCAAGGAGAGTGCAGGCCACTGCATTCAACTTCACAGCATTTCAAGGAGAGTGCAGGTCACCGCATTCAATTTCACAGCATTTCAAGCAGAGTGCAGGGCACCGCATTCAATTTCACAGCATTTCAAGCAAGGTGCAGGCCACAGCATTCACTTTCACAGCATTTCAAGCAGAGTGCAGGCCACCGCATTCAGTTTCACAGCATTTCAAGCAGAGTGCAGGCCACCGCATTCAGTTTCACAGCATTTCAAGCAGAATACAGGCCACCGCATTCAGTTTCACAGCATTTCAAGCAGTGTGCAGGTCACCGCATTCAGTTTCACAGCATTTTAAGCAGAGTGCAGGCCACCGCATTCAGTTTCACAGCATTTCTAGCAGAGTGCAGGTCACCGCATTCAGTTTCACAGCATTTCAAGCAGAGTGTAGGCCATCGCATTCAGTTTCACAGCATTTCAGGCAGAGTGCAGGCCACCGCATTCAATTTCACCGCATTTCAGGCAGAGTGCCGGCCACCGCATTCAATTTCACAGCATTTCAGGCAGAGTGCAGGCCACCACATTCAATTTCACAGCTTTTCAGGCAGAGTGCAGGCTACCACATTCAATTTCACCGCATTTCAGGCAGAGTGCAGGCCACCGCGTTCAATTTCACCACATTTCAGGCAGAGTGCAGGCCACCGCATTCAGTTTCACAGCATTTCAAGCAGAGTGCAGGCCACCACAATCAGTTTCACAGCATTTCAGGCAGAGTACAGGCCACCGCGTTCAATTTCACCACATTTCAGGCAGAGTGCAGGCCACCGCATTCAATTTCACCGCCTTTCAGGCAGAGTGCAGGCCACCGCGTTCAATTTCACCACATTCCAAGCAGAGCGCAGGCCACCAAATTCAATTTCACCGCACTTCAGGCAGAGTGCCGGCCACCTCATTCAATTTCACCGCATTTCAGGCAGAGTACAGGCCACCACATTGAATTTCACAGCATTTCAGGCAGAGTGCAGGCCACCACATTCAATTTCACAGCATTTCAGGCAGAGTGCAGGCCACCACATTCAATTTCACAGCATTTCAGGCAGAGTGCAGGCCACCACATTCAATTTCGCAGCATTTCAGGCAGAGTGCAGGCCACCACGTTCAATTTCACAGCATTTCAGGTAGAGTGCAGACCACCACATTGAATTTCACAGCATTTCAGGCAGAGTGCAGGCCACCATATTCAATTTCACAGCATTTCAGGCAGAGTGCAGGCCACCACATTCAATTTCGCAGCATTTCAGGCAGAGTGCAGGCCACCACGTTCAATTTCACAGCATTTCAGGTAGAGTGCAGACCACCACATTCAATTTCACAGCATTTCAGGCAGAGTGTAGGCCACCACATTCAATTTCGCAGCATTTCAAGCAGAGTGCAGGCCACCGCATTCAGTTTCACAGCATTTCAAGCAGAATACAGGCCACCGCATTCAGTTTCACAGCATTTCAAGCAGTGTGCAGGTCACCGCATTCAGTTTCACAGCATTTTAAGCAGAGTGCAGGCCACCGCATTCAGTTTCACAGCATTTCTAGCAGAGTGCAGGTCACCGCATTCAGTTTCACAGCATTTCAAGCAGAGTGTAGGCCATCGCATTCAGTTTCACAGCATTTCAGGCAGAGTGCAGGCCACCGCATTCAATTTCACCGCATTTCAGGCAGAGTGCCGGCCACCGCATTCAATTTCACAGCATTTCAGGCAGAGTGCAGGCCACCACATTCAATTTCACAGCTTTTCAGGCAGAGTGCAGGCTACCACATTCAATTTCACCGCATTTCAGGCAGAGTGCAGGCCACCGCGTTCAATTTCACCACATTTCAGGCAGAGTGCAGGCCACCGCATTCAGTTTCACAGCATTTCAAGCAGAGTGCAGGCCACCACAATCAGTTTCACAGCATTTCAGGCAGAGTACAGGCCACCGCGTTCAATTTCACCACATTTCAGGCAGAGTGCAGGCCACCGCATTCAATTTCACCACCTTTCAGGCAGAGTGCAGGCCACCGCGTTCAATTTCACCACATTCCAAGCAGAGCGCAGGCCACCAAATTCAATTTCACCGCACTTCAGGCAGAGTGCCGGCCACCTCATTCAATTTCACCGCATTTCAGGCAGAGTACAGGCCACCACATTGAATTTCACAGCATTTCAGGCAGAGTGCAGGCCACCACATTCAATTTCACAGCATTTCAGGCAGAGTGCAGGCCACCACATTCAATTTCACAGCATTTCAGGCAGAGTGCAGGCCACCACATTCAATTTCGCAGCATTTCAGGCAGAGTGCAGGCCACCACGTTCAATTTCACAGCATTTCAGGTAGAGTGCAGACCACCACATTGAATTTCACAGCATTTCAGGCAGAGTGCAGGCCACCATATTCAATTTCACAGCATTTCAGGCAGAGTGCAGGCCACCACATTCAATTTCGCAGCATTTCAGGCAGAGTGCAGGCCACCACGTTCAATTTCACAGCATTTCAGGTAGAGTGCAGACCACCACATTCAATTTCACAGCATTTCAGGCAGAGTGTAGGCCACCACATTCAATTTCGCAGCATTTCAGGCAGAGTGCAGGCCACCACATTCAATTTCGCAGCATTTCAGGGAAAGTGCAGGCCACCACATTCAATTTTGCAGCATTTCAAGCAGAGTGCAGGCCACCAAATTGCCAAACAACTCATTGCATTGTCATTAAGGACTAACAAATCATTTATTGCAAGTACATTGCAGACTCACAGTTCAGTTGATTCACAGCTTAGAATGACAGTTGTAGCCTTTCCCTCGCAATCTTCCAGAGTGACTGACTCATGTCCAGGCATCCGGGATTTTATAGTCCTGCCCCCCCCCCCCCAGAAGGGGCGCTACCTTCATTGTGGTGATTGACAGGCGAGAGGACCAATCAGCTGATCTCAAGGTTTTTTAAACACTCACAGCTTTTTTTATTTTTCATCGATCGGAAAAATCCTTGGGGCTGCCTCAGGACTGTAAGATGGCCAAAAATCATAGCGATATAGGGTAGCGTTTTTTTCTAAAATCAATATGCAGCGCAGACAGGAAGTGGTCAAGATGAGACATTTAGTTATATAGATTTTGCTGCCAAATAAACTTCCTTGTTATGCAATAAGTGTTGTATTGTGTGAAAACAAAGTAGACAATCTGTGAAGATCAAGGTTGCACAGGTAACAGGATCTTTGGATGCAAGGAATTGCAGATTCTGGTTTACAAAACAAGACACAAACTGCTGGAGTAACTCAACGTATCAGGCAGCATCTACGGCACTTACTCCAGCACTTTGTATCTTTTTTTGTATTACTCCATTGTGTGTCTTTTTTTGTAGATGCTGCCTGGCCTGCTGAATTACTAGCACATTGTTTTCTTTTCTATTAATGCTGCCTGACCTGTTGAGTTGCTCCAGCGTTTCCCTTAATCAGTTAAAAGTTGTTCTGCTGCACTGAATATCATGGGGAATTTGCAAAACAAGGAGCATTCTCCTAGCTTGGGAACCACATCCCTTTGTTGAGACATGGCTCCCAAGAAATAGGAAATGTTGTATGTTTTGCAGGGTCTTGTCATGAACCTTAATCATTGAATGGTAGCATGGGGCTGTAGGAGCAGATTGCGAGAGAATCTTGGTTCTTTTGGATGTTAAGTGAAAGACTCAGCCCCTTGAGTAATAGCAAAAACAATGGCTTGGACTTAGCTTCCGAGCTTGCACAAACACAAACATTGGCTGCAAGCTACAGCTCAACTATTGTGGTTTTGGTAACCTTGGTTCTGATTGTTGTCACCATGGGTTGAAGAATTTCCTGTTAGTTTTAAAGATTAGCTCTGCTCCTGCGCAATGTTTGTTGATGATGAGATGAAACTGTGCAGGAAGAGAGACTGAAAAAAATGTTGGGGTGGTGCTGCAGCCTTTCATATTTTAATTTTGTTTCAGCAATGTAGAAAAGAAGGCTGACTCTCAGATCAATCCTGCCAATCCCATCCTCTAACCTATTTATTTCCCTGTACTCTTTTCACCACTGCATGATATCAACTCCCCTCTGATTCTCTTGTTTCTCACCTGCACGAGAGATCATTTGCAGCATCTGATTAGCCTACAAGCACATTGCTGGTATGTGAGACGAAACTAGGGAGGGGGGGGGGAGGGGTGTTGAGGTGGGATGGTAAAGGGAAGCCAAGATGGTTACAGAGAACATGTACAAAGTCTACATAGGCATTTGTTACATTTGATAAAGGTAATGATTTATTATTGTCATGTACCACGAAACAATGAAGAACTTTTTTGCATGCTATCCAGGCAAATCATGTCAAACATGAGTACAACAGGTCGTACTGGAGGCCATGTATTGTACATTAGTTGGTGCTACTCCCTGCATTAGTTGACATACAGTGAAAATCATATCCACTGTTCCTCTTGCTAGATGGAGTCCACACTGCAAATTGGGAGCAGTTCTTAAGCAACTGGGAGGAGGCAGTTGAGATGAACCTGGCAATGACAGAAGGAAGATGTGTTGGACAGAAGGATGGCGTCTCCATTGTTACCACAGTTAGACTTGTCTGCTTTCTTAAACATGGCCATGATTGCAGAGTCTCTGGAAACACTTGATATAACCTCCTCTCTGGTCAATGACGATGTAGATTTGGCGATGAAGCACTTCACTGCCAAATGTTAGGATCTCTGCAGGAAGACCTTCCTTTCTTGAAGCCTTGCTATTTTGGGGTGATGATATGGCCTTCTTGACTTCTTGTTTGTCATGAGCTGACCCAGATGAGTTGCTGTTGGATGGAGTAGAGGGCAGAATGGCTGTTGAGGTGTCTTTGCAATGTTCCTTTCATTGGTCATTGACAACATTTCTGACAGTGATAAATTCCTAACTCTGCATCATGGTGCTTTGGGTATTGGGGCCATTGTTGGCTTTTACAGTACTGAAGAACACACACGTGTAATGGCTGTAAGCAAGTTGCTGAGACTCTTGTGTTCACTCGCTCCAACATCTGTTCTTTAGGTCCCTTGTTTTTTACTGGACCTCTGCTTCAGTTACTTTGTTTCCTTTGAGGAATGGTGGTATTGCTAACTCAGGATTGCTTTGATGTTTGCTTTTAATTAGCTAATTAACTTCCTGGTAATTCTCATCTAGTTAGTTGTATTTATTCTTGTAAAATTGGCCAAGAATCACTTCATGTGGACCAATTATGGTGAACTTCTGGAATCTCATAAACTGTGACCACTTTGCACCTTCTGTAGGCTGGATTGATTGGTTGTTTGTGAGGTACTGGTGTGAATGGAGGCAGCTCTATGAGGTCCATGAGAGCTTTGACTGTGGTATTCTTGCAAAAACTTTTCTTGAAATTGATGTTTTGAAGGCCAGCTGATGGAGTTAATAGAGCAATAATAGGTAAGTCCAGCAATCACTAACTTTGCGTTGATGTGGATGATACAGACATATTTGCTGAGCCTTGCTTGGAGTTCAGCCTGATTTTTTGAACTTCATTTTGACTGATATTAATATTTCCAATTAATTTACCTGTTGAACATGGTTTTTGTTGACTTTAACAGCTTGAAATATTTTTAATATTTAAATGCCTTTAACTATCTTTGATCGTGAAGCTGCCGGTAAAGAGTAGGACAATATTCTACGTCTGAAACTCGTTGCTATTCACAACCTAATGGAGCAGTTGCTGCAGTGAGACTGACAAGATGTTCAGATCTGCTCAGCCTCAATAGCTAAAAGCACTGTGGATGTTCAATAAGGGGCAAAGGTGAGGCACATGTCGCTTCAAGAGCAATGTGGCCCTTTATATACCTGTTGTAACATTGTTGGCGACCTATAGACATGTGCTGCTCCATCAGTTTGTCTCCACATCTCAGTGCCTAAATTATTGCACCTTGTTACATCCTCTTGCACATAATCACTGTGTACAGGTGAAAATTAAGTTGGAGCTCAAATGATAGCAAGGCATCACTACCATTGGAGCTCAATGCTTTCTACACTCACTTTGACAGGGAGAACATCGATGCACTTTACCATACCACCATAACATCATACATTATAATCTCAGTCACCAAGGCAATGTCAGAAGAATCTTAATGTATGTGAAACCATGGAAAAAGATTGGCCCTTATGGTATATCTGGCCTTATTCTTAAAACCTGTGCAGATCGACTGGTTGGAGTGTTTGTGGGCATCTTCATCTCATTGCTAAAATCCAAGGTCCCCACTTGCTTTAAAAGACATCAACAATACCAGTGCCCAAGAAGAGTAAGGCGGCATGCCTCGATGACGACCGACTGGTAGCATTAATGTCCATGGAACTGAAATGCTTTGAGCAGTTAGTTATGATGTATTTCAGTTCCTATCTTTGTGAAGACCTGGACCCATTACAATTCATCTATTGCCACAATCGATTACAAGGATGCAAGCTCACTGGCTCGCCACTCTGCACTGGACCACTGACAAAAAGAACACATAAGCCTAGCTGTTGTTCATTGACATAGCTCGACGTTCAATACCATCATCTCCTCCAAGCTTATTATCAATCTATGAGAGCAGTGTCTCTGGTCATCACTAACTATCTGGATCCTCAACATCCTCACCGGCAGACCACATTCAGTATGAATTGGTAACAGTACTTCCTCCTTGATAATCATCAGGACCGGAGCGCCTCAACGCTGTGTGTTCAGTCCCCTGCTCTAGTCACGCTATACCTATGACTGTGTAACCAGACACAGTTCCAATGCCATCTTCAAATTCACTAACAATACCACTATTGAACGGGGCACTGATTGTGGATGATCAGCCATGATCATATTGAATGGCAGTGCTGGCTCGAAGGGCCGAATGGCCTACTCCTGCACCTATTGTCCATTGTCTATTGTCAGATGATGAATGGGTAATGATGAATTAATGATGAATAATGTGCACAGGAGGGAGCATATCGACTGTTTGCATCACGGTCTGGTTCGGTAACTCAACTGCCCAGGAACGAAGGAGATTACAGAGAGTGTGGGCTCTACCCGGTCTGTCACAGGTACAGATCTTCCCATTATTGATGTAATCTGTAGGAGGCACTGCCTCAAAAAGGCAGCCACGACCCATGCCACTCCTGTCATTTCTCCCCTACCTTCAGGAAGATGGTACAAGAGCCTGAAAACCGTGAAAACCAGGTTCAAGAATAGCTTCTTCTCAAAAAACAATAGGCTCTTGAACTTTACATAACACTAACCTCCGCAACCATGAAGTTACATGGACTGTCTGTGGAACGAGTATTACAGTTATTATTTTATTGACTTTTTAAAAATTAACATATATCATCTGTATGTATACTAGAAACCGTCGGAAACCAGCACCACTGCGTCGCTAATGTTTTCAACAATGTGTGTTGTGTGTATCTGTATGTAATGTGTTT
>CM075977.1:271163595-271297043 GCA_038087875.1 Malacoraja senta
AAGTGAACTGCCAGCCCACCAGCCGTGAGTGACTGCACTGCCAGCCCACCAGCCGTGAGTGATTGCACTGCCAGCCCGCCAGCCATGAGTAAGTGAACTGCCAGCCCACCAGCCATGAGTGACTGTACTGCCAGCCCACCAGCCCTGAGTAAGTGAATTACCAGCCCACCATCCGGAAGTGGCGGCGCTGTTGAACAGCTGCGGCTCGCCTGCAGTCCGTCTGTTTTTACTTTTTTTGTTGTTTTCTTTTGTCCTGTTTTAGTTAAATTTTAGTTTATTGGGTTGTGTATGTGTGGTGTGGGGTGGGGTGGGTGAAACATGATTTTTGTCTCTTCCTTCGGGGGAATGCGACTTTTTCTTGTCGTATCCCCCTTCTCTGCCTCCGTCTGCGCTGAGGCCTAATGGCAGAGCTGCCGGCCTCCAACTCCAACTGCGACCGACCGACCTCGAGGCTCCGGAGGCAGAGCCAGGACTTACCAGCGCGGGGCTGGCCGGCTTCGGGGCTGCGGTGGCGTTCTGGCGGTGGCAACCGAGGACGCTGGTGGCGACCTGGTCCGGAGGCTCGGCCGCGGGCCCGGTGGACGACATCATCGGGAGCTCGCAGGTCACAGGTGGGTGACCTTTTTTTCTGGGGCTCCCGCAACTACAGCAGCGTCCGCTGGACTGGAGGGTGGCAGCTTCAGCCACCCCGGGCCGCGGAGTTTGAACCGGCCCGTCGCGGACGGAGCACGGATTCAGCCGCGGGACTGACTTACCATCACCCGGCGGGGTCACAACGTCAGAAGCCTGGATCGCCTCAGCGCAGAGGGAGAACAAAGAGGGAAGAGACAGAGACTTTAAGACTTTTGCCTCCATCACAGTGAGGAGGTGCCTGGTGAACTCACTGTGGTGGATGTTAATTTGTGTTTATTGTGTGTTTTGTTATTTATTATATGTATGACTGCAGGCAACAAAATTTCGTTCAGACCGAAAGGTCTGAATGACAATAAAGAAATCTAAGTCTAAGTCTAAGTCTAAGTAAGTGACTGATCTGCCAGCCCAATAATCCATTCAGTCCACCCTCTCCCCCTTCTCTCTCACAGAGTCTGTCACCTGCTTTGGGCAGAATTTCTGGCAGTTTCTCAGCTGCCAGCCTGCCAGGTCTGAGTGACTGTACTGCCAGGCCTCAGTGACTGCGCTGCCTGGCCTCAGTGACTGAGCTGCCAGCCCAAGAATCCATTCGGCCCCCACAATGTCCATACTAGCCCTCTGGAAACCAGTCCCTTTGGACCACAACACCCATACTAGTGCAAGAGAAAGCCCCCCCCCCTCCCCCACTGGCCAGCAATATTGGAATTGGTGGAGAGGTGGAATATTGCATTGGGTGACCAGCCCTCCCGTGTGATTCTGGGACCCAACAGGTCCCACTTAGTCTAGTTTGTTCTATATCTCTCTACATCATCGTCTATATCTTCTGTTTCCCTTTCCCATGACTTTCAGTCTAAAGAAGGGTCTCGACCCGAAACGTCACCCATTCCTTCTCTCCAGAGATGCTGCCTGTCCCGCTGAGTTACTCCAGCATTTTGCGGCCATCTATGGTGTAAACCAGAATCCGTAGTTCCTTCCTCCACATTCTTAATCATGAGTATGTTCTGCTGAGCAGCATTGGGCACCTCCACAGTGCAGTCTGAACAATAGCTCACTGTTGCCCCTCCCCACTTTTGATTACCTTTACAAGCAAACTTTTTTTATGCAGGTGTTTAGACAAAGTCCATCAGTACCCAGCACAACATTCCCTGTAAATGTTGGGATATTAAAATATGCCTAAAAAAATAATAAAAATCTTTGTAGAATGGCAGCAATAGCCTGTAGAATCCAATGAGCTAATAATGAGTTAATAATCTTCAGTCTGAAGAAGGGTCTTGACCCAAACTTCACCTACTCCTTTGCTCCATAGATGCTGCCTCACCTGCTGAGTTTCTCCAGCATTTTTGTCTGCCTTTAATAATTTTATAGTGTGTGTGTGTGTGTGTGTGTGTGTGTGTGTGTGTGTGTGTGTGTGTGTGTGTGTGTGTGTGTGTGTGTGTGTGTGTGTGTGTGTGTGTGTGTGTGTGTGTGTGTGTGTGTGTGTGTGTGTGTGTGTGTGTGTGTGTGTGTGTGTGTGTGTGTGTTTTGGGAAGGAAGAAGTGGTGGAAGGAATTTGCTCATACCTTCTGTTGGACACATATTCAATGGTGTAGCATTTAGATGTGATGTTACCTGGAGTGTGTAACAACATGAAGTGCCAATTTGATATTAAATCAGGATTATACGCAGATACAATCCTGAGCAAAACATCGAGTGCTGGATGAACTCAGTGTGCCAGACAGCCTCCCTGGAGGGAATGGACAGGTAATATTTCAGGTTGGGAGCCTTCTCTAGGTTGCAGATTGATCTCACTGTTGGCAATTTTTAGCAAAACATAACCAGCACCCTTGCCGTGTGGTGGCTAGGCCCGGTTGTTGCCAAAAATAAATGAACGCTTTCATCATATTTTATATCGGTCACGTGAAGAGCCCACCAGCCCGCATGCACGACAATACGTCGATGCATGGCGCGAGAATCGGAGCAGTTTGAAACTGCTCCGGCAGGTAAGGAATTTTGTTTCAGGAACGGGCTGCTGCTCCGAAAATAGGGGCAGTGGGCCCGGAGAAACTGGCACAGCCTGTGCAGCTACTGCCGTGGAGGCTCCATAAGGAGCTGGCAGCGGAAATTTAGCAGCTGACGGCTCAGTTGGGATAGCGACCGCCGTGGAGGCTCCGTAAGGAGCTGGCAGCATGGATTAATCGGCTGACGGCTCGGCCAGTGCGGCGATCACCGTGGAGGCTCCGTAAGGAGCTGGCAGCATGGATTAATCGGCTGACGGCTCGGCCAGTGCGGCGATCACCGTGGAGGCTCCGTAAGGAGCTGGCGGCTGAAATTCAGCGGCTGACGGCTCGGCCACTGCGGCGATCATGGTGGAGGCTCCGTAAGGAGCTGGCAGCTTGAATTTATCGGCTGATGGCGCGGCCGATGCAGCAACCGCCGTGGAGGCTCCATAGGAGCTGGCAGCTGAAAGTAATCGGCTGACGGCTCGGCCGGGACAACCGCAGTGGAGGCTCTGAAAAGGAGCAGGCAGCCTCATTCAATAAGCTGATGGCTCGGCCGATGCAGCTATCGCCATTAAGGCTCCGAGTTTAAGATGGATAATTATCTTTCTGCAATTTAGCTGATTCAGAGGATTTAGGGCCTCAATCGATCTTGAAGATGCATACTTTTCCATATCTACACGAGAGGCACAGATTTATCTGGTGTTTTGATGATAAAGCCAGTGGTGGAAATTTTAGGTTCTACCTAGGGGTTGTCTTCAGGCCTAGGCTATTTACAAAGATTCTAAAACTAATGCTGCCCTACTCAGATCAAAAGTGCATTGTGTCATGGAGTTTATAGACAACATGCTTTTGTAGCTGATAAGACTCAGGGGTTTTATCAGTAGATGCCTCTTACGATATTAAAGATGAGGTGACATGAATTTTAATAGTGCCAATTTGGCCTACTCATTCAGGGTGTCCATTGTAAAAGGCGGCTGAAAGAAGCTCCTACTTACTCGAAGTCACGAGTGATGGCTAGTTCAGCCTATTTCTCGTGCAGCTAGTTCTGCACGGTTGTATGGAAAGTTTGTGAAGAAGACACATGTGAGCTACTTTTAAACAGAAGTAGCAGAGGTTTGTGTTTCTTTCAGTTTGGGCTTAGACAAGTGATTATGTTATAGCACAATTGACACTGCTTATGCTGCTTTATCATTCTCTCTAGTACTATAAGGGACAATAAATGATTGGTTATTCACCCACTGTTGACTAACGTTATGCAAGGTGTCTTTTATATGAACACTCTAAAGCCTACTCATAGTAGTGTGGAATGTGTATCAGTAAAAAATATTATGCCGGTATGTATCTACTGCATTCCTAATGGGAGCAGTATCTTTTTAGTTAATTATGCTTTTAGCAACTGATTTCAGCACAAAGAACACAGTATTTACTCAATCTCCAGCTCAGTCTCTGGGTCATAACTGACATGAGGGTAGCTTGTTATGGGAATGATCTCATAAAGCAAAACAGGCACGGTTGGGTACAATTTGGAGTTGACAGCGTACCAACCAGATCGGAGATTGGGGGTGTTATTATGTATACAGGTACACTGAGCTTACTAGTACCTATGCAATGAAGGATAATTTCTTCATTGTTATTTAATAGTTTTCTCAAGAGATTGCTGGTGCAGACTATCTCAACATGAAGAGAGTGTAAGCAGCTAATAGCGGGTGTGAATTCAAGTCTCACTCTTCCAAGGGGGCTGGCTCATTAGCAGCCAATAGAATGGATATTCCCATTTGATCATCTTCTTGCAACAGCAGGAGGCTTACATAGTGCACTTTCAGAAGTTATAACATTTGGTTGAATATGTCTGGATGATTGCAGATAGAATTCTGAACAGTGTTGCATGAGTTATTGTCTAACTCAAAGCCAATTGGGACTGTGGTTCGATTAAGGGCAAGGGACATGTATGTAAGTTAGCATCATGTTGTTAATAACCCATGTCTTTTCTACCATTTATGGTTTATTTGTTTAAGTGTTTCACACACAGCTTGGTTTACTGCATGAAACCACAGAGCTTCGAAGGCTTCACGGAGTCACTCACGTGACTTCGATATAAAATAGAAAGATTAAACGAGAACTTACCTTTTGAAGTTTGATCTTTATTTTATGAGAAGTTGAAGTGAGGGACTACGTGCCCTCCACTCCCAACCCTGAATCTCATAAAGATCATTGGGTAAGTCGAGGGTTATTAATCTTTCTATAGTTTAAGTTTGTGCAAGAGGTCTGTGGTTTCATACAGTTGCACTGAAGATTGACACGCATGCGGGCTGGCGGGCTCTTCCCGTAGTCCCTCCAACTTCTCATAAAATAAAGATCAAACTTCAAACGGTAAGTTCTCGTTTAATCTTTTAATTTTGCACACCTCGCGATCAAAAGGCACAGTGTGCCAAATGCAATTTCCAAACTGCAGAAGAATTAAGTAGGAAATGGTAAATTCAACACTAAATTGGGTGGATAAAGAAAAAAATATAGAGGAAAAGAAAGGTTATATTATTGGAGAGAAAAATGCAATAAAAGAAAGCATTTAAAAATAATTATAAACCACCAATGTTTACGTTTTCATTTCTCTTTTCTTCAAGCACTTTTATTTCCCTCTCTTTTCTTTCTATCTGCATCTGATATTTTATTGAATTCACCCATTTTAAACCCTCCCCAATTTGCCAACTTGACATGGTTCCGATCTTTGTGGTTACTTCTTCAAACAAACTTTTTTTGGCTTTGAGGAGTGTTGCAGAAAAAAGACTCCAATTATGACTTAATCAGTCTGCATTACTGGCAATCTAGCAATCCTGCAAATAATTCCCTCTCACATGCTCATAAACTCATCATTGATGCTTTTGCCATTTTACCACACTGGGGAAAATTACATTCACCAATTACAGCTCCATCTAAGACCGCAAGAAATTTCAGAGAGGGTGGCATAACCCGGACCATTACGCAAATCAACTTCCCTTGCATTAGATGGGATTACATGGGATCCAAGAGCCAATTCTGCAGCCAGTTAGCACCCTTCTTGGATCCCATATAATCTAACCTCCAGAACAGCTTACCATGCGGAACCAAAAGCTTTGCTGAAGTCCATATGAACTATGTCTGTGGCCCTGCATGAAATCATGAAACACAATACCTATGCACACAATTATGCTGACTATTTCTAATCAGCCCGTTTTTCCAAATGTATGTACAGCTTATCCCTCAGAATCCTCTACAGTAAAGGGGCTGTCCCACTAGGGCGACCCAATTGGCGAGTTTAGAAGTGTTTAGGAGAGTTTGAAAAAATGTCATGTTGAAGACCTCCTTCGACTATGTAGAAGACCTCCTTCGACCTCCTTCGACTATGTTGAAGACTAGCTTCGACTAGCTATGACTAACTTCTGGAAAATTGGACACCGAATATTGGAGAGTGAAGACGACCTCCTTTTATCTCCCTCGACCTCCGTTCGACTATGATGAAGACTATCTACGACTACCTTCGATTACTTTCGATTACCTTCGACTACCCTCGATTACCTACGACTAACGTGCCGACCTACTACGGCCTACTATGACTAAACCTACGAGTACCTTCCATGACGACCTTTTTTTACTCGCGGGCATTTTTCAACATGTTGAAAAATACGCCGCGACCTAGCTGAGGCCTCGAGTACACGGGGACTACTCTCGAGCATGAAGGAGAGTTACAAAGACCTCCTACGACCTCGTGTCGACCATGCTGAGAGTATGAGTCGACGGCAAACTCGCCAGAACCCGCGGATTAGGTCGCCCAAGTGGGACAGCCCCTTGACTTCCCTACCATGGATGTTAGATTCACTGGTCTATAGTTCCCAGGCTTTTACTTGCAGCCCTTCTTAAATAGAGGCACAACATTGTCCACCCTCCAGTCTTCCGGCACCTTACCCATGTCTAATTATGATTCACATATCTCAGCCAGGACTCCAACAATTTATTTTCTAGTTTTCTACAGTCTTCCATGCCTGATCATGCCTGGGTGATATGTCCCCCTTCATACATTTAGGACATTCAACACCTCCTTGACAGCAATAGAGGCTGTCCTCACGACATTGTCATTAACTTTTTCAAGTTCCCCAGTCTGCATGTCTGTCTCTGTGGTAAAAAGCAGAGGAAAAATAGTAATTGAGGATCTTGCCCATCTCCTGTGGTTCCGCATAAAACTCACTAATTAACTCACCAACACGTCTTTGGAATGTGGCAGGAAACTGAAGCATTGTGGGAAATCAGCATCGTCACAGGGAGTAGGTGTAGACTCCACATGGACGGCTTCTGAATTCAGGATCAAACCAGGGGCTGCTTTAACCATTGTGTGGTCTAATGCATGTCAATGGTGAAGCAAGTATTCAATCCACGTCACCCAAAGATCTCATAAACTTTACACTTAAATAGTACAGAGTATCATTGTGATACAAAGCTTACATCAGAGTGTCACTGAGATAGTGCAGTAAAATATGTCTTGGAAATATTGGACATTATGACCAGATCATATGTTATTCAGTAATGTTTGTTATAGGCAATGATTGGCCATGGGAATTTTGCTACTGATCTTTGAATTATGATATGTGATCTTATAATGCATATGACTGTCTTAAAAAAAAGTACAGCCTTTGCACTGCAATCAACGGCCACATGTCTAGTGTGAGACTTGAATCTATAACTTTCTGCCTTAAATGCAAGAATGCTAACACTGAGCTAAGACTGACACCCAGTAAAACAGAGAAGTGGAATTCAGGACTGCTGTTCTGTGGTTTTCATGGGAAATGGGCTGAGACGTATTATAGCCCCCAGAGGCCAGTAAGAAGTCTAGCTGGCAATACATTTGAATAAAAATTGATTTTATTTATTGGAACAGTATAAAACTCTGACCATAAGAATTATCTGTGCAAGAAGTGAAACTCTTATACTGGAGCATTTTTGGCTGGATTTGGAACACAATGTTGAAAAAGTCAAAGAGAGGTTTTAACTTGAATCTAACCCGACCATGAAATACAATCTGCAGATCGTGGAGAAAATTGATTTCTTTTGTGAAAAGTTGGTTTTTTCAAGGAAGCTACTTTCAGGCCATTCAACCCATTAACTTTTTTTTATGTGATTAGAGTATCTGTTGTTTCTTTCCTCTGACTTTTTGTACTCCTTTTCCTACTGTATTGAAGCACTAGCTTGTCTTTCTTTTATTATATGTTGATAAAATGTCTTTTCTCCTAAAAATAAAATTGCATTTTAAACATTTGCTTTATCCTATTTGATTTACAGTTATAATTAGATTGGTCCAAAATATGTTTTGTTTTTTTAACTTTAGAGATACAGTGCGGAAACAGGCCCTTCAGCCCACCGAGTCTGCACTGACCAGCGATCCCCCCACACTAACACTGTCCTCCTGCACACTGGGGACAATTTTAGCAAGCCAATCAATCCACAAACCTGTACATCTTTGGAGTGCGGAGGAAACCAAAGATTTCGGAGAAAACTCACATGATCACGGGGAGAACGTACAAACTCTGTGCAGACAGCACCCGTAGTCGGAACGAACTTGAGTCTCTGGTGCTGTAAGGCAGCAACACTACCGCTGCGCCACCACATGGTTAATATTTTATTGAATAAATGCTTTGTAGTTTTGAGAGATGTGAATGAACAGTTAAAATAATGAACCAATCTATGTGTATGAAAGGCCAAAGCTTTTCAATTCCTACGCTCTAGAACCCAATCAATTACTCAAATTGTACATCTGCAAATTAATATTCTTGTGCTCATTTCTGTGATCTCAAACAATCATCATTCAAATGTTGAGTAACAGTGCTAAATAAATCCTCCTTTTTTCATTCTAGATTCTAAACCTGCTCAGGGATTGTTTGATTATGACATTGTATCACTTTTCTTTCTATCACAAAGTATTCATCAAATGACAAGATAACTGTTTATAATACTACATCCATTTGTAGCAGGAACCCATTGTTTTCTTAATTGTTAATTACAATTAATTGAGCATATTAAAAAAAAAAATCATCGCTGACAACGGTAGCATGTTTTATGTTTTCCTTATAGAATTTGTTTATAAACTAGTGTGTTCACATAAAGAACCTGTTGTAAGTTCATCTTTTCCTTAGGTCCCAAAGTTTATGTTGATTATGCTTATTTTACATTTAGAAACATAGAAACATAGAAACATAGAAAATAGGTGCAGGAGGAGGCCATTCGGCCCTTCGAGCCAGCACCGCCATTCATTGTGATCATGGCTGATCGTTCCCTATCAATAACCCGTGCCTGCCTTCTCCCCATATCCCTTGACTCCACTACACCCTAGAGCTCTATCTAACTCTCTCTTAAATTTGGATTGCTGGGATTAGTATAATTACTTGGGTATAACGATATAAGAAAAGTGCAAGCAATGTTGATTACATTTCAGCTTCGATTTGCTGAACTGCAGAAAAAAAAGGGACAATCTTGTTTTTATTGTCATTATCGTCGTCGGGACACAAAATATTTTACAACCATGATGTACTTTTAATGCAAGATGCACAAGGGTTCAGAAAGTCTAACAACTTGTGTAGGAAGGAACTGCAGATGCTGGTTTAAACCAAAGATAGACACAAAATGCTAGAGTAACTCAGCGGGACAGGCAGCATCTCTGGAGAGCAGGAATGGGTGACGTTTCGGATCGAGACCCTTCTTCAGACTGATGTCAGGGGAGTGGGAGGTACGTATATAAGGAAGTGTATAGATAAGGAGAAATCTAACAACTTGTCTGGATTTAAAAAAAAACAGCTTAGCTTTTACCAGGTTGTGTAAAATCAGCCCCTGGAGGAATTCACAAAATCACAAAAATATTTACAAATGAGTCAATTTACTCAAAATTAATACCTCCAGTTAAAGTCATAAAAACCTACCCAACCCTATAGCAGCCTCCCATTATTTCACATATGATTCCATTGCTTTTACTTTCTTTCTAGGAGCTCATTCTTTGTTTTGATCGCTTTCAGCTTGCAAATAATTAAATTTAAACCAGTATTAAATATACTCGTTAAAAGCTTGAAATATTTTTCTTTGTCCTATTCTAACTAAAACAGAAAATGCTGGAGGATACTACAGGTTAGGCAGCTTCTGTGGAGATAGAAAGAGTCAATATTTCACATCTGGGATCCTTCGCTTGAGTTCTAATAAGATGAATCAAGGACCAGAGGACATAGGTTTAAGGTGGAAAAAATGTAATAGGAATCTGAGGGGTAACGTTTTCACACAAAGGGTGGTGGGTGTATGGAACAAGCTGCCAGAGGAGGTAGATGATGCAGGGACTATCTGAACATTTAAGAAACAGTTTGACAGGTACATGGATAGGACAGGTTTGAAATGATATGGACCAAATGCAGGCAGGTGGGACTAGTGTAGCTGGGACATGTTGGACGGTGTGGGCAAGTTGTGCCGAAGGGCCTGTTTCCACACTGTATCACTCCATGACTCTATGACTCTAAGAGTTTCAGACCTGAAACATTAATTCTGGTTCTCTTTCCACAATTGGTGAAGCGTTTCCGACATTTTCTGTTTTCATTTCAGATTTCCAGTATCTGCTATTCTTTTCACGTTAATTCAGAATTTTCCTTTTTCAAACTATTTCTTTCAGTTTGCAAAATTCAAGTGTCTTTCATCGTAGCTCATAACTTTGACAATAAGAATTCGCCTTCTGGTATTTCTCTGCACTGTTGATGGTTACCTTTTGGTTAGTTGCACAACATAAATTTCTCAAGATTAGGTTTGACCAATTCCTATATTTTTTGTTTCATTTTCAAGCAAAGCTATAATGATTCCTATGCTCTATTAGATGGGCATGGTGAGTACTAAATCAGATAATATTTGTTTAACCTAATTCACAGTTACAATACAAGTAAAGTAAATATGCTCTGTCCACACTGACCATCAAGTACCTATCTATACGAATTATATTTACCAGTACTTCATCCACAGCTGCACTGATGGTTCATATATTTCATTTGGATACTTCTTAAATATCGTGAGAGTACTTGCCTCCAACATCTACTCTTGTACCTTGTCGTTATTACTCCCGAAGAGTCCACCAGGAACTGTACTGGAAGTTGGGAGGGTCATATACAAATCACAATTAAACACTAACCTGCACCCACTAGGGGCAATTTATACATTTACCAAGCCAATTAACCTACAAACCAAAGAACGTACAAACTCCACACAGACAGCACCCGTATTCGGGATCGGATTCTGGGTCTCTGGCGCTGCATTCGCTGTGAACAACTCTACCGCGGCGCCACCGTGACCGCCCCAATCAGAGCATTCCCGATTCCAACCACCCTCTTGGTAAAAAGCTTCCTCAGATCCTCTCTACACCTTGTATCCCTTGCCCTAAACGCATGTCTACTAGTACGTATGTCTCACCGTTTTCCCTTCCCTTGTTTCTATTACATTTTATTTGCAAATAATCCAGTTTCATATTTTGTCCGGCACATTCTGTTATCTAGTTTGGAAATGTTGGCAATTTTGATATTATTGTATCCCTTTCTGCGTCACAGGTAGAATTGTTCTAGCTCACAATATTATTTATTAGCTCGCATATTATATAATATAAATATTGTGAGCTAGAACAATACTACCTGTGACGCAGAAAGGGATACAATAATATCAAAATTGCCTTCGTTTACCCGCATCATTTTTATTAACCTTTACCCAATCTCTTTTCTGAAATCAAGACTTATCCTTTAGCATTTTGATTTAAATCTCTATGGCAGTAAACTCAGTCACGTGAGAGTATTCTCTTTCCGAGACCCCGTTAATTTTACTGGACGGAGTTGTGGATTTAAAATGCAATTAAGTGCAGTAATGCTTTGCATTTGAAATGTATTCCAACAACGTGGAGTCGTATCATCGTCAACGTTCCACACTAGTTGACAGCAAATCTATCTGCAGAGGGAAGGGCATCCATTAGTTGATCCGGTATTCCTTGCGTGTTGGATTATATATATTTTTGTCTCCGAGTGGAATAAGTGAACACCATCCAGCATATTGATCAACTTTTAAATATGTTCTGGCGAAAAAAAAACTATCAAGCAGAAATGTTAAATGACTAGGCTTCTCTCTATAGATGCTATTTGGCCACCTATTTTCAACAAATATTGCTTCTAGCAAAGCACACACTGCCGGGGAACTCAGCGGGTCAGGCAACATCTGTGGAGGGTGTAGGAAGGAACTGCAGATGCTGGTTTACACCGAAGATAAGACACAAAATGCTGGAGTAACTCAGCGGGACAGGCAGCATCTCTGGAGAGAAAGAATGGGTGACGTTTCGGTTCGAGACCCTTCTTCAGACTCTAGGAATGGGCAGGCGATGTTTCGGGACCCTTCTTTGATTGTAGGAGGGGGGAGAAAGCTGGAAAAGAGGCGGGACAAAGCCTGGCAAATGGGCGGTGGATTCAGGTGAAGGCGGTTTAATTGGGAGATGGGTGGAGTAAGTGACAAAGACGATGAAAAGGTGATAAAAGAGGTTTTCCCCCACCTCAATCAGTCTGAAGGATCCCCCCTCACTTGTCCATTCCCTTTACTGACTGACCCGTTGAGTTCCTCCAGCACTTTTGCTGAAGATTCCAGCATCTGCAATTGCCTCTGTATGTTGTCTTTATTTAGTCATCCTTACCTTCCGCCTTGACAATTCATTTGCACTTCAATAATGCCCGGATTGTTTACGATAACATTTTAAAACTCGAATTGCCTACACTGGTAGTTTGAATTAACAACTAGTCTTCAGCGAATTTCACACCTTTTGACCCACGTGGCTATTCTGAATTACTCACAATCATCGCATCTTTTATTGTGAAGCGGGTGCAAGGTACCGGCACCGTTTCCCTGAACTTTGAGTGAAATACAAGCGAAACAGTGGCGCTTTCAACAGATCTGAATTGAACACGAATGTGGTTATTCGCCTTGGTCCCCGACAGTAACCCAATAAGCGCAGACGAAACTTATTTTTTAAAGTCACCGAAGTATTTATTTGGAATTTCCATTTTTTTTAAACATAAATTAATATATGGTTTCCCAAGTCTCCCAAAATAGTTCTTAAACAATCCGAGAGTTCGACGGGGGATTAAGGCTGCTATGTAAAGTCTGATGTCTGAAGTCTGTTGTCCCTGGAGAGGTTTGCAGCTAGCAATGCTCCACCACCTGTCGTGTCGCCAGTTGGCAGTCTTGCTCACCCAAGAGGCGAATCCACCCGCACGTCTGAACGGAGCAGCCGATGGATGGGGGGGAGGGAGAGAGGGAGGGATGTGGGGACGTAAAATGTGCTAAGGCGTAATCTTCCCTTTCGCACGGCACCAGGCAGCACTTTGAAGGATTTGTTTTTGTCTTTAGCTGACGTCAAGTGAGGGAGAGAGAAAAAAACCCTTAAATCAGCCCTTTAAGAAAAAATCCACTTGAAAGTACCCTGGAATAATGGAATCCAGCTGTTCGCTGGTAAACTACCTTTTAAAGTAATTTTTGACTACAATTTTGTCCAGACAGAAAACTTTGGCTCTGGCAGCTGATGATAGAAAAAAAACAAAGGGGGGAAAAAAACAAAGATCGTCGACTTTATATTGAAGACAGTTTTAAAATCCAGAAGTTATAAAAGTTGACAGGTGTGCGTAAAGACTTGGCTGCGCCTTTAAAAAAAAACTTGGGATCTGGCAATAACCGTCTGTCATTTTTTTTCGCTTTACATTAGCCATTGAGTTGATAAGTGAGATCGTTGGGTCGGGGCACGGTGAGGAGAGAAGGGAGTGCGTTTGGATCGGAATGTGGAAGCCACTGTGTGATTATCTGGTGGAAATGCTGGCACATCAGGGTCCCCGCTCTCGCTCCTCTGCCTGCTAGAAGCGGCGGCCGCTGCGGGAGGATCAGCCAGAAGAAAGCCCGGCGTGTGCCCAGTTCGACCTGCGTCCACAGCGCTCGCCCACTGCCCCCTCAAATGTCCCTGTCATTAGTATTCCTGCTAATATCGGCTCTCGACTTCCGCCATCATGGATCGGAAGCCCAAATCAACAAGTTCCAGCCCTCCAGTAACAAGGAACCGAACGGTAAGTCTTTATATCCCCCCCCCCCCTCCGCCCTCCGGTTGCTCTTTGATGTGGTTCAGTCGGAGTTTGTCCTCCCTTGACGCGCTAACTTATGTTGTTGTTGTGGCTGCACTCGCTTGCCGGTGTGGTGGGTGCCTGGTCGCCTTGCAGGTATCAGCTTCAGAGTAGCCCCCGGCCGGCCACTTCAGATGAAGGCAATCATGACCTCCCCCTCTCTCTCTCTCTCTCTCTCAGCTCCCTGCAGTACGCGGTGCCTAAGGTTTTGACCGCGGGGAATGCCAATTTCCCCAGTGCCAGAATGCAAACGTCTCCTTGGGATACTATTTCTGTAAAGCGTTCCTCCAAAACCTTTGCATTATGTATGCAGCCTCATCGGCACCACTCTGGAACTCTGTATAACAGTGATACGTTTAAAAAAGAGAGATCCAAAGAAAGGGTTTAAATTTTCCACTTTCTTGCGTCTGAAGTGGAGCTGGCGTGCTTTTATTTTATTTAAAGCAGAGCCACGCTGCTTGTAAACGCGATGACATCTGGCACCTGCAGGCAGCCAGGGCGGCGATCAAAGAGCAAGCACTAACAAAGCTGGCCTCACAGTCAGAGAACTTGGAAGAGCCAGTGAGAGCGATCAAAAGAGCCAGCCAGCGAATGAGTTGCACACTGACAGACAGCCGCCAGGTCTTCCAAAGCCGCCACTATCTCATCTTGAGAGCTGTGCACACATACACGAGAGCGCAGATTGCCCGATTGATTTATTACAGCTCTGAAGGGGGCCGTTCGGCCCACTGGTTCTGTCGCATTAGTCACATTGGATTGCTGAGGTCACTTACGCGTATCTGCGATAAAGCAACTCGTGGAATCAAAGAGCCACTCAGATATTTTGTAGCCTTTTATTTTATAAAGGTAGATTTAAGAGCACTTCAGGAAAATTGGGTTTAATGCGACGCAGCCCGTTTTGACTTTCCCCCTTCATTTAATCGCAATGGAGAATGTAAAGGTGCGCTCTCTCTCTCTCTCTCTGGCCGCCCTCCTGGCAAAACTGAAAACCGGTGCATCAAAAGCTATGATAAATCCACTCTCCCCATTCATTACTACCTAATTATATGGCTTAGAGACTTGACAGTGTTTTAGATTACAAATCAGTCTGGATAATAAGAAGGATGGGAGGCATAAGATTCCTGTGTTTTTTTAAGTGGCCCAACCTGAGTAAGAAATGGTTGGAACAAACCAGCGTGGGCTCGAACTAAACTAAAAATCGCGATTAGTTTAATAAGTATATAAATATGCCCCCGTGAAATTAGATTTATGGACATCATATTCTGTTTAACAATTTGCAGCTGAGATCACAGGATTACATCAAAGGATTTCATGCTTTAAAAGTCCAGCACTTGTTCAAGAAGTAAAACCGTGAAAAAACGCTGTTATTCTGTTCTCTGTGTTGATCACATCATGAAATGATTTTCTTTCTTATATGTGGTGATAATGGCATGTTACGTGTAATCCAGGTAAATGGTGGTTAGTCAGTGTACAGCAGCGGTTCTAAACAGCATCAGCTGATGTTGTACCCGGGAACAGTGCTGGACTTCTGCAGTAATGTGAATCAGACTGTGAAATTTGCTGGAGTTGATCATTACAAAGTAGATTCAGACACTACTAATTTACATGCTTGTGTCTGTATTTTTATAGTGTGATTTTGTTTTAAAGTGTATTGAACCATATTTAGTAAGGTTCCAAATTGTGCTGTCTGAGATTCAGCTTTTTGATGTCCACAATGTAGCAGAGTTCCATGTGTGTGTTGAAAAGTGAAAGTCTAAGGATCAGGTGCTGGTACAATAGGCCGTCCTCTCAGCTGCTGGTCTCATCATTGACTGCAGCATTGGAGCACTGATCAACTGTCGAGATGAGCAGGATGCATTTCACATTCGGACTGTCAGCTTAATAGGGAAAAATAAGTGCTTGTGTTATTTTACGTCCATGCCTTTAACCTAATGTTCTTATTTTAATGGCATATTTAGTCATAGAGTAATACAGTGTGGAAACAGGCCCTTCGGCCCAACTTACCCATACCGACCAACATGTCCCAGCTACACTAGTCCCACCTGCCTGCATTTGGTCCATATCCCTCCAAACCTGTCCTATCCATGTACCTGTCTGTTTCTTAAACGGTGGGATAGTCCCTGCCTCAACTACCTCCTCTGGCAGCTTGTTTCATACACCCACTATCCTTTGTGTGAAAAAGTTACCCCTCAGATTCCTATTAAATTATTTCCCTGTTACCTTAAGCCTATGCCCTCTGGTTCTCGATTCACCTACTCTGGGCAAGAGACTCTGTGCATCTACCCGACCTATTCCTCTCATGATTTTATACATCTCTATAGGATCACCCCTCATCCTCCTGTGCTCCAAGGAATAAAGGACAAAAGGACTAAGGACAAAGGACATTTATTGGCACATACACCAATTGGTGCAGTGAAATTTGAGTTACCATGCAGCACACAAATAAGATAAACACAACACTATAGAATTTAACATAAAACATAAAACATCCCCCACAGCGGAATCAACGTTTCCCACTGTGAGGGAAGGCAACAAAGTTCAGTCCTCTTCCTCATGTTTACCCGTGGTCGAGTCCCAGCCTGCTCAACCCCTGCCTATAGCTCAGACCCTTTAATCCTGGCAACATCCTCATAAATCTAATCTGTACCCTTGTATTAAAAAATGTTGTTATTAGCTTTCCAGCATTTCTATCAGCCAGGGTACTAGAAACTGTTTTGAAGTTGTGAGTAGTTGATGGGCTGCCAAAGGCGTCATGATGTTTCTAGTCATTGCAGGACCATTTTACACTGCACCACCTACTGTGGGAGTTGAGAAGCAGAGGACAAATTGTATCCATCTATTTGTATCAGATTAATACATGCATGGGGTGTCATTGGAGTCAATAATCGGCAACCAGACATGTATTGTTTAGTTTAGTTTATTGTCACATGTACCGAGGTACAGTGAAAAGCTTTATTTGTGTGTCAGCGGAAAGACAATACATGATTACAATTGATCCATTCACAGACCATAGATACATGATAAAGGGAATAATGTGAATAACATTTATTACAAAATAAAGCCAGTAAAGTCTGATCAAAGAGAGTCCAAGGGTCTCCAATGAGGTAGATAGTAGTTCAGGACTGCTCTCAAGTTGTTGGTAGGATGGTTCAGTTGCCTGATAACAGCTGGGATGAAACTGCCCCTGAATCTGGAGAATGCATCTGCCCATTGTATTTAAAATATAAAAATAATGCAAACATAAACAGAAAATATTGAAATTGCCAAGCTGGTCAGTGAGCGATGCAAAA
This sequence comes from Malacoraja senta, assembly GCA_038087875.1. Lineage (NCBI taxonomy): Eukaryota > Metazoa > Chordata > Chondrichthyes > Rajiformes > Rajidae > Malacoraja > Malacoraja senta. The sequence continues at coordinate 271,180,672 of CM075977.1, forward strand.
GATAAAAAACAAACAGTCAATGGCTCAAAATGGTAATGCATTCTACCAGATAAACTATTGACAAAAATCAAAATATTGGCACGTAATTTTGTAAGTGATAGAATAACTTTTTTTTCTCTAATTTTCTCCCCAGTTGTTATATGGATCTAATTGACCGCAGTTCACAAAGTATGTATTGTATTTATATAATGCCTTTAACAGAGTAAAATTGCATCAAGTGCTTCACAGGAGCATTTATCAAAGATTGGCATGGAGTCAAATAAAATAACCACATGAAACATGACCAAAAAGTTGCCTGAGGAAATAGATTGTAATAATCAACCTGGACATTGAGAGGGGGTAGAGCTGTCTAAGGAACAGAGATTAAATACAAGTAATTTGGGAGTCTGTATGCATAAAACACAGAAAGTCAGCAGGTAATAGGAAAGACAATGGAAAATTGGCCTTATTTCAAGGGATTTGGAAAATAAAATTAGGGGTCTTATTACAGCTACACCATATAACAATTACAGCACGGAAACAGGCCATCTCGACCCTTCTAGTCCGTGCCGAACACGTATTCTCCCCCAGTCCCATATACCTGCGCTCAGACCATAACCCTCCATTCCTTTCCCGTCCATATAACTATCCAATTTATTTTTAAATGATAAAAACAAACCTGCCTCCACCACCTTCACTGGAAGCTCATTCCACACAGCCACCACTCTCTGAGTAAAGAAGTTTCCCCTCATGTTACCCCTAAACTTCTGTCCCTTCATTCTCAAGTCATGTCCCCTTGTTTGAATCTTCCCTACTCTCAGTGGGAAAAGCTTATCCACGTCAACTCTGTCTATCACTCTCATCATTTTAAAGACCTCTATCAAGTCCCCCCTTAACCTTCTGCGCTCCAAAGAATAAAGACCTAACTTGTTCAACCTTTCTCTGTAACTTAGTTACTGAAACCCAGGCAACATTCTAGTAAATCTCCTCTGTACTCTCTCTATTTTGTTGACATCCTTCCTATAATTTGGCGACCAAAATTGTACACCATACTCCAGAATTGGCCTCACCAATGCCTTGTACAATTTTAACATTACATCCCAACTTCTATACTCAATGCTCTGATTTATAAAAGCCAGCACACCAAAAGCTTTCTTTACCACCCTATCTACATGAGATTCCACTTTCAGGGAACTGTGTACAGTTATTCCAAGATCCCTCTGTTCACCTGCATTCTTCAATTCCCTACCATTTACCATGTACGTCCTATTTTGATTTGTCCTGCCAAGATGTAGCACCTCACACTTATCAGCATTAAACTCCATACACAAGGTGCTCGTGAGACTATCTCGAGTAATGCAAATTATTTTGTTCCAACTATTTAGCCAAAAAGTCCAGCTCAACTCAGCCATGACATAGTCTATAGTCATCTATAGTCATTTCATTTGACCCATATCCCTCGAAACCTTTCCTATTCCTGTACCTGTCCAAATTTGTTTTAAAATTTGTTACAGTACATGTCTCAACCATTTGTTACAGTACATGTCTCAACCATTTCTTTGGGCAGCTGACTCCATATATGTACCATGCTCTGTGTGGAAAAATAAACAGCCCTACAGGTTTCTATTAAATTAGTCCGCTCTTACCTTAAACCTATGCCCTGTAATTCTTGATTCCCCAACCGTCAAAAAAAGGCTTTGTGCAATCACCCTATCTACGCCCTTCATTATTTTATATACTTCCGTAATGTTACCTCCCAGTCTCCTACACTCGAAGGAAAAATGTCCTAGCCTACATAACCTCTCCTTACAGGTCTGAGAACACCTCCCTTGGGTCTGAGAACATTGGCAAGACGAAACGTAGACTTGGTGACCATTTCGATGAACACTTGCGCTCAGTCTGCGAACGTCTACTGGAACCCGGTTGCGAACCATTTTAACTACCCTTTCCATTCCCACACTGACATTTATGTCCTGGGCCTATTCCACTATCAGAGTGAGGCCACAGGTAAACTGGAGGAACAACACCTCATATTCTACAACGATATGAACAATGAATTCTCCAATTTTAGGTATCCCCTCCCGTCCCCCAAACCCACCCCTCCCCCAACCACACCCCCCTGCTTCCTCCCCATCTGTCTTTTTCTTTCAACCCCCTTCTTCCAAACCACTGTGCTCTGCCTGGATTCCTACCTCCTTTTATTGATTAGAATGGACATCAGCGGTTATGGGGAGAAGGCAGGAGAATGGGGTTCAGAGGGTAACATAGATCAGCCATGACTGAATGGTGGAGTAGACGATGGACTGAATGGCCTAGTGCTGCTCCGATAACCTCTGAACTTCTCCCCTCCAACTCCCCTAACTACTCCCCTCTGCTACTGTATTAAGCCTTCTGCTCTTATCTCTGACATTTGTACCAATCATCTGCCTATCAAAGAGCCCCCTCGCCTACGTCCATCTATTATCTGCCACACTTTGTTCTAGTTTTCCAGCTTTCTTCTCCCCATCCCAACAATCAGTCTGAAGAAGAGTCTCGACCCGAAATGTCACCTATCCATGTTCTCCAGAGATGCTGCCTGACTTGCAGAGTTGCTCCAGCATTTTGTGTCATTTTGTGTATTAAAAAGCATCTGCAGTTCTTTGTTTCAACATCCTTATATATCTTTTCTGCGCTCTTTCCAGCTTAATGGTTTCTTTGCTAAAGCAGGGTAAGCAAAACTGAACACATTACTACATATTGTTTCATTGGAGGCAATTCAAGAAGGTAGATTTATATTGGGTATGCAGGCATTGTCCTTTGAAGAAAGGTAAAACAGTTGGGGATCCTATTCTTCATAAGTTCATAAGTTATAGATGCAGAATTAGGCATTTCGGCCTATCAAGTCTACTCCGTCGTTCAATCATGGCTGATCTATCTTTCCCTCCCAACCCCATTCTCTCGCCTTCTCCCCATAACCCCTGACACCCATACTAATCAACAATCTGTCAATCTCTGCCTTAAAATATCCATGACTTGGCCTCCAGCTGTCTGTGGCAATGAATTCCACAGATTCACCACCTTCTTTTGGAGATTGAAAGGATGAGGCAATCTCATTGAAACATATAAGTTTCTTTGGGAGCTGGACAGGGTCAATTCTGAGAGGTTGTTTTCTCTCATGGGGAGTCCTGGACCAGAGAGCATGGTCAGAGTAAGATGTCACCCATTTAAGACTGCGATGAGGAAGTATTTTGTCTTTCAGGGGTGTGAATCTTTAGATCGTCTTGATCTAAGATAGGTGCTGAGGAACTGTTTTGTGAAATATGTGGAATCACAGGTTTTTATGAAGGTGTTTGAGAACAGCTGAAGGCAAAGCTTGCCACGGAAGACTGAAGTAAACGGAGAAGCACTTGGTCAAAATTGGAGGAAGGTAGAATTATCAAAGGATTCTAGAGTTGTGTGAACTGAGAGTGATAGGGGTGGTAATCTATGAAAGGATTTGCATATGATTACAAATTTAATGTGTTGAGAACATGGTGGATGAGGAAGGTATTTGAACACAGGGCTTTGACACAAAGATGCAGAGTTCCACCACATCCCACGTCAGTTATAATTGTAATTCTAATTCTTGACTTGTTTCTACCGAACTCAACTATGTCCTCTGGTTCTCGTTTCCCCTACTCTGTGCGCCTACCTGATCTATTCCTCACATGATTTTGTACACCTCTACAAGATCACCCCTCATCCTACTGCGCTCCAAGGAATAGAATCCTAGCCTGCTCAACCTCTCCCTGTAGCCTAGGCATCTCGAGGCCTGGCAACATCCTCATGAATCTTCCAGCACCCTTTCCAACTTCTTTTGGAATATATCTCAATCCATGTTGCAAAATGGATGGTGTGCTTTCCTTCCCATCTTAACATGTTCATATAATCATAAAATAATCATATTTTCTGATGCTAACAACTTTTGGTGGAATGAAGTAACAAAAACACCAGGAAAGTCATTGATGCAAAGTGATATCAAGCATTCATATAGAAGATATACACAAATGCTGGAGTAACTCAGCAAGACAGGCAGCATCTCTGGAGAGGAGGAATTGGTGACATTTTGGGTCGAAACCCTTCTTCAGACTATAGATAAATGAGCTTCCTTGAAGTAGGGGTACACTATATCCTCTGTGCAACTCCTCTGGCAGGATTGGACGCTTCATTGAATCTGCACTGGATTAAGAAAGCACCTTTATTACAATAATCTAGGTTTTATTTCTCTATTATTTATGATGAGGTGGAAATAAAGTAATAATGTATACATAGTCAAATTTGTACCTTTCTAATGATCGTCCATTTAGGAAGAATTTTGTCGATGAGAAGGTCGGGTATACTTCAGGAATTATCTTGGGAAAAACAATTATTTTATGAGTTTAAGTGTTAGTTTAATAGTTCTGTAAAGATGTTTCAGCTGGTCATTCCGTTGGAAAGCTGCAAATATATTGCTTTAAATGAGGGAAGGTTGGGATTTATTTGTTGCTTCTCGCATCCTTAAGGTAATTGCAAAACACTTCTCCACAAACAAATGATGTTTGAAGTGGAAACTAATGTAAGCTTAACATGTTGACTGAATCTGTATATATCCTAGCAATTGAGGTTTTTTTAATTGCTCTTATTGACTGATTCCTTGGGTGCATTGTGCAAACCTACAGAGACATATTGTGGAGGAAGGAACAAACCAAAGATAGACACGAAAAGCTGGAGTAAATCACCGGAACAGGCAGCATCTCTGAAGAGAAGGAATGGGTGACGTTTCCGGTCAAGACCCTTCTTCTGACGAAGGAGTATTAATATTAATGAAAATTAAGGAGAATTAGTATTAATGCCACAGTATTTCTCTGGAGAAAAGGAATGGGTGACGTTTCGGGTCTTGACTGTGGCATTAATGCTAATTTCAAGGATGGGATTGCAGAATAAATGTCGCAGCATATCACAGTGGGAGGAAAAAAGTAAACAGATGTAGGGTGCATTCCAAACAATTGAATAAAACAGCAGCATGTCAACACTAAATGTTACAAAGTGTTTTGTATTTGATCTGAGAGAACTGTATGGTTTAATAATTTCCATTCTTGACGCATCTAAAATTTCTTTTTTTTTGTACTGAACTTTAATGCTTTATACATGCGGAATATTTATTTAATTCGAAAGACTGGCATGATGCTTATAGGCGCCATGCTTACAGCTGCTGAGTGTGAACATTCCCAGGTGATTTTACCGCTGATTTTTTCCCCACTGCTTCTCTGTGGAAAACATCCAGGTTTCCACTCCCTGATTATACATCACAGCATGACTGAAAGCCTGAAACATGCTACCTGTGGGAAATCGAAGCTCAGATGTTGTGTCTATCATTATGTGGCATGCAGAGTTTCCAGTGTAAAATACTGCACCACTTGAATTCTTTGAAATCTAATCTTTCAAATTACATTTTTTGACATCGCTCACAAAAAAAATCAACTTTAAAAAAATCAGTCACAGGATGTGGACCTTGCAAGTAAGGCCTGTATTACTGCCCAATACTATTTGCCCTTGACAAGGCAGTGGTGATCACCATTCTTGTACTGTTGCTTTTCACATGGAGTCGGCACAGTACATTAGGCAGGAAATTCCAGGATTTTGAACTAGCAATCATGAACGAACGGAAATATATTTCCATGTCACTCTGCCGTGTGACTCAGAATAAAATTGAAGGACTCTGCTGCCCCTTGAACTTCATAAAGTAGTTGGGAGCTTTATGGAGGAAATCTGGTCACTCATTGCAGTGTATTTTCATGTGGGAACAACACCTGTGGAGCTGGGAGTGAATATTCAATGTGGTGGATAGGAAATGCGGATAAGCCTCTTTGTTCTAACTGTTGTCAAGGATCGTTAATGTTGTTTAATCTCCTCTCATCCAGGCAAGTGCCGAATATCTCATCCTCCTCTTGATTTATGCTCTCTAGATGACGGAAATGGCTTTGGGGAATCAGATGAGCATCTCGTCACAGAAAATCCACCCCCTGATGGTTTTTTTTTACCACTATTTGCCTAGCAGGTGCATGCAAGTTACTTATCAATGGCGATACACAAAATGTTATTAGTGGGAGTTTTGATAGCAATGCTATTGATGTTAGTGGTTAGGTTTTTGTGATTAGAAATGAATATTGCTTGACAGTTGAGCTTGGATAATATCCATGTCCTGCTGCCTGCAAGTTTTTTTCCGCACTATCTGAAGAGTTGCAAATGATCTTAACATCCTCAAGTCATCAGTGAACTCCAACACTTCTGGCATTATGCTGAAGTGAAAGTCAGTGATATAACAGTTCATAGTGTTTGGGCCAAGAATATTGTCCCAAGGAACACTGGAAACAACGTCTTGGGGCCGAAGTAATTTGCTTCCAACAACCACAGGCATTTCCCTTTGTGCAAGTTATAAGTCCAGCCAGTGAAGAGTACCGGTATTCTTCCTGATTCTCATTGACATATATTTTGGCAGGGTTTGTTAAATTCTGTCACCTAACCTATAGATATTTAATTCCTTTTTGAAAGTTTGGACAAAGATTGTATTGAGGTCTGGAGCTGTGTGGTCCTGATGGCATTCGATATTATACCTGTGATACTATATATTACAGGAAATGTGCGTTTTAACCAACATATTTATGAATCTATCCAAATACTTTACCATGCATTTTCCATAATAAGTAGTAAGTAACTAAGTAAGTAATTTATTAGCCAAGTATGTACAAACATACAAGGATAGTTGTATCTGCTCTACCAACTGAAATCAGTTCTTCTTTAATCCTATTTTTAGTTTAGTTTAGATACAGCACGGGAACAGGCCCTTTGGCCCACTGAGTCCGTGCCGACGAGCGATCCCTGCACATTAACATTATCCTACACACACGAGGGACGATTTAAAATTTACACCAAGCCAATTAACCTACAGACCTGTACGTCTTTGGAGTGTGGGAGGAAACCGAAGATCTTGGAGAAAACCCATGTGTTCACGGGATGAATGTACAATCTCCGTACAGACAGCACCTGTAGTCGGGATTGAACCCGGTTCTCTGGCGCTGTAAGCGCTGCAAGGCAGCAACTCTACCGCTGCGTCACCATGCCGCCCGTGTTGTATATATTTAGGCCTATTATGGAAAATGATTAACCTAAATAATAATTTAGATTTAATAGCCTCAATGAAAATATGCATAAACATAATGAAAAGTAAATTCCTCTGGATAAATTCATGGCCTAATTTTATTCGAGAGGATAGCAAAAAGTTGAATATCTTGATGCCTTCTGAAACTCGACATTTTCTCATTTTAAAATCAAATACCTCAGCTCGGGAAAGTATGATTCAATATGGCAAGGGAAGTCAAGGGCAGTATAAAAATAAAAGAGAAGATGTATATCATAACAAAGATGAATGGGAAGCCAGAGGATTGGGAAACTTTTAAAGATCAACAGAAGGTAACTAAAAAGGCAATACGGGGAGAAAAGATGAAGTACGAAGGTAAGCTAGCCAAGAATATAAAGGAGCCAAGAAAAAAAATAGTTAAGACAAATGTGGGTTCCTTAACGAGAGAAACAGGTGAATTTATTATGGGGAGCAAGGAAATGGCAGATGAGTTGAACAGGTACTTTGGTTCCGTCTTCACTAAGGAAGACATAAACAATCTCCCAGATGTACTAGGGGACAGAGGACCTAGGGTGATGGAGGAAATTTCACATTAGACAGGAAATGGTGTTGGGTAAACTGATGGGACTGAAGGCAGGTAAATTCCCAGGGCCTGATGGTCTGCATACCAGGCTATTCAAGGAGTTGGCTCTAGAAATCGTGGACGCATTGGTGATCATTTTCCAATGTTCCATAGATTCTGGATCAGTTTCTATGGATTGGAGGGTAGCTAGTGTTATCCCACTTTTCAAGAAAAGAGGGAGAGAGAAAGCAGGAAATTATAGACCAGCTAGCCTGACATCGGTGGTGGGGAAGATGCTGGAGTCGATTATCAAGGATGTAAGCGGCGCATTTGGATAGCAGTAACAGGATCGGTCCGAGTCAGCATGGATTTACAAAGGGGAAATCATGCTTGACAAATCTTCTGGAATTTTTTGAGGATCTAACAAGTAAAATGGACAAGGGAGAGCCAGTGGATGTAGTGTACCTGGACTTTCAGAAAACATTTGATTAGGTCCCACATAGGAGATTGGTGGGCAAAATTAGAGCACATGGTATTGGCGGTAGGGTATTGACATGGATAGAAAATTGGTTGGCAGACAGGAAACAAAGAGTAGGGATTAACGGGTCCCTTTCAGAATGGCAGGCAGTGACTAGTGGGGTGCCGCAAGACTCGGTGCTGGGACCGCAGCTATTTACAATATACATTATTGATTTAGATGAAGGAATTAAAAGTAACATTAGGAAATTTGCAGATGAAACAAAGCTGGGTGGCAGTATGAACTGTGAAGAGGATGCTATGAGGATGCAAGGTGACTTGGACAGGTTGAGGAGGCAGAGGCAGTATAATGTGGATAAATGTGAGGTTATCCACTTCGGTGGCAAGAACGGGAAGGCAGATTATTATCAGAATGGTGTCAGGTTAGAAAAAGGGGAAGTACGATGAGACCTGCGTGATATTAGAAAACCAGCATTTAAAACCGTATGTAAAATGTATCATCTTACTGGTATGAAAAAGAATATCAAAAAACAAAATTGTATATTTGCTTTTCTAATTTTCTGCATCTTCCTGATGTCTGGGTGGATCAGTGTTTCTGGTTCTCCGCTTATGAAAATGAGATTATCTTTCAGAGCATGGGTGTCTACTTTGAGGTATCCAGTGTCGGCTTTCATTATGTGGAAGCTTAATAAAGGTTTGTGACGCATATCTAATCCGTGTGGTTTATTTTATTAAACAATTAGAAAAAATGTATCTCATGTAGTTAATGACTTAATTTGGCATCACCCCATACAGCCGGGAGGTAAGGAGGAGACAGCAACTGCAGATGCTGGAATCTTGGAGCAAAAGGACAAACTGCTGGCGAAACTCAGTGTTAGGCAGAATCTGTGGAGAGAAATGGATGACATTTCTGGTTGAGTCCATTTCTCAGACTGATGGTGAAGAGGCTGATAGAAAGATGTGCGGGGTAGGATTGGGGCCAGAAGCTGGAAAGGAATAGGTGGGTCCAGGTAAGGAGTGGTTGAATGGCAGATAAGTCAGGTGGGGGAGTGGGGAGTGGGGAGTGGAGATCGTAATCAAGGCATGAGGTGACAAGTGAGGGAGACAATGGAATGCAAATGGTTGAATCTGCAAAGAAAGTAAGGTGGGGAGTTAAATGTAGAGCCAGAGGGAGGGATGGTGGGTGGAAGGGAATTGGGGAGGGGTGGGGGTGAAGATAAATTGGGAACCCAAAGTAAGAAGGAATGGGTGATGAGTGCATGAAGGATATGGAGGAAGTGAATATTGCTTGTCTATGTCTCTCCACAGATGCTGCAGAACTTGCTGAGTGCATCCAGTTGTATATCTTGGAGGCTGGTTAGGGTCTGCACACTGCGTGGTGGCAGTGTTGGTGGTAGTGATAAGGTGGAAGGTGCCATTGTGGTCAAAGTAAACCAGTACCTGGCATCACTTTGAGTATACATACATTTCAGCGTGACCAATGCATTCTCTGCATGGCTATGAAGAATTGTCATCAGCTTGGCAAAAAGGTAAAGCAATGGCGCATTTGATTTACATATAGAGTAGAAAAAACTGTTGCACAGGAATCTTCATTGAGATGTTCTCTGGGTAGTTCATAAGTTATAGCAGCAGAAGTAGACCATTCAACCCATCGAGTCTACTTCCCCATTCAATCATAGCTGATCTATCTTTCCTTCTCAACCCCATTCTCCTGCCTTCTCCCTATAACCCTGACACCTTGACACCCTTGAGTATTTTCAGGACTATACAAGGCATGGTATTTTTCAAGGAATAGAATTCATTACTAACTCACAGTGAAGGCATCCCTTGGTAGCAGTGAATATAAAATAATTGAACTTATATTTAAGTGAAAGAACAATGAGTTCAGGACTAGAATTTTATGTTTTACTTGGGCAATATGAGGGTATGAAGCCAAACAAAAGTAAACTGGCAAGTTAGGTTAAGTGATTGGTCAATTGACATACAATGGAAGATAGTTAAGGGGATCTTTCTGAGTATGAAATGGGAAAAAGATCCAAGGGGCAGACCCATCATTCTGGTTAATGAAAAAGGATGAAGATGGTATCAAACCTAAAGTAAAAACATGTTATTGTAGAAAGTTGGATAGAAGGTCAGAAGATTGGATTGAATATTTAAAAAAACAATAAACAACATAAATGTTAGCATGGATGGGCCAGACCTAGGGGTTTGCTTCCATGTAGTACAGTGTTCTCTCACTTCAGATATGTTAGAATTGAAGTGGGTAGCATACGTGCTTTCACCTGAAAAGACCAGTGACTGGACTCTTTGACTCCGGAAAAGTGAAATGCAAACATTACCTTTCCAAACCTGCTCCTCCAGCTTCTCTGGGCCCGACAAAAATACTGCCCTGGGCAATGGACCTTTCTCCACTCACCCCATCTTCACCTCTTCACCCTGTGGCATAGATGTCGATGCCAGGGCTCACCTTGTTCCAAGACTGTGGAAGTGCCTTCAGGTGCACTTTTTAGCACCCGCAGGTCAATGGTGGAATTGCAAATAGGCACCCAACATGATACTGTTTAAGAAGGAACTGCAGATGCTGGAAAATCGAAGGTAGACAAAAATGCTGGAGAAACTTAGCGGGTGAGGCAGCATCTATGGAGCGAAGGAAATACCCAACGTTTCGGGCCGAAGAAGGGTTTCGGCCCGAAACATTGCCTATTTCCTTCGCTCCATAGATGCTGCCTCAGCCGCTGAGTTTCTCTGGCATTTTTGTCTACCCAACATGATACTTTTGGCAACCGAGAACATTTGCTCAAGGCCCTGCCTTTTAAAGGATGTGCAATCAAATGAACCCCTCCTGGAATATTGAACTTATCTTGAAGAAATAACATTTTGTCATTCAATGTCATCCCAAAGGAATTAATTCAAATCCGGTATTTAACTGGAATAGAGGGCGTGCATCTGTGCCCAACAATGCAATGTTTAAGAAAGACCCTGAAGAAGGGACTCAACCCGAAACGTCGCCTATTCCATCGCTCCTGATGCTGCCTCACCCGCTCAGTTTCTCCAGCATTTTTGTCTACCTCCAACAATGCAATGGAATGTTTTATGATCTACGCAGGCATGGTGTGCTTTTTAAAAACCTTTGAAATTCCTTTGGCCGGAGCCCTACAACCACAGTTTATGTATATGGGTAGACATTGATTGGACTCATTATTCATAGAAACATAGAAAATAGGTGCAGGAGTAGGCCATTCGGCCCATTGAGCCAGCACCACCATTCAATATGATCATGGTTGATCATCCAGAATCAGTACCCCGTTCCTGCTTTCTCGCCATATCCCTTAATTCTGTTAGCCCTCAGAGCGAAATCCAACTCTCTCTTGAATACATCCAGTGAATTGGTCGCCACTGCCTTCTGTGGCAGAGAATTCCACAGGTTCACAACTCTCTGGGTGAAAACGTTTTTCCTCATCTCAGTCCTAATTGGCCTCCCTCCTAATTCTTAAACTGTGACCCCTGGTTCTGGACTCCCCCAACATCGGGACCATTTTTCCTGCATCTAGCCTGTCCAATCCCTGAATAATTTTATATGTTTCTATAAGATCCCTCTCATCTTTCTAAATTCCAGTGAATATATCCAGTCGATCCATTCTTCATATATATTTGTGATCACATATTAAACTAAAATTCAGTTGTGAATGTCGGTGGATTTACAATATCACATGCAAGCCATCCTATTTCTGTATTAAATGCTCTGACAACCACCAGTCCAGAAAACCGCTAGTCCAGACAACGTCTTTGGGACGTTGCTGATTCTAGATTTGTAAATTGTCCAGACTTTTTACTGTTACTTGTATTAATATCCAGACACGCTTTAATTTCACTTTGTTATTAAAATGCTGCACATGAGCACTCCAGACCCTGGCTGTGACCCTTTAGTCTGCACTCCTGTCCTGGCCACACCCCTGGCCTTGGTGGCACACCCAGCTTGTACTCTGGACCTTCAGATCACATTACAGACTAATGTGTGAGCCAGATTGTCGGCATTTCTGAACAAATAAATGCTGGATGACTGGGACTTAACCGCGGAAGCAAAGGTCAAAAGACATCATTAATTGTGCTTGGGGACGGGTGTGAGCTCAGGGAAGGGTGTGTGATGGTCGACTTCTGTGTCCGCATTTGCGAAGGTCTGCTGTCAAGATCGATGTATTACCTCTGTTGATGGGCAGCCCTAGAAAGGTCATCCTCATTGCAAATCTGGGATGGAGATGAAACTGCTCTGAATATGGTGCACAGCTAAAAATTGTAGTGATAATAATGCTGGCATTTTAGGAACAGTGTGAATGCTTATATTTATGATTATAACGAATACGGAACTATGCCCTTATAGTAACGTTAATGTTAGAAAAAAGTGTCAACTGTGTTGTGAAGATGCAAATTTAAACAAGCTGATCTGTGCCACTTACAGAGAGTCCTTTTGACGAGCTAATGATGTTATAATCCCCTCAGAAATTGCGAATGAAAGGAAAATTCCACTCGTATCAGCCCCATTTGGTGATTTAGTGATGTCATTATGTCTTTTCATTCGAGTTTTCTAAGCTTGTCACATCTGGGATGTCATAATTGCCATACACAGAAAATGTGTTAATTAGTTTAAAATAATGGTCTTTTGTAGGTGACGGTAACTTGAACTTTGCTTTGTGTGTGAAACTTCAGTTCAATACCACTGGAGTACTCTCTCTAATGACTGTTTAATGACAGTTCCATCACTCTACAGATAATTCAGCATTGAGTGTTGTGTAGAGCTTTGTTTTGCACAAAAAGCACACTTAGGTGCCGCAGAATAGTCATGCTACTTATGTACGTTCAATCAGATGGAGTCGGAGCAACATGTCATTTGAGCCAGGTGGTAGAATATCTCCCCTATGTTCCAAATCTCCATATGTTTTGATGCAGTGTCATATCTCAGTGAGAAGTTCAATTTCTGTCCAGGATGGGGTTTAAGAGGCATGATGATAAAAACCAAAATACAAGGAATTCCATGGCAGGATTAAGTTGTATTCTAAAGTTAATTGGGAACATATTTTGCTGTAATTATCTCCTCTAGTCTTTGGTGTGAAACTTACATGTGGTGTACAATGTACAATGTAGTGCATAGGGTGACACAGGTAATCGAGCCGCCGAGCTCCAGTGAGAGTTCAAACCTAACCTGTCTGTGTGAAATTTGCCCGTCCTCATTGTGATTGCATGAGTTATCTCCTCTGTACCAACGATTTTTGGGTTTGAAGGTCAATTGAGCTCCATAAATTATCCCAAGTGTAAAGATAAATGGAATGCGGAATAGGGGTGGTGCGTGCATCTATGTGGGAATAAAACGGATTAGGGTAGAATTAGTGTAAACATGGGTACTTGATTTTTATCATCGACCCAGGGGGCAAAAGAACCTGTCCATGCTGATCCTCTATAACTATAATATAATAAAGTCATAAGTAATAGAAGAATTAGGCCATTCGGCCCATCAAGCCTACTCTGCCATGCAATCATGGCTGATCTATCTCTCCTAACCTCATTCTCCTGCCTTCTCCTCGTAACTCCTGACACCCGTACTAATCAAGAGACTATTTATCTCTGCTTCAAAAAAATCCATTGACGGCCTACACAGCCTTAAGTGGCAGAGCATTCCACAGATTCCCCACCCTCTGACTAAAGAAATTAATTGTCATCACCTTCCTAAAGGAACATCCTTTAATTCTGAGGCTATGACCGTTACTCCTAGACTCTCCCAATAGTGGAAACATCCTCTCCACATCCACTCTATCCGGCCTTTCACTATTCGGTATGTTTCAATGAGGTCCCCCCCCTCATTCTTCTAAACTCTAGTGAGTACAGGCCCAGTGCCGTCAAACGCTCATCATAAGTTAACCCACTCATTCCTGGGATCATTCTTGTAAACCTCATCTGGATCCTCTCCAGGGCCAGTACACCCTTCCTCAGATGTGAGGCTCAAGGCTCCTTTCAGTCTCAGTAGCTCACTTCTGCTTCCACTCACCTCACAGCAGAAAAAGAAGACTTCTTTTAACCCTGATATTTGGCAAAGAGAAGCAAGATGAACTCATTCCAAATGGCTGGGAGATTTCATGCTGTCATGCAGATGGCAGGAGGACTGGTTTGCTTTTCCTTTGTTTACGTTCATCTTTGAGTGTTCCAGCATGAAAGGTGAAATCTAGCAGGAAGTTTGCACACTATTGAAGTTTGACCGACTGACATGCTACCAAAGCAGCAAAACAGAAGCATAAAAATAATTCAGCTATTTTTGTTACAGTTCTTCACTACTGCCTCTACGAGCAAAACTGGACAATGGGAGACTATTTTACAGCTACTAGTGCATACAACATCACAGTGCCCACTGGTAGTTAATGCATCAGAATAGGCCAGGAGAAGGTTAAGCCCTCAATCTTCATAGAAATTGAGAAGGGGAAAGAATACCACTGAGAATAAAACATCTGAATGACCCAAAAGATCTAGACATATATTACTATTTGCCATGAAATAAAAACACAGCAATTTTTCCTAAATCTGCAGCAGGACTGGGATTTCTGTAACATTAAACTTTTAAGTTATGCAATCACAAGTAGTCCTCACTTAATTATGTTTTTTATTACATTGTTTCGGCAATCAAGGGATGACAATATTTAGCAAAAGGAAAATGGCAGCAAACATTGGTAGAGTGATTGTGACAGCAGTAGGCCCGGGCAGAAATGTATTCAAGAGTCCGACAGCTGGTTGTTGGAGATGGGTTTGCAGTAAGAGTTGGAGGGTAGCAGTGAGAGTCGGGAGGCTGCAGTAGTAACGGACGGCTGGTGATCATATGGTCATAAGATCATATGTGAAATGAGTAGAATTAAGCCATTCTGCCCATCAACTCTACTCGCCATTCAATCATGGCTGATCTATCTCTCCCTCCTAACCCCATTCTCCTGCCTTCTCCCCATAACCTCTGACACCCGTACTAATCAAGAATCTATCTCTGCCTTAAATATATCCACTGACTTTACCTCCACAGCCTTCTGTGAGAAAGAATTCCTCAGATTCACCACCCACTGACTGAAGAAATTCCTCCTCATCTCCTTCCTAAAAGAACATCCTTTAATTCTGAGGCTATGACCTCTAGTCATAGACTCTCCCACTAGTGGAAATATCCTCTCCACGTCCACTCTATCCAAGCCTTTCACTATTCTGTATGTTTCAATGAGGTCCCCCCCTCATTCTTCTAAACTCTAGCAAATATAGGCACACGTGCCGTTAAACGCTCATCATATGTTAACCTACTAATTCCTGGAATCATTCTTATAAATCTCCCCTGGACCCTCTCCAGAGGCAGCATATCCCTCCTCGGATGTGGTGCACAAAATTGCTCACAATATTCCAAATGCGGCCTGACCAGCGGCTAATAGAGCCTCAGCATTACATCTCTGTTTTTGTTTCTAAAATTCCTCTCGCAATAAATGCTAACATCGCGTTTACTTTCTTTACTACTGATTCGATGGTGGGAGTTAGATGGCTGGTTTTTGGAGATGGGTGTGGTGCTGGGTCAGGGAACAACAGAGGGAGTCGGAGGGTTGGTGATGGACCATGGGTGGCAGCTTGTTGGAGATGAGGAAATTGGACAACTGCGGCAGTGGGTTTTGAGTGGGTGGGAGTGGGAGTTTGGTAGTATCACAGTGGGAGTTGGTCAGGTACTGTGGTAGGAGTTGTGTAGGTGAGGGTGGGAGTTGTGTGGGAACAGAGGTGAGATCACTGGTGGGAGTTGGATGGGTGTAGGGATGGGAGCTGAGGCATATGCGGTAAAGGGAGTTAGACAGATGGAATGGGTGTTTGTGTACGACAGCAGAGTTGGTGGGAGTCAAGGGCTTATGCTGAGAGTCAGAGGTGACTATGCTACGAGTTATGGGAATGACACAGGGTTTTGGAAGATGAAGGGAATGGAAGGTTGGCCATGAAGACTGCAACAGTTGAAGGAGGGATGGTGAGAGTAGGGTGATTATGGGAACCCAGTCGGGTAGCAGTGGGAATCGCTGGAGGGGGTCGTGTGAGCCATTGGAGACAGTGGAAGTCGAAGAGCAGAAGCTGGAACTGTGGTGGGAGTTTGGTTAGAGATGGGAGACTGGAGCGCGCAGTGTGAGTAGGGATGAGGTACAGGGAATGAGAGGGCAGTGGGAGTCAGGGAAAGAGTAGTGGTGGCTGGGAAAGAGTCAGAGATGAGAGTTGGTACGTTTCTGGTGATAGTTGGGGTGTCCATGCGGTAAAGGTCACAGCCAAGTGGGTGGAATTGGGCAATTGTTTCAGGAGTTGCTGGGGTAGGGGAAGGACTTGGAGGCATCTGTGGAAAAGAGGTGAGAGTAGGCAGCAAGAGTTGTGATGGTGTCAGGAGGAGTAGTTAAACATGTAATTGGAGCAGAGGAATAATGGCACCCTTTGTGTTGGGCTACATTTAGTTCATGGACCCAGGATGTATTCTGCAACATAACAGCATGATTTGTATTCTTCATAAGCTTGGTGCAATTGGTCGAGGCTTCTTTCCTAAGAATGCCTTCAAAGGTGCATGATCTAGTCTGTATAGTCTAGTCTGTATAGTGCACAATTGAATGAGCCCGATATTGCTGGAAGTGTCAGCATTTTCTAAAGATGCTGAACTGAAATGCTGCTTTATGTGCCACAACAGCATTTGATGAACGGGAAGTTCTCCTGAAATTCTGGCCAATATTCATTTTCCAATCAGCACCATTAAATGCAAGATGTGATCATTTAGCTCTTGTATTCGACATGAAAGTTGGTTGTGTGCAAAACGGCTGCCATGCTTTTTATTTTTATTTTTTATTTTTAATTTAAAAAAAAAAAATGTTTTAAAAAATTTAATTTTATTTATTAGAAGTATCTTTTAAAATAGTACCTTTTTACAGGTTCCCAGAATTATTAAAACATTCTATGTACAACTTCCTTTTTTTTAAAATTTTTTTTAGAAAGAAATGAGAAAGAAAGAAGTAGTGAAGAGTAAAGAAAAGTCTAGTGAGTGTGAAGTAAAGAAAAGAAATAAGTAAGAAAGTGAAGCCGAAAGGAGATTCTCCCTCGCCACGTCGATGCTTTTTTATGTTCTTAATCATTTTTCACCCAAACCTAGAATGTTTTAATTATACAATACTATTGCACCACATGAATCCACAAGGTCAATAAATGGAGACCAACTCGTTAAGAATTGGTCTTGTTTATCTATTAGGAGGAGTCTCATTTCTTCCAAGTGGGCAGTTTCCAACATATTACCAATCCACATTTTGAGTGTTGGTATAGTAGCATTTTTCCAAAATTTAAGTATGAGTTTTTTTGCTGTTATTAAACCACAATTAAAAAATGAAATTTGGGATATATTTAATTTGTTTCCATCTCCTATTACTCCGAAGATAATCATTTCCATATTAGGTTCCATTTTTATCTTAAATAAACTAGTAAATATATCATATATAGTAAACAGCTGCCATGCTTGTCCACAAAAAAGTAAGGATTTTGTTTTAAAGTGTAATTTATTTCAAAACAGTGAAAAAGGTGGCATAAAGACACATATTTCTATTTTACTATTTCTACAACAATTCAGCCAGTACTGATTTGCGTGTGCTTTGCTACATACCGCTCTTCTCTGATCAAAAGCACCTAAGGGGTAGTGAAGAGTACTGTCGCTGGCACTCAGAAGAGAGGAGAGATGAGTATATTTTGCAGAACCAACAACCAGTAAGTACAATCAGATGTTGTTCTGTTTTGTAGTGGTCAGATTTTTATAGACAAAGCACATGGAAATTATGGACACAGAAGATAGTTGATTGCTACGTTTCTGGAAAAAGTTAAGTTGAACAATACTGCCCTCAGATTCCATCAGTGCTGCCTGACATTCATGTTTGATTGCCTGCAAGTCTATAAAATAACATACCCAAACCATTGTTCTTATTAGGTAGGATGCCAAATAATGTTGAGGTAAAGTCTGACTTTGCCACAATATTGAAAATTGTCACCACATTATGAAAAATCCTGTATGTGGCAAGAAAACTGATTAAATTTGCATTTGAAATGAAAAAGATTTTGTTCAGGAGCATTTATCAGAAGACAAACCCATTTATTGAGAAAGAAAAATGAAAATCTGTTTTGTTTGTGTCACTCAAAACCTATTTGTAAAAATATTATTTTCAAGAGATACTCATCTAACAATATGAGACGTTTACTCAACATAATGCACTCACACAAATCTGAAGAACAAGAATTATCAATTATTTCGCTGGATGCTGAAAAAGCATTTGACCAAGTAGAATGGAATTATATGGATAAAGTATTACAAAAATTCCAACTGGGAGAGAATTTTATTCTATGGATTAAATGATTATATAATAAACCTACAGCTAGAATATTAACTAATAACATATTATCCTCAAAATTCCAACTATCAAGGGGAAATAGGCAAGGATGCTCATTATCACCACAGATGTTTGCTCTCATTATTGAACCGCTAGCAGAAAAAATTAGAATACACCCTGATATCCATGGGTATAATACTAAAGATTCATATAATAAAATATCTTTATACGTGGATGATATATTACTGTACATTACAAAACCTCAAATCACTATACCAAATATATTAAATTGAAGACTTTGGATCTTTTTCTGGATATAGAATAAATTGGAATAAAAGTGAAATTATGTCAATAAAACCGAAAGATTCAACACATCTTTTAAAATTCCCTTTTAAAATAGCTACAGAAAAATTTAAATACTTGGGAATCGAAATTACTAGAACATATCAAGGTATGTTTAAGGCAAATTTTGATCCCCTACTTAATAAATTAAACACACTAATTAAATTCTGGAAAACGCTCCCGATGTCTTTAATAGGCCGAATAAATGCAATAAAAATGATCTTTCTACCACAAATTTTATACCTATTTCAATCGATTCCTATATACTTACCAAAGAAGTTTTTTTTTAAACTGCTCAGATATCACTAATTTTATTTGGGACTATAAATCACATAGAATACAAAAAACTCACTTGAATAAATCTAAAGTATTAGGGGGGTTAGCACTACCTAATTTCATGTATTATTATTGGTCAGTAAATATTAAAAATATGATTCAACTGATGGATAACTCCGCCCAGCAAGTGGACTGGATTGTAATGGAGAAAGAGGATTGCTCTGGAAACATTGGAGCGATCCTCCTCTCACCAATGAAACTGAATAATATAAATTATAATAAGAACCCAATTATTCATAGCACAATCCGAATTTGGAAACAAATAAAACAAAATTTAAAATTAAGAAATTTATCACTTTTATCACCCATAGTTAATAACCCTTCGTTTAATCCCTCTATTATAGATACATCTTTTACACATTGGGATAGACTAGGAATTAAAATGTTCAGTGACTTGTATGAAACTGGAAAATTACTTTCATTTCAACAATTACAAATAAAATATAAACTCGGAAATAATCAATATTTTAAATATTTTCAAATATGCGACTATTTGAAAAAATATACAAAAGATCATTATAATAGCCCAGCAGATGTATTGGATGAGGCAATGCAGATAAAAGCTGAATCAGCAAACTTAATATTATATTTGTATAATATTATCTTAAATGTAGAAATACCATCTATGGAGGGTATCAGAAGAGACTGGGAACAAGAGTTAGCTATTAAAATTTCAAAGGAAAGTTGGAATGAACACTTATTAAACGTGCATAAATGTTCGATTAATGTAAGACACACTTTAATACAATTTAAAATTTTACATAGATTATATTATTCCCAAACTAAAATCCATTAAATTTTCCCAAATGTATCATCCATTTGTGATAAATGTCAATCCCAAGAAGCTACTATAGCGCACTCATTTGTTTTCTGTACAAAAATTCAAAAATTTTGGAATGAAATTTTCGAAATCTTTACATAATTATTTAAAATAAAACTGATACCCAAAGCAGAATGGATTATCTTCGGAATAACGGAAGATGGTCCAGAACTAAATGTGTTTCAAAAGAAACTAATAGACTATGGGTTAATAACTGGAAAAAAGCTAATCCTAAAATTTTGGAAGAAGGCTCCAATACCAACTATAAACATGTGGATTTCAAATATGTTCGAAACATTACTCCTAGAAGAGATAAGACTCCTCCTGGCAGGTAAACCAGATCACTTCCACCTGACGTGGTCTGCATTTATAGAATTATTACAAATATAGGGTGCAAAGGTAGCTTAAAAAAAATTGAGGTCAGGTAATGGGGGATGATGGAGAGTTGGTATGTCCCATTTGCGTAATGCTCATAAAAACTATTTGTTTCTTTCTTTTTCCTCTTTCTCTTTCTCCTTCTTTTCTAGGGTCTATTTCTTAACTCTTTCTCTTTTGTTTTTAATTTTGTTCCTATAAGGTCTTCATCAAATACTTCAGGCAAATGCTGTTTTTGGTTAAAATAATTAGCCTTCTGTGTAGTGTACTAATGGAATAGCGCCAAAGAGTGGAACTTCAAAATGAAAACTCTCTCATGCTAAGCAGCATCTTTAATCCTACTTGAAATTTTGGTCTGATGGTTCAAATCTACTCCTTGGAATTCAAGATATGAACAACAAGAAACAAAAAACGACTGTAAATTGTATGTGAAGGCAAGAGGTATTGAATGGAGTAATGCATTTGCACAAGTCCAATGAATTGGATGGTCACTTTCTGTGATAAAATTTAGAAGATCCAATCAGTATGCAAAGAGCAAGAAATAATTCAAGGAAAGAATGGGTCTATGAAAACTAGAAAGACAGCCCACGTGTAGAAACTGTGGAATAAAAAGTAACTGCAGATGCTGGTTTATACCAAAAATCTTCTGGTGTGAAGAAGGGTCCCATCCCGAAACATCGCCTATCCATTTTCTCCAGAGATGCTGCCTGACCCACTGCATTACTCCAGCATTTGTGTCTATCTTTTGAAGAGGTGATGGATGTGGGTAAGATTCTTAATTACATTTTTGCAGGTGTTAAAAGGGATAAATCATCAGAACAGTTTCTTCCCAGCTGTTATCAGGCAACCGAATCATTCTAACACAACCAGAGAGCAGTGACTGTCTGCATCTTTGATGTTTTCTTTGACTGACTTTGACTGGACATTGCTAGCTTTATCTTGCACTGAACGTTATTCCCTTATCATGTTTCTATACACTGTAAATGGATTGATTGTAATCATGTATTGTCTTTCTGTTGACTGGTTAGCATGCAACAAAAAAGCTTTTCACTGTACCTCGGTAAACGTAACAATAAACTGAATTGAATTGAATGGGATGAAATATATTCCTCCATTGACTCCACCTTCACTTCATGCTAACTCAGAAAGCAACCAACATAATTAAGGACCACTCTGTCAATCTCGGTTCTTTCCTCTCCTGTCAAGTAGAAGGTACAAAAGCTTGAAAGCACGTACCACCCGATTCAAGAATAACTTCTCCCTCATTCTTATCAGACTCTCATATGCAAGGAATGAATTCACAATGTTCCAATCTATCTCGTTGGGGCCAATGCACTGTTTATTATCAGCACTTTCTCTGTAGCTGTAATACTATATTCTCCACTTTTTTTTTTCTCATTTTGCATTACCTGATGTAGTTGTGGATAGTATGATTTTCCTGGATAGCAGGTCCCGGCCAGATACTGTATTTGACACCAGTCATGCCTCAACTTGAACACAGCATACAGTTCTCTTATTCTTCTTAGTCATTTCCTCTGGTCAGGGTTGACTTGCTTCTTTGTGTTCGATGGTAACAAATGAGGCCTATGTGGGAATTGCAGACTCCTGAAAAGATGAGGCAGGATGCTCCAGGTGGCAGGGGCAGTGGCAGTGGATAGTTAGAGGGGTGGTGTGCTCCTTCTGTCATTTATACCTGGTTTTGTGTGTGGGAATGGCGGCACGGTGGCGCAGCGGTAGAGTTGCTGCCTTACAGCGCTTGCAGCGTCGGAGACCCGGGTTCGATCCTGACTACAGGTGCTGTCTGTATGGAGTTTGTACGTTCTCCCGGTGACCTGCGTGGTTTTCCCCCGAGATCTTCGTTTTCCTCCTACACTCCAAAGACATACAGGTTTGTAGGTTAAGTGGCTTGGTATAAATGTAAATTGTCCCTAGTGTGTGCAGGATATTGTTAGTGTGCGGGGATCGCTGGTCGGTGCTGACTCGGTGGGCCGAAGGGCTTGTTTCCACGCTGTATCTCTAAAACTAAAAAATATGTATATAATTCCCTGAGTCATGCTGAATGCTCCTCCTCTACTTTGAGTGGTCGTGGGCCAGTGATTCTCCAGCGTCAGCGGGGATTTTGCACTTTTTGAAGGAGGCGAGAACATCCTTGAATCTTTTCCTCAGTCTTCCTGAACTTGTAATAGAGTGTCAGTAATGTGAGTCTGGTGCCAGCCATGCAAATGGTGTGGACTGCACAATAGAGATGGCTGGGTGTAGTTGGAGCTTCAATGCTGGCGATGTCAGCCTGTTGTTGGTCTCCTTATATTTTCAGTGGATTTGGATGGTTTTGTGGAGACAGCATTTTGCTGGTATCACTCCAGTACCTTGAGGTGCCTGCTGCAATCAGTACATGTCATAGAGCATAGCTAAGTCAGAAAGATGGTAGTGATCATTGCTGCCAGGTGGACCATGGTACAATGGCATGTACACATAATCTTACATGATCGGTCTATAAGTAATAATTCTCAGTGGTGCCCCAACAATCCTTTCAGTTTACCTTGCCATACATAGTGCCTCACCTCCATCCAGCTCCCAGCTGGAGTGGACCTAGATCTGCCTTATAATGCGGTGACCAAAACTATACATGAACACACTGAAGGTGTGATGAGTTTCATCAGGAATTAATCTACAGGACAAATAAACTGTTCAATCTACACGACCTCCACTCCAGAACCCAAGCTTAGTAGTCAGTCTGTTTTTGCACAATTGCCGGTCACGGTGGCACAGCAGTAGAGTTGCTGCCTTACAGCGAATGCAGCGCCAGAGACCCGGGTTCGATCCTGACTAAGGGTGCTGTCAGTATGACGTTTGTACATTCTCCCTGTGACCAGCGTGGGTTTACTCCGAGATCTTCGGTTTCCTCCCACATTCCAAAGACGTACAGGTTTGTAGGTTAATTGTCTTGGTAAATGCAAAAATTGTCCCTCGAGGGTGTAGGATTGTGTTAATGTGTGGGGATCGCTGGTCGGCACGGACCCGGTGGGCCGAAGGGCCTGTTTCCACGCTGTATCTCTAAACCAAACTAAACTAAACTGTAGAGAAGCTCCGGGTCATCTTCCTCTCATTTACTGAGGGATGGGCTGATACTCAACATCTAGAAAGCAAAAGTCCTTCATTCGACCTTATTCCCCAGTGTATATCAACACCCCCCAAAAAACAGAGCTTTGCAGTGAGAGCTTGGAAAACATGGTGCACTCCCCATATCCTGGGAGCCACTCTCAGTGAGGGCGGACATCAATGATGAAATTCATCACACCATCAGTGTTTTTGTCACCACATTACAAGGCAGATGTGATTGCACTGATTGCCAGATCTGTAAGATTGTGGCTCTGAGGATAGTTTAGGTCAATGAAACAGAGAAGGCTAAGTGGAGAATTAATTGAGATGTATTAAACAGTGGGGAAATGAGAAAGGGTGGGGGCGAACAATTCCTCCATGTAGAATGATCAGGGGGGTTTTAAGAAAAATAAACCTTCACCTGGAAGATGTTGTGGTCTGGAACTCAATTGTGCAAAAATCTGTGGAGACCAGAATCCACCTCTCATTAAACAGTATTTGGAAGTATACTTGAAGAGCCATCAGCCACAAAGATGCATTTAATGCTTCTTCTTCTTCTTCTTCTTCTTCTTGCATATGACATGCACAGCCTAAAGTTGTAGGACAACTTGTTCTATTTGATCTTATTTGATTGTGCACGCCGGGTTGATTGCATTCACCGAAACAGGGCAGACCACGTGAAGGTTGCAATCTTCCACCCTAATTTAATGCTGAAATATTGAAATTGGCAGGGATGTAATGGGCAGTATGGCCTCATCCTGTGCTGTAAATTTTCTGTCATTTTATGAAGATTTTATGTTATTTGCAGGAAGTCATGTAAATCATTTGGACATGTATAGCTTTTCAACACTGAAATATTGTCTTTTTTTCCCATTTGTTTTAAAGTTTTGTGCCTAATCCATCACAAAATAGAGAGGTCTTGCATAGAGAAAGTAATGGCTGTGAAAGTATTTAGCTAAATGCCAAGTATTTGGATCTACTATTGTACTCTACACCTGTTGAAATCAATCTTTCTGAGACCATAAAATCCAATGATGGGATTACTTCACAGAAGCAGTGAAATAATTTTCTAAAGGTCAGAGAGTTACTGTACAGGCTGCTTGGTAATGCACCACGGGCCTCGTCCAAAACAGCCAAGGGCACAGCTCTATATACTGTACCTGAAACCATGCCTTTGTTCTCTTTCAAAGGGGGGCATTAGAGGCCTAGGAATCATTTCAGCAGTTTCAAACATTAATCAACTATGACATTGAAAATGCTGTCACTACATCAGCCCACCCGCTAAAGGATTGTGTCTGATCAGTTCTTCAAAAGCAAAGTAGCTGGAGCTTAATATTAATGGACATTTTGTGCAGTTGAAGCATACTTCACTTTAGGTTTTAATGCTAAGCATAAAGTAGGTAAGATAGAACAAGGGGTTTGAGTTGTTAATTTTGACTTTTTAACTACTTTGTCAGAAGCTTGGTCTAAGGTTCCCATTAAACCAAGACAAACATCATCTATACAGTTTAAAGTAAAACAACATTTTGCAGCTGCAACAAGATTATTCCACAGTTATGTTTTGGGGCTCTTGAGGCAATTTTTAAATTGTTGATATTATTCTTCCCTAATATACTGTATGCCTTAAAATTTGTTAATTTTGTGTGCTTTTTCGAGTTATAAAACGTGCAATGCAGTGTGAAAATTGTTTTAATTGTACAGTTCAACATTGACTGGTGTAAAAGATAAAGGTTTCCACAAGTGATTATCAGTAAAAGAAAATGTGGGTTTATTATGCTCTACAGCGTTTTGCATTGTAACAATGTTAACTTGTTAACAGCTTGCAATTGACCCCATAATTAGACAGTATTAGGATTATAAAAATATCTCCCTTTTCCAGCTTTCTCCCCCTTATGGGCCTGTCCCACTTAGGCAAATTTTTAGGCGACTGCAGGAGACTACGCAGTCACCACATGGTCGCCACATGATTGCAGGTGGTTGACGGGGTCGTGAGGAGTTCCCGCATTCTGGGAACTAGTCGTGGCTTCATTATGGTTGCCGCAAATTTTTCAACTTGTTGAAAAATTAGCGGCGACCAGAATGAAGCCGCCATGGAGAGTAGCGAGAATTCTTGTGCTGTAGGTGGGTCGCCAGGAGTTCGAAGGTTCTCGTAGGTTCTCGTAGGTTGTAGCCGGTGGTAACCGGTGAATTTCATTGGCTCATTGGGGGGAAAAAAACGTAAGCAGTAGTTTTTTGAACCAAGGATAACCGACCGGTAATGTTAAATGTCCACCGAGCTTCACAGCCGTGTATATCTGACTTCTTAAAAGTTGTCTCTCCCCCCTTCACCCCCCTTCACCCCCCTTCACCCCCCTTCTCCCCCTCTCCCCCCCTCCCCCCTCTTTTAAAGGACTTACCATACACTGTGCTTTAGCCGTCTTAATTACAGCGCCAACCTTCCTGTTCATCACGGTGTGTGTCTGTATCACCTTGGCTTTGCACCCTGTGAATTTCTCTCAGACAGCGCTCCCCCTGTTTGCCCTGTCCCCCGCCTGCATAATGGGCTGGTGAAGTAAACGATGTGTGTGTATTCCACTGACAGTCGCCGTTCCAGTAGCCGGTTTTTCAGGCGACTGCCAGCAACTTGACAGTCGCTGGCAGTCGCCTGAAAAATCGCCTAAGTGGGACAGGCCCATTACTCCAAATGTTTGAGGAAAGATCATGGCCCAAAACATCATCTGTTCATTTCCCCCCAGTGATGCTATCTGATCTGCTGAGTTCCTCCAGCACTTTGTGATTTGAGTAAAACATATCCTATCAGTCTATCAGTATCTACAGAAGGAATTGGAACTTTAAAGACTTTCTTTAGCCATGACCTTCTTGCAGCACATAATGTCAACATTTTTACTTGTATCAATGGAATTATAGATTTGTTTTACTTGCTGTACTGACAATACTTAAAACTGAAAAACAGAAACAATATTACACAAAGTTCCAAGATCAATTTAATGTACAAGTTACAGAAGACTAAACTCATAACTTTACACATCTCATCCATTTCTGCCACATCTGTTATCAGTAAGCCTCAGTACTAATCATAAAATGTAGCTTGTAATTTACATGGAGTGAAGAAAGTGTTGCAGTTCGTGTAATTTAGCATTGAAGTCAGATACAGTATATGCAAATCCCAGGTTTAAGCAGCAATGCCTCGTAGCGTATACAACATTGAAAAGGAACTCCTGACTATGATCATTACTTGTTTAAGAAAGAACTGCGGATGCTGGAAAAATCAAAGGTAGAAAGGTCTCGACCTGAAACATCGCCAATTCCTTCTCTCCATAGATGCTGCCTCACCCGCTGAGCTTCTCCAGCTTTTATTGTCTACCTACGATCATTACCTTTTCATTTCATCCTTTAGATGTGACCTAGTGACTGATTTTCTGTAACCCCATAGCCAAAATGCAGCCACATCGCCTTGAACTCTACAGACCTTCAGCTCACATTACTAATGTATCCTAGTGCATGATGCACTTTCTGTCATTTAATTTAAAATTCTTTAATTAAAACACAATCTTACCATTCCATTAACTAAACTCACTCTACTCCTCCATCCCCCACCAGGATGGTCTCATAGCCCTCCGGTTCTTCCTCGACCGGAGAACCAACCAATACCCATCCAGTGATACTCTCCTCCGCCTAGCGGAGTTGGTCCTTACCTTCAATAACTTCTCGTTTAACTCCTCCCATTTCCTCCAAATACAAGGCGTAGCTATGGGCACGCGCATGGGTCCCAGCTTTGCCTGCCTCTTTGTAGGGTACGTCGAACAATCCTTGTTCGAGGCATACCAGGGCCCCATCCCGACCTCTACCTCCGCTACATCGACGATTGCTTTGGTGCCACCTCCTGCACCCATACACAACTGACTGACTTCATCCGCTTCACCACTAACTTCCGTCCGGCACTCAAATACACCTGGACCATTTCCGACACTTCCCTACCATTTCTTGACCTCAATATCTCCATCGCAGGTGATAGACTTCTGACCAACATCCATTATAAACCCACTGACTCCCATGGCTATCTAGACTACACTTCTTCCCACCCTGCTTCCTGTAAGGACTCCATCCCCTACTCCCAATTCCTCCGTCTACGCCGCATCTGCTCCCAGGATGAGGTGTTCCACACCAGGGCATCGGAAATGTCCTAATTCTTCAGGGAACGGGGGTTCCCCTCCCCCACTATAGATGTGGCTCTCACCAGGGTCTCTTCAATACCCCGTAACACTGCTCTCTGTCCCCATCCCCCCACTCGTAACAAGAGCAGAGTCCCCCTAGTCCTCACCTTCCACCCCACTAGCCGTCACATACAACAAATAGTCCTCCGTCATTTTCGCCACCTCCAACGTGACCCCACCACTCGCCACATCTTCCCATCTTCCCCCCTGTCTGCTTTCCGCAAAGACCGCTCCCTCCGTAACTCCCTGGTCAATTCTTCCCTTCCCTCCCACACCACCCCCTCCCCGGGCACTTTCCCTTGCAACCGCAAGAGATGCTACACTTGTCGCTTTACCTCCCCCCTCGACTCCATTCAAGGACCCAAGCAGTCGTTCCAGGTGTGACAGAGGTTCCCCTGCATCTCCTCCAACCTCATCTATTGCATCCGCTGCTCTAGATGTCAGCTGATCTACATTAGTGAGACCAAGCGTAGGCTTGGCGATCGTTTCGTTGAACACCTCCGCTCGGTCCGCATTAACCAACTTGATCTCCTGGTGGCTCAGCACTTCAACTCCCCCTCCCATTCCGAATCCGACCTTTCTGTCCTGGGCCTCCTCCATGGCCAGAGTGAGCACCACCGGAAATTGGAGGAGCAGCACCTCATATTCCGCTTGGGCAGTTTGCACCCTAGCGGCATAAACATTGACTTCTCCAAATTCCGGTAGCCCTTGCTGTCTCCTCCCCTTCTCAACTCTCCCTCATCCCTCTGGCATCTCCTCTTCCTTTCTCCTTTCTTCTCCCCGCCCCCACCCCCCCCCCAAACCCTGCATCAGTCTGAAGAAGGGTTTTGGCCCGAAACATTGCCAATTTCCTTCGCTCCATAGATGCTGCTGCACCCGTTGAGTTTCTCCAGCACTTTTGTCTACCTTCGATTTTCCAGCATCTGCAGTTCCTTCTTAAAAACTAAATGTAATTCTTTTCCCTAGTGACAAAAAGCACTCACAAATTCGGCAGAGCCCAAAATTTAGTCTTGACTGAGAGGTGGGGTTTATATTTTTAATTTACTGTCCTTTAACTTAGAGGAGCTTTGGCTTTACAATTTTAAGACCACAGTCTCATTGCATTATGGCTGAATCCCATCTTCTACCATTTATAGTGTATGCAAATTCAAATGCAATTGCCCATGTCCTAACTCACACTAGATTCCACAAATTCATCAACCTGCTTGTGTGTAGGAAAAAAACTGCAGATGCTGGTTTACACCAAAGATAGACTCAAAATGCTGGAGTAGCTCAGCAGGACAGGCAGCATCTCTGGAGAGAAGGAATGGGTGATGTTCGGGCTGAGACCCTTCTTCAGATTGAACCTGTGCTCAATGACTTGCAATGATGTGCATTTAATCAATTTTCAAATTCTCATCCTTGTTTTGAAATCATTTCGTATGCCTCTCTCCTGGAAATTACCAAGCTGTCATGTGTTATGGGGAGAAGGCAGGAAAATGGGGTTAGGAGGGAGAGATGGATCAGCCATGATTGAATGGCAGAGTAGACTTGATGGGCCGAATGGCCTAATTCTGCTCTTATTACTTATGACTACCCCACCAGAAAATCTGTACTCCTCCATTTGTGACCTCTTGTACTTTCCAATTTTTGTTGCTTCACTATTGGCTATGAACCTTCAGTTGCCGAAGCCCTGAAATCAGAAATTGTCTCCTAAATCTTTTCAGATTTCCATTCGTATTTCAGCCTTTAAGATTCTTCTTAAAACCCATCTCCTTGAGCAAACAACATGTTATTTGTCCTAAAAGCTCTCTGTGGTCCAGATATGAAATTTTATTTGATGACTCTCTTATGAAGTGTCTTGAAAAGCCTTTTAACATAAAATAAATGACATAAATGCAATTTGTTGATACTGATGTTCCACACGTTCATAATCATAACAATAATCATAATCATACTTCATTAGCCAAGTATGTTTTGCAACATACGAGGAAATTGATTTGCCATACAGTCATACCAATGAAAAGCAATAGAACACACAAAATATATTTTAACATGAACATCCATCAAAGATTCTGTGGCTGAAACAAATTTTAAACACTTGGGCTTGTGTAATGCACACATTTTGGAGCCCATATCTGAGGAGGGATGTGCTGGCATTGGAGGGGGTCCAGAGGAGGTTTATGAGAATGATCCCAGGGATGATTGGGTTAATGTATGATGAGCTGAAGGTTAGAAAGTTACTGAATAGTGAAATGGAAATGAAGCCACCGCCTAACTGAGGGTGAGCCACCCTCAGGAATCACTGCAGTCCTTCTGTTGGCACATTCACAGTGCTGCTGAGTAGGGACTTCCAGCACTCACAGTCAGCATTGTATGTTTCCAAGTCAGAAAGGCGTGAGACTTGAAAGGTGAAAGTATTCCCATGTGCACCGTGAAAGTATTCCCATGAGTAATAGATATTGCATGTTTGGGATGTGTGGTTAGAGTGGTCTGGGTGAGTAACTGGGGTCCATTTTGTAGATGGTACAAGCTGTAGCGTCTGCACACCGGTGGTGGAGCGAATGGATATTTCGGGAGATGACAGGGTGCCTGTCTAAAGGGCTGCTGAACTTGCTGATGCTGAACTTACTCATCCAGAGTGGTCCATCACTTGTGATATGTGCCCTTTATGGGTGTAAAAGCACTGGATATCAGGAGGTGAATCCATTGCTACAGGATACCCAGCCTTTAACCTGCTCTTCTCCTGCTCCTGATGCCCAGATATTTATTTTGAGTTGATAATAGTCCAGTTGCGTTTCTGGTCAATGCTGACCTCCAGGGTTTTGTTGATCGAGGATTAGACAAGAATAATGTCATTGAATATAAAGAGGAGGTGGTTGGGCCATCCCTTATTTGACAATGCCTGGTGCTTCTGAGGCATGTCTGTTTCATTCAGTCCTTTCCTGATTATTGCCCAGGTCTTTATGCTTGCATTTGCTGAGGAGTTGAAAATGAAAATGGGAATTGTGCAATCATCAGTGACCTTTTGATGGAAGGAACAATATTCCTGAAGGAGCTGAAATGTTTGGAACTAGGACACTACCCTGAGGAACTCATGATGGTGACCTGGAGCTGTAGTAATTGACCTTTAACAACATGGTGCCACCTATGACTCGAATAATTGGACTGTTTCCTCTTTAATACCCATTGATGACAGTTTCATCAAGGTTCATGGTGCATCACCTGGACAAATTCTGCTTTAAAGGCAAGGGCATTCACGTCCATTGCACTTTGGATGCAGAGTGGCTTCTGTGTTGGCAGGGATTTTGGGGAATAAAAGCCAGGATGGCATTTCTGGCTGAGTACGGATGTGAATGTTATAGCCTATTTATTTAGTACTCACACGCTGGGTCCCATCATCATTGAGGTTGGAGATTTTCGTGGATACCCTCCTCTGTTTAATCTTCCACCACCATTCTGCGGAGCCTTGATCTGATCGTGTTTGTGACATCACCTAGCCCTGTCTAATGCATATTGTGTTTTGTTGTTTTGTTCGCAAGTTGGGAATGTTGCACATTGCAGCTTCACTAGGCAGGTACCTTAACCTCTATAAGATATTTGCTGATGATATACAGACAGCTGGATTAGCAAGATACATGGAGAATGCAAAGAACCTGCAAAGAGATAGGTTATGTGGCTGATGCAGTGTGATGTGGAAATATGTGAGGTTATCCACTTTGGAAGGATGAATGCAAAAAAAGTGTATTATTTAAATTAATCTCCAAACATCCATGGAATCTAAAAAAATAGCATTCAGGTAATGCAAGGAATTAGGAAGACAGTGCTTTAATGCAAAGGGTATAAAGTTTTAAAAATAGGGACATTTTGATGTAACTTTACAGGTGTTGGTGAGATCACAGCTGGAGGACTGAGTTCAATTTTTGCTTTCCATTTTTAAAGAATGATATACTTGCCTTGGAAGGAAACCACAGGGAAAATACAATGGGCTGGTTCCTGGGACTACAGGTTTGATGTATGAAGAAGGGTTGAGAAGATTATGTCTTAAATCTTTGGTGCATAGAGGTGATCTAATTGAAATAAATAAGACTATGAGATTGATTGACCGAATGGGTGTTGACATGTTTTCACTTGACAGGTAATCAAGAACTGAGGGGCATTGTTTTAAAATAAGAGATATCCATATAAGGGATAAATGAGAAGAATATCTTCTCTCAGGGGGAGAGGGAGAGAGAGAGAGAGATGTTTCCACACTATCACTATGACTATGAGATTAGCTTTGAACTGATTTGACGAAAGAGGATTTTGCTGAATTACATGTTGGATTTCAGTGACGTAACATAGTATTGTATCCACCAAAAGAGGAAACTTTTTGCTATATTTCTTTTTAGGGAAAAGCTCCTCAGTCTAGGCTTTGCTAACAGGTGTATTTTTGTAGGAGAGGACTGCAGATTCTGGTTTAAACCGAAGATAGACACAAAATGCTGGAGTAACAGCGGGAAAGGCAACACCTCTGGAGAGAAGGAATGGGTGACATTTCGGGTCGGGACCCTTCTTCAGACTAGTCAGGGGGAAAGGGAAACGAGAGATATAGATGGTGATGTAGAGAGATAGAGAACAAATGAATGAATGCTATGCAAAAAAAGTAATGCTGATAAAGGAAACAGGCCATTGCTAGCTGTTTATTTTTGTTTTGGTTTCTTTCACACAAATCTTTTCTTCCTTTCTGATGTTTCTTGATAATATAGACGTTGGCAATGAATACAGCACTCACGTGTCCTCAGAGCAAGGGTCCATTTAAGTGTTTCAATTATATTTTGGTGAAAATAAATCTTGATATGGGTTTGCATTTATCCCACTATTAACCAAAGTTGGCAATTTCTGATGTAAGGTCCTTGACCTGAAACATTACGGCTCTTTCTCCCTCCACAGGTGCTTCCTGACCTACTGAGTAGTTCCAGCATTTTCTGTTTTCATTTGGTAACTTTCATGATTTGTGTATCCTTTACCTCTGCACCCTTTTATATTTCCACCAACCAACAAAACGTGGTTTCTTTATTTTTGCACCCAAAGTGCACCAATTCACTCGTAACTAGATTGAATTTAATTTGCAAGTTCTATTTGAAAGAATTCAACAAAAGATAGAAAAACTACATGAATGCCTTCCATCGTTTTGCCGAATCCTACATTGCTAGAATTGTAGCACAATAAGAGACCCTTCAGCACACTATTTAGTCAGAGGGTTGTGATTCTGTGGAATTCTTTGCCACAGAGGGCTGTGGAGGCCAAGTCAGTGGATATTTTTAAGGCAGAGATAGATAGATTCTTGATTAGTACAGGTGTCAGGGGTTATGGGGAGAAGGCAGGAGAATGGGGTTAGGAGGGAGAGATAGATCAGCCATGATTGAATGACGGAATAGACTTGATGGGCCAAATGGCCTAATTCTACTCCTCTCCCTTATGACATAACAATGTCTGCAATGGACCTGATTCTGTTAAACTAATCTCCTCCGCCAGCCTGTGATCTATATTCCTCAATTCCCCGCCTCTAAATGTGCCTATCCAAAAGCCTCTTGAATGCCACTCTCATTTCTGTCTCCACCGCCCTGTCAGCATGTTCCAGGTACCACCACTCACTATGGACTAAATATACCCTGCATATCTGCTTTAAACCTTGCCCCTCTCACCTTAAAGCTACGTCCTCTGGTCTTTGACATTTCCACGCTGGGAGAAAGTGTCTGACTATCGACTCTATCTATGCCTCTCATAATTTTATACACCTCTATCAGGTCCCCTCAGCCTCTAATGTTCCAGGGAAAACAATCAAAGATTGTCCACCCTCTCCTTATGGCTAATACCTTCTCATTCAGGCAGCATTTTGATAAACGTCTTCTACAGCCGCTCTGAAGCCTCCACGTTCATCATATTAAGGGGCAAACAGAACGGCACACAATACTCCAAATGCGGCACACCATACATCTTCTATACCACTCTATCTACTTGCTTAGCCACTTTCAGGAAACTGTGAACTTGGACCCCCAGATCCCTCTGCATATCTATGCTGTATGGATTTTTGCCATCAACTGTATACCTTCCCCTTACTGCTCAAAGCGCAACACCTCACACGTGCAGATTAAACTCCATCTGCCACTTCTCTACCCATTTTTGTAGTTGATCTCCATCCTGCTGCATACTTTGACAGCCTTCCTCACTCTCTGCAACTCCAGCAATCTTGATGGCATTTGTGAACTCACTAACCAACCTTCTTCTCTTCTTCTTCTTGCGAATGAAACATAAACCAAAGGAATAGTTAGATCTCAAGCCGTGTGTTGAGCAGCCAGGTTGTTGTCTCTGCGTCAATGTCTGCCAGGCCCTGAGCTCCATTTGGTGGGTGGTAAAGCGGGCACCCAGAGATGACATGGTTGGCTGTCTGTTGTTCTGCTCCTCATTCACAGGATGGGCTCTGGCAGAGTCCCCATCTCCACATACTGGCATTGAAACGCCCAACTCCAGTACGAAGACTGTTGAGCTTCACCCATGCTCCTCTGGGGAGGTCGGACCCGGGACAGCTTTTATCTGGTGAACTGATCCATCCATCTACATTGCTACCCAACCTCCAGACAGAATAATGCCCTTCCGTCATAAAGTTCTGTCTTCCATGAGTAAGCCAGTTCTGAATCCAAATGACCTAGCAACTATGAATACCGTGCATCTTAATCTTCTGAAAATTCTAAACACACTGTGTATTCCACGCAGCCCTGCTGCTCCCATAATGGACAGGGTAAGAACTTGCCAGGGAAGACCCGATAGATTTCTAGTTCATCGCCTTAACCACTATGTCACGACTATCAATTTGTTATGATTTCACATACTGATACGAAGGCCTCTCTTTTTGACGTTGTACACTATTATTTTGTGGTACATGTGATAAACTAATTAACATTGTTGAGGATGTCAAAATTATTATTGGTATATTTTTCTGCTCCATAAAGTTTGGTTGAAATAATTATTTTACCGCCGCAGTAGTTTTATTTTTATTTTCAGGGACAACACGAGCATGATGAAAAATGAAGAGTACATCTTGGAGAGTGATACCTAATGTGTCAATTGGTTAAATTGCTACCTGACTAAAATGTAGACAAATTATGTTTTTATCGTGCTTGATCTCTTTTCTTTGAAGTCAATATTATAAGTGGATAATATTTGCTTCTTCACATTATCACTCGGGTTACATTTCACTAATTCACCAGTTTTTGTCCAAAGCAATTCACTTGGCATTGCAACATTTAAATGAAGCCACCACCTGAAAATAGGCAAGGAAATAGGTCTCAGGAGCTAATGGCAGCAGATCAAAATTTGCAGCAACCGAAGAATAGTAAATCAATAAAGCTATTGAAAAAGTGCCTCAGCATTAAAGTCGTATAGAGAAGAACACTTCATTTTGGAATCTATTTGATTTTTTTTCATTGGAATTTAATGAGCAGAAAATCAGATTGATTCTACAGTGATGGATCTGTTTTGCCCATGTGTTAAAGATGAAAATGTATCTGAAATTGGTTTTGAATTTTCCCTATTATTTTTATTCATTTTGGGGCCCATCCTCCCTTTAGCTACTTTTTGTCTCAGCAAAATATATTTTCTTGGGGAGGATATCTCATGGCTGCAGTGAACAGAAATGCAACCCTACTGTATGTGGGTTCTATGTGGTAGTGCTTATGATCAGTTCTGAGGGGTTATTTCCATCTTCACCATGCTGCCTGATTTACTGAGTATTCCCGCTTTTTTTGTTTTTTTTATTATGGAATTAATTTCTGTTGGACATTTTTTAAACAAGTCAAAGTTTGTCCGTGCTGGACTTAGAGCTTCCCCTTATTAGTAAAATATATGATACTTTAGTGAAGGCCAGTGGAAAATATACAGTGCCCATCTTGGTGCTCCTCTGATACTGGAACCAAGTTGAATAATATATTTTTGACTGGTTATGGCCCTGTCTCACGGTGCGAGTCCACCCACGAGTGATCCCGCAGTTTAAAACAAATCAAACTCGTGGTAATCACGTAGAATTAACGTAGCGGGAACGTCGGAACTCGTAACACTAACGGCAGGTACTCGCGAAACTTGTTAACTCGTGAAAATCTTTCAACATGATGAAAGATTTCCACGAGTCAAATTTACTCTTGAAGTAAAAATGTTAAACTTTTAAACTCGTTGTAAGAACGTAGTAGCCCGTGAATTTACCGTAGTGACTCGTGAGTCTACCGTGGGCACTCTTTAACTCAGCGGGACAGGCAGCATCGCTGGAGAGAAGGAATGGGTGACGGGATGACGTTTATAAAATTCTGCTGCGTCTTTGTGTCACTCCAGCATTGTGTGTTTACTATTTTCAACCAGTATCTGCCCTTTCTTGTTAACGACATTAGTTGTATCCGTTGCAGTTGATTGTCACTCCCTTCAGTTTCCCAGGGGGTTGGGACGGGGGGTGGGGGGGGGGGGGAGATGCTGCCTAGTGACACCATTTTCCACTGTAAGCTAGCCCTTGGGGTGTGGTTAATGGCAAAAAGAATGTCTAAAGGCAGTTGATGAGCCTGAGTGAGAAAGGACCAGTTGTAAGGATACAGAGAAATGAGGAGAGAGGGATTGGGACCCATTGGCCTGATGAGCAGGTCAATTTCTGGACTGGCCTATAGAATAAATAGCAGGGACCTTTGGAATGTTGTTGTACAGAGAGAGCTTGAGATGCACGTCCATAGCTTCCTGAAATTGATGACATGGGAGGAAGGGGTAGTGAAGAAGGCATTTAAGCTTTTCTTCATAGGTCAAGGCTGTGTATAAGAGTTGGGATGGCATGTCACATCTGCAAAAAACATTGGCTGAGCCACATTGTATGCAGTTCTGGATGCTACATTACAGAAAGAATATGATAGCTTTCATGAGAATGTAGAAGAGATTCACCAAAATGTTGCTTGGAGTGGAGGGCTATAGTTATCACTGGAGACTAGATAGACTTGGTTTATCACTTTGGAATGTGGAAGACTGAGGGGAAGCCCTGTAGAGCTTTGTACAATTATAATAGGCATAGATAGGATGGTCACTTTTTATTCCCCCAAGGACATGGATGTAGAGAACAAGAGGGCACAGGTTTAAGGTGAATGGGGAGAATATAAAAGCGATCTGAGGGGTAGGTTTCTCACATAGAGGGTGCTGGTTATATGAAACAAGTTGCCAGAAGAGCTGGTAGAGGCAGATACATTTACAAAGGGCAGTTTAGTTTAGTTTAATTTAGAGATACAGCGCGGAAACAGGACCTTCGTCCCGCCGAGTCTGCACCGACCAATGATCCCCGCACATTTACACAAGCCTACACACACTAGGGATAATATACACTTATATACACGTATAAAAACCCAGCCAATTAACCTACAAACCTGAGTGTGGGAGGAAACCGAAGATCTCGGAGAAAACCCACGCGGTCACAGGGAGAACGTACAAACTCTGTACAGACAGCACCCATAGTCAGGGTCGAATCCGGGTCTCCGGCGCTGCAAGCGCTGTAGGGCAGCACCTCTACCGCTGCGCCACTGTGTAATCTTGAACCGTTGAACAGATACTTATATAGAAAAGGCTTGGAAAGATACATTGGATTAGTGTAGATAGGCATCACAGTCAGCATGGATGAGGGACTGGAAAGCTCAATTTCTGTGCTGTATGATTCTATGAACTTTCCAATAAATGAGTCATCTCAGCTCCCTGTTGGGACTCGCATCTTTGTAGAAGCCGATCTTCAACTAATCCAATTCACGATTTTGGTCAAAAATGGCTAAGATCATGATGGGAATAGGTAGGGTGAATGACTGGAGACTTTTAGGCAGGGTTGGGACATCAAGAACCAGAGGGCATATGTTTAAGGTGAGAGGGACAAGATTTAATAGGAACCCAAAGGGCAACCTTTTCACTCAGAAGGTGGTGGGTATATGGAACAAGGTGCCAAGGTGCCAGTTGAGGCAGGTACTGATACAGCATTTAAAATACCCTTGGACAGGTACATGGATAAGAATGGTTTAATGGGATATGGGCCAAATGCAGGCAAATGGGACTAGCTTAGAAGGGGCATTTTGGTCGGCATGGATGTGTTGGGCTGAAGTGCCTGTTTCAGTATTATATGACTATGACTCTGAGCAGGAAGAGCTGCAAAAGCTATTGGTAAAATCAGTGTTTTACTAAAGACCTGTAATCCAGAATCATGTCCCAAGCTTAACTGCCCTAGTACAGGTACAACGCTAGCATCTATCTTGCAATGTGGAAAATTGCCTGGTAGATCATCTTCCCAAAAGTAGGAAAAATCCAATCTGGCTAATTACTATCTAATCGGTCCATGGTCAATCATCAATAGGGTGAAGAAGAATATTGTCACAGAACTATCAACAACAGCTTACTCACCAGCAGCCTGCTCATCGATATCTAAATCAGATTTCACCATGACCTCTTAATACCACACGTTATCACAGGTTTAGTTCAAATTAGGACCATAAAGCAGAATTCCAGATCCGTGGAAAAACTGATTGGCCTCGCCGTCAAAGTAGCATTTAAGCAAATGTGCTATCAAGGAGCCCTGATAATACCAAGTCAATAGAAAATTTTAAAAAATCACTCCAATAGTTTGAATCGTACTTGGCACCAAGGAAGCTAGTTACGGTTGTTGGACATCAATCATTCCAGCCCCAGGATAGCATGGCACGTGTTCCACTAGGGGCGCCACATTGACGGCAGCCTCTGCCTACAGCCTGTTTGTCTTTCAATCTTTTTATTTATTTTTAGTTAGTTTAAAGTCTGTTTTGGGGGGAATCTTTGACTTTTCTATGTGGGGGAGGGGGGCAGGGTAAGGGGGAAACTGTTTCCCAGTCGCTTCCTGGCGGGGACGTGACTATTTCTCCGAGTCGCGTCCTCGCCCCCCTCCTCGCGGCCTACCACCTGGATCGGAGCAGCCTTTCCTGCCGGGGACCGGGAACTGGACCAGAGCTACAACAGCAGCGGCGCAGCGCTGAATTCACCGCGGAGCGGGCGATGCCTACCTGGATCGCTGTTTGGAGCTCCGGAGCGTTGGGCTGCTGCTCCAACATCGTGGAGCTGCGGTTTGGGAGAGCTTCCAACGCGGGCGGCGCTGACCGTCATCGCGGAGTCCTGGGGCCCTTTGCCGAGGGCCGCCAGCATTGCATCTCTGCCCAGCGTGGCCTGCAGACTTTGGGAGCCGCGGACTCCAGTAGGAGGTGGCCGACTCTGATGTCCAGGCCGCTGAGGAGGTCCCCCAGCCCCGACGTCGGACTTACATCACCCCGGCTAGAGGGCCTGAACATCGGGCCGCCCGTAGCGGCGACTGCGGAGGGCTCGGGGAGGCCCCGACCACGGGTGAACATTGGGGAACATTAGAGGAAGAGGACTGACTTGGTGCCTTCCCTCACAGTGGGAAACTTTTGATTCTGCTGTGTGGGGATGTTTTTTATGTTGAACTCTATCGTGTGTGGTGTTCTTTATTTTTATTGTATGGCTGTATGGTGAAGACACATTTCACTGTGCCAACTGGCACATGTGACAAATAAATGTATCTTGTATCTTGTATCCTCAGGACAGTATCCTTTGTTCAACCCTCTTCAGCTACTTCATTCCATCATAAGGTCAGAAGTGGAGAAGTTCTCTGGTAATTGCACAAAACCCAATCCATTTATAACACTTCAGCACATGAAGCAATCCATGCCTGCATGAGGCAAGATATGGGCAAAATTCAGGCATTGACTGATAGGGTAGTATTTGTGCCGCAGAAGTGCCAGGCAATGACACTTTTAAAGCTGAATTCTCCTTTATCAATATCCTGAAGGTCACTATTGAATAGAAAGACACATGGACCTGTCACATAAATACCATGGCTACAAGTGCTGGTTAGATATTAGGTACAGTATCTCAGCCAGGACCCCTGCACTTTCTTCCTTAGGTTCCCACAGTATTCTAGGATATGACTGATCAAGTCCAGGTTATTTATCTCCCCATACATGCCTTATGACACCCAGTCTTTCTCCCGGATCAAAAAACAGGAGAACTTTGCCCATTTGGATCAATTGTAATCATATTGTCTTTCTGCTAGCTGGTTAGCACGCAACTAAAGCTTTTCAATGTACCTGGGTACATGTGACAATAAACTAAACTGATCTTGTCGCCTGTGGCTCCAAACATAAGTGCCCGCATTGGTCCTTCAGGAAGCCTATTTTCTATATAGTTACCATTTTCCCATAATATATTAAAACTTTTTGGATTTTACTTTTTCTTTTCTGCCTATCATACATAAGAATGATCCCAGGAATGACTAGGTTAACCTATGATGAGAATTTGTCAGCACTGGGCCTGTATTCGCAGGAGTTTAGAAGAATATGGGGGACCTCATTGGAACATATAGAATAGTGAAAGGCTTGGATAGAGTGGATGTGGAGAGGATGTTTCCACTAGTGGGAGAGTCTCGGACTAGAGGTCATAGCCTCAGATTTAAAGGACATTCTTTTAGAGACATTTTTTTGTCAGAGGGTGGTGAATCTGTGGAATTATTTGCCACAGAAGGCTGTGGAGGTCAAGTCAGTGGATATGTTTAAGGCAGAGATAGACAGATTCTTGATTAGTATGGGTGTCGGAGGTTATGGGGAGAAGGCAGGAGAATGGGGTAAGGAGGGAGAGATAGTTCAGGCATGATTGAATGGCGGAGAAGACCTGATGACCTAATACTACTGCTATTCCTTATGACCTTATATATTTCCCCCTTTTGACCTCTGGATTTCCTTCTTACGACTACACCTGCAATCCTTTGTACTTCTCCAAGGATTCACTTGATCTCAGATTCTTGTGGCTGACCAAAGCCTCGTTTTATTTTTCTGACCAGAGTCTCAATATAATTTGTCATCCAGGGGTTCCTGATTGCTGCTGGCCTTGCCCTTCACTGGAAGAGGAACATTCAGACCTTTACCTCCCACTATTTCACTTTTAAAAGCTTCTGACTTACTCTCCTCCATACTTTGCTCTTGCCATCACTCTGAAATAAATTAATCTACGTCTCATCTGGCCACAAGACCTTTTTCCAGATCTGTGGTTGCTCTTTTAAGTACTTCTTGGCAAACTGTAACCTGGCCATTCTATTTTTGCAGCTAACCAGTGGTTTGCATCTTGCAGTGTAGCCTCTGTATTTCTGTTCATGAAGTCTTCTGCGGACAGTGGTCATTGGCAAATCCACACCTGACTCCTGAAGAGTGTTTCGGATTTGTCGGACAGGTGTTTGGGGATTTTTTCTTTATTTTAGAAAGAATTCTTCTGTCATCAGCTGTGGATGTCTTCCTTGGCCTTCCAGTCCCTTTGCGATTAGTCAGCTCACCTGTGCTCTCTTTCTTCTTCATGATGATCCAAACAGTTGATTTTGCTAAGTCTAAAGTTTGGCTGATGTCTCTAACAGTTTTATTCTTGTTTCTCAGCCTCATAATGGCTTCTTTGACTTTCATTGGCACAACTTTGGTCCTCATGTTGATAAACAACAATAAAAGTTTCCAAAGGTGATGGAAAGACTGGAGGAAAGACTAAGTGCTGAGAGCTCTGTTATACCTGCATTAAAGAGGGAATTAAACACACCTAAGCAATTACAAATGCCTGTGAAGCCATGTGTCCCAAACATTATAGTGCCCTGAAATGGGGGGACTATGTATAAACACAGCTGTAATTTCTACATGGTGAAACCAAAATGTATAAAAATGGCCTTTAATAAAATCTGACAATGTGCACTTTAACCACGTGATTTTTTCTATTACATATCTCAAATTGTGGAGTACAGAGGAAAATGAATAAATTATGGGTCTCTGTCCCAAACATTATGGAGGGCACTGTACATGTGCCAAGCGACTCGCCTCCTGACACTCAATCCCTTTCTACCATCTACAAGTCAGCAGTATGTTGGATACCTTTCTACTTGCTTGGATGTGTGCAGATCCAACAACTCTCAAGAAGCTCAAAACCATCCTGGACACAGCAGCTTGCTTGACTGGCACTTCATTACACATCTTAAGCATGTGTTCCCTCTACCATTGCCATACAGTGGCTGCAGAAACCATTTACAAAATGTAGCTCCCAATCTGTGGCCTCTACCGTCATGTAGGATGAAGGCAGCAGATGCATAGGAACATCATCATCTGCAGTATCCCAACCAAGGTGCAGAGCATGACTAATTGCAAATCGTGAACCTACAGCACCATGGCCCCCTTTCATTGCGGACTGCAGCCACTCTAGAGGCAGAATTCCATTATCTTTTCATCCGCTATGGCCAATAACGTTGGGGTTTCCAGCAAAGCCCAATTCACAAAAAGTGAATAAATAAAAACTGACAATTATTGTCATCCCACATTGCCCTTGGGGATCTAATTTATATCTACATTTTGAACTGTAGCAGTGTTTCTGATCATAATACCTCCACAGTGCTTTAGGGTGAGGAGATCCTGGATTTAAACCAAACAATGTTGTTTGGTTTAAATCTGTGTCAAGTCAGGATTGCATGTGGTTTGGGAAACGAACTTGTACATGTGCATGTTTGGTGACAGAGGTCACAGGTTAGTCCGGTGCTGTTGAGCGAGGTGGAGCAATTCTGCGCTGGTGCTGGAAGAGATGAATATGAGGAGTGATGGATATGTGCGTCAAACAAGATTGAATGCTTTGTCCTGTATGGTGTTGTTTGAATTGCACTAATCCAGGCAAAATAAAACAAAAACTCTCCATCACATTCCTAATGTGCTTTGTATTTGTACGTAGAACATAAGAGAACATGAGCTAGAGTAGGCCACTCAACACCTCAAGGCTGCCAGCCA
Organism: Malacoraja senta; assembly: GCA_038087875.1. Lineage (NCBI taxonomy): Eukaryota > Metazoa > Chordata > Chondrichthyes > Rajiformes > Rajidae > Malacoraja > Malacoraja senta. Next base: position 271,223,248 of record CM075977.1, read on the forward strand.
CTCAATATCATTATGGCTGTAGAACATCTTAGGGGAGTTGGGAGATGAATCAATCACTGCAGGAAACTCAACCCCTGACATTCTTTTTTTAGTTGCAAGTTAACTTTCTGATCATTTATGTGCCCTAAGATATTTATTTTGGAGGGCTTGGTAATGATAATGCTGTGGAATGCCAAGGATAGATGGTGACTTGCCTGGTACTTAAATGGTGTGAATGTTACAGATTATGAGCCCTTGTCTGGATGCTGCTTTCTTGCATTGAGCATTAGCTGCTCAATATCCGAGAAATCGTGATTGGAATTCAGCATTACACAATCATCAATAAATATCAACCTTTGTGGTGGAACACAAGCCATTGACGAAGCAGTAAAATATGGCCTTGGCTTGGGCACTGCGCTGAGGAACTTCTGCCGAGATGTCCTGGGGCTAATGATTAATCTACAATAACCACAATCATTTCTTTTGGGTGAGACATCAATCTAGCCACTGGAATTTAGAGTCTGTGGAATTATCTGCCTCAGAGGGCAGTGAGGCCGGTTCTCTGGATACTTTCAGGAGAGAGCTAGATAGGGCTCTTAAAGATAGCGGAGTCAGGGGATATGGGGAGAAGGCAGGAACGGGGTATTGATTGGGGATGATCAGCCATGATCACATTAAATGGCTTTGCTGGCTCGAAGGGCCGAATCCTGCACCCATTGTCTATTGTCTATTGTCTATTGGAATGCTTTTCCTTTGACTCCCATTTGCTTCAGTTTTACCAGTCACTTAATAACAAAGTTGATTTGATGTTGCTTTTATGTCAATGACCCTAACTTGGAATTCATCTCCTGTTTTCTATATGTGGACAAAGGACACACTGGGGCCCAATGGTACAAATAAAATCCAAGTTGAAATCAATGAGTAGGTTATGGCAAGTGACTTGCTTGCTAACTGCACCATCCGCTCTTGACTGTTGATTGAGAGAACTCAGATGAGTAGGTTAGATGTATACCTTTGTTAAAAAAAATCCAATTTTGTCAGGTGGTTAACAGTGTTGTAACTGAAACAGCATGGGCAGGATGTTGCCTGGTCCATTACCTTTGCTGCCAACAGCCGGCTCAATTGCTTCTTGAAATCACTTGGAGTAAAACGAATTGTCTGAAGCTCACCTTTCGCGATCATGGAAACGTCAGGAAGAAACTGCGATGGATCATCAAATTAGCACTTAGGGCTAAAGATGGCTTTGTACTTCAGTCTAGTCTTTGTTTAGTTAGTTGTAGTTTATTGTCATGTGTAATGAGGTACAGTGAATAGCTTTTTGTTGCGTGCTAACCAGTCAGCAAAAAGGCAAAACATGATTACAATCGAACCATTTACAGTGTATAGATACATGATAAGGAAATAACGTTTAGTGCAAGGTAAATCCAGCATAGTCTGATCAAGGGTAGTCAGAAGGTCATCAAAGAGGTAGATACTAGTTCAGCACTGCTCTCTGTCACGTTCGTTGCATGGTATAATTGAGGATGGGAATGTTCTTTGTGTCTCCTCCATTTAATTGTTCCCACCATCCCTGACTGGGCTTGACAGGATTGCAGATCTTCGATCTGTTGCTGTGAAATTGCTACCGATCAGATGATTCTTTTGTGGTTTATGCACGAATCCTATGTTGAAGAAATTGCAGGATATTTTTTTCCCCTTTTTAGGTGGTTTGCTGCTGCTCCAATCTTATCCACCTACATTCCTAATTGCCTTAGGGTTGGTCTCCTGATTTCACAATAAAAGTAAATTGAGGGATATGGTCTATTTAGAGTTTACAGATTACATTGCAGTACAAAGTGCTGGAGTAACTCAATGGGTCCGGCACAATCTACGGAGGGAATAGATAGGTAACGTTTTGGGTCAGGATCCTGCTTAGTGGGAAAGAGAGGTGGGGCAGGAGATTTTGGGTGCCTATCCATTCCCTCCACAGATGCCACCTGACCTACTGAGTTACTCCAGAATTTTGTATTCTGCTTTTGCGGGATTGTTTGTAATACTATATAAATTCCTTTTGGTTCATCTAAAAAAATACAATTAGAAATATTGGCAGATGAATTTGAACTGGAAAAAGGTTTATTTTCAACGTGCTTATTTATCCATTCCTACAGAAAGAAGCAAGATTTCTCAAAAGATCAATGGCAGTGGAAGATAAACATTTACTGGGAATTCATGTCATTTATTACTTTCATTATGCGCTGGCGACAGGAAACTTTCTAAAATGCAAGACTACGCATGTGATAGTCATGGAAGACTGAGGCAGGGTTGCAAGGCTCTCTTTCTAAAGGAGAATTATCTGAAATGGACATAAAAATGAATGAACCATCCATAAAATGCAATGAATGAGTAATCTGACCACTGCTAAATGTGAGAAGGAATTTTTAAAGTGATGTTGGCATGCACTTAAAAGAAACTTGGGCCTTTTTCTGGACCGTCATAATTTTTCATGCCCATTTATGGTCCTACAAGTGCCCAGAGGTAGCCACGGATTTTGCTTAGCTTACTTATATGTGTCAATAGGAGGAATACTTCTGTGTTAAAGAAGGAACTGCAGATGCTGGAAAATCGAAGGTACACAAAAATGCTGGAGAAACTCAGCGGGTGCAGCAGCATCTATGGAGCGAAGGAAATAGGTAACGTTTCGGGCCAAAACCCTTCTTCAGGAGGAATACTTCTGCTCCTCCGGGCTTCATGATAAATCTGCAGGCATTGCCAACACACTCATTGTATGTTTTGGACTCAATTCTGCATTTTTGCTTAGTTTCAACTCTTGACCAGAGTTGGGATACCCTGTGGATACAAAGGAACTGCAGACGCTGGTTTACAAAAAAAGGCAGAAAGTGCTGGAGTAACTCAGTGGGTCAGGCAGCATCCCTAGAGATCATAGATAGGTGACATTTTGGGTTGGGACCCTTCTTCAGATTGGGATACCCTGTTGGCTACAGTCTTATAGTAGAGAGCCATTTTAACCTTGTCTACCTTATAGTAGAGTCCCACACTCCAAAGATATACAGGTTTGTAGGTTTAAGGTAAAGGGGAATAGATTTAATAGGAATCTGAGGGGTAACTTTTTCACACAAAGGGTGGTGGATGTATGGAATAAGCTGCCAGAGAAGGTAGTTGAGGCAGGGACTATCCCAACATTTACAAAACAGTTAGACAGGTACATGGATAGGACAGGTTTGGAGGGATATGGACCAAATACAGGCAGGTGGGACTGGTGTAGCTGGGACATGTTGGCCAGTGTGGGCAAGTTGGGCCGAAGGGCCGGTTTCCACGTTGTATCACTCTATGACTCTATAACTATGACTCTAAGTTTAGGCTTATCCCTGGCCTCTCTGAATGGATGCTTAATCAATCTCATTGTTGAAGGCCCTCTAGAAATTATCTGTAATATTCCAATTGAAAAATATGTCTAATGAAAGGAAAGAGTATTTTAGCAAATCATCTTTGAAAATTGTACCACCACTGATGTAGATATAATATTACATATGATTGGAAATGATGAAATCAGTTTGGTATTTTGCAGTAAACTCTAACATTTGCCTCTTACTTCCTGGAATTCCAGTTAGCTCATTTTTTCCCAGTTCTTCAGAACAAAAAAAAGTGGTTTCTATGTCTAAAGTACTTTACTCCTTTGTGTGTTGGTGTTCATTGTCAAAAAGATGACATTTAAATAAATTGAACCATGAATGTGATATTTCTTTTTTCCTTAAAGAGGACACTACTGAAGCTCCTCAGGTGCCACAGATATACTTGGGAACTACTCTGGCAAAAGTCCTGAATTATTCTAAAAGTGTTTGGAAATTCCTCATTAATTACCAAGTTAAGAATGATAAAGCTGATATATCATTGCAAGCTTTTATTCAATGTATGCCAAAAATATAACAGAAATATTATTTTGGTTGATGTTTTTGACTGGTGGCTCAGCTTACCACTAATTGACCCTGGTACAGGCATTTTAGGAGGCTGAAATAGTTATGCTAATTCCTTTGGGGGCAAGGACACCAAATTTCTTTGAGGACAAGGATGCCAAATGAGCATTGTGTAAAAATATTTAGATTCGAAGGCTAAATACTGTAGCCCAATGGATTTTTAAAAGCCATTCTCAGTAGGTCATGCAGAAATGTGGTAAGATCAATAAATGTAATGTTTCTGAATACCTAATAATTACCTTCATCCTAACTAGGAATGTGAGAAAACAATTAAGTTGTAGCGTAGGTGGTGATGGGAACTGGATAGTTAACGGAAATATCTCTGCAAAGGTGATGGCAGGGTTGCTCTGGTGATCACAATGTTTATGGAGCCATCTGATTAACAGATAATTGAGAGTAAATGGAGACAGACAGAATGCGGAAGAAAGTCCTCTGGGTGGCACCGTGGCGCAGCAGTAGAGTTGCTGCGTTACAGCGCTCACAGCGCTGGAGACCGGGTTCGATCTGTTCGGAGTGCAGATCTGTATGGATTCTGTCTGTATGGAGCTTGTACCTTCTCCCCGTGACCTGCGTGGGTTTCCCCCGAGATCTTCGTTTTTCTCCCACACTCCAAAGACGGACAGGTTTGTAAGTTAATGGGCTTGGTATAAGTGTAAATTGTTCCTAGTGTGTGTAGGATAGTGTCAATGTGCGGGGATCGCTGGTCGGTGTGGACTCGGTGGGCCGAAGGGCGTGTTTCCACACTTTATCTCTAAATAAACTAAACTAAAAAGGGCTGTGAAATCTGTGAAATATAATGTAAAACCAAAATTATAATGCAGCAAATACCAAGCAGATCAGGCAGTGACTGGGGAGGGTGAAAAGCTGAGCCAATATTGCTTTGGGGAACATCTTCATTCAGTCTTCAGAAGTGACTCTGAGCTTCCCGATGCCTGTCACTTTAATTCTCCATCCTGTTCTCACTGTGGCCTGTCTGTGGAATCATATCCTGTTCCAATTAGGGGCAATATAAGTTGAAGAAACAACATCTCATCTTCAATCTGGGCACATTACAGCTTTCTACACTCATCATCAACTTGAAACAATTTCAAATAACTCGCCGTTTGCACCAGAATTGGCCAATACCACTGTTAGGTTATCTATCTGCAATATTAGCTATTTTTTCTCCCTCTGCAGATACTGCATAATTTGCTGGGTATTTTCAACATTATCTGTTTGGTTCTGGGTTTCGGCAACATTATCAATATGCCTATCACTGCTATAACTTGTCTTTTTTGCTTCTCTGATTGTCATTTTTAATCTGTTAATCAAATGTTTCTGCGATTATGGGCATACCTGTATAGTCCTGACTTTCTCCTGTTACAGAGCTTCATTTTGTCCTATCCGTCCTTCCCCCATCCTCTGTATCTTACAACTAACTTTTTTTCTCTCATTTTCATTTCTGACGTAGTGTCTTCATCCTGAAATATTAAACTCTGTTTCTCTTTCCTCAGATGTTGCCTGATCTCTTGAGCATTTCCAGCAGTTTTTGTTTTCAATTCAGGTATATGCAATTTTTTTGATTTTCTAATATTTTAACTTTGGTTAATCAACCAAGTTACCACTCTTGGATGTTGCAGGGAAATCTTTAATAAGATTTTCTGAAGCAAAATCTTATTAAAAAATTCTGTTTACAAAAACTGTCCAATCCAATTTTGCTGGTTTAGTTTTGTATTTAGTAACATGTAAATGAATTTAAGCAGAAAAATCAGGTTAAGGAAAGCACTTCTTGGGGGGGAATCTGTAAACCCAAGTGGAAACCCTAGACTAGAGGTCAGTTGGTAAATTAAAGGGCCTGTCCCACTTTCCCGAGTCCTCTTCCGAGTTGAAAGGACCTTAAAAAAAAAATCAAGATTTTTGTGATCTACGAAAGTTGCAATTTTTCTCCTCCCGACTATCTTTTTATTCGTGGACTTTTTTGTCATGCTGGAAAAAACGTACCTGACGCCCCGAGTACCTACGGCTGGCATAACGGGCCGCTACGATATATCTACGGTCTCCTACGGCCTCCTACGGACTTGCTACAGACATTCTCCAAGTTTGAATCAAGGGGAAAACTCAGGAGAATTTGTGAGTAACTCGGGAAAGTGGGACAGGCCCTTGACACAACTAGCTTTCTTATTCACTAGAATGTGCCAGAATTTTGACAGGGAGGAGAACTGAACGGTGCAAACTATGATTAAACAAAACTTGTCTTCCTTTGTGACTGTCTGGCAGTGCATGACAGATATGTCTTAAAAGACCACGGTGCTCATTATTATTGAAGTCTACAGCTGTGAGGGAAAATTACTTTATAATTTCTGAAAATCTGCAACTTGTCTGTCAATAGCTGGCTCACAGCCAGGCTGTGAATGTGCAAATTATGGTTCAGTTTTCTGATGGGAAAACTGAACATAGAGTAATCCGGGGCAGACTACAGTAAGTACATACAAAGGTTTTAATAATGCAGCATTCTTGAAAAGGAAGGATTTAAGATCAGTGCATTTTTTAAACAGTTGATTGGATGGGCAGATTAAGGACGAAGGATAAAGGGAGATGGAAAATAAAGTGTACACATGGGATTAGAAATACTTATCATGGGGATGGTATATACCAAATGGAATTGTTTTGCGGTTACATTTTCATCATAATTATATGAAAATGGTAAAGTTGATACGCTGTACTTTGGTGGTTTGGTTTACAGCCAGTTGTAGGCTGATAGATACATCCATCTGTAACCTGGATCCTTGCTGTAACTCATTTTCTTGGATGGAAACAACTTCTGTGAGGTCGAAATCTACCCATTTATTTCTCTGGACCATGATGAGTGACTGCTTTGAATTTTCATTTGTCATCTGTTCACCAGTTAAGAGCTGTTTAATGCATGTTGACAAACAGGATGCAGGCCATCTCAAGGTAACAAACGGGTTCCATTGTTACGGACGTCCATGAGGATTTTGTCCATGAGCCGGAATATACATAGAAATTGCTCGATATGGTAACCATACCTCTACAGTATTTTAATGAATTGCTTCAAAAGCACATTACTGATCATTACTGATCAAATACTAAAAGTGGAGAAAGAGAGGAAACTAGTTTTGCCATTTGTAGGAATATACTTCGGATTTTAGAAGTTAATAATATTATGGGATCTCACTCATAAGTTGTGGTGTTCATAAGTTGAGAATTCATAACCCAGGGACGACCTGCAATACTAAAAACATTGGTCACATTTACATGGGGATGGGCTGCTATCCCTTTAACATCCTAGGACATAAAATGTTCTTGATTAGTATGGGTGTCAGAGGTTATGAGGAGAAGGCAGGAGAATAGGGTTAGGAGGGGGAGATAGATCAGTCATGGTGGAGTAGATTTGTTGGGCCAAATGGCCTAATTCTGCTCCTATCACATGATCTGAGAAGGTTACTTTCAGTTAATGGGACACTAGCCAGTGCAAGGATCTGTTATTTTCAAATTTTATTGAAGATAAATTGAAAATGTATTTATAATAATCAGCGAATTAATAGAGAACTAATTAACAATTTGCTTGAAAGCCCTCTGCTGAGGAATTTAGTGATACTGTAAAGGCTCTGTCTTACCTGTTTGCGGTCATCGGCGGTGAAGCGCGGCGTCGCCGGTAGCGAGGACCGCGCGGCAACGACGAGAGCGTCGAGCCTATCCACCGGAGCGCCGCACGGATGCTGCGCGGGGGCCGAGTTAATTCAAACACGGCGGGTCCCACGTGCTTGCGGTAAGTAAAAAAAAGGGCGGGCCGACTGCGATGACGTCGGCCCGCCGCACGTGACTCACCAGCGGCGGCTGTGGCGGCGGCCATCCTGATCGCGGCGCTGTAGCGGTGGCTGTGCCTGCGGCCGTGCAGCACACGTGCCTCACTGGCGGCGGCACGTGCCTCACTGGCGGAGGCTGTGGCAGTAGAGGTTTGACGCACGGCGCTCGAGCCACACTGGCGGCGGCCCGTGCGGGCGGCCGTGCCGCACTTGTGCATCACTGGTGGAGGTTGTGCGGTGAGTATATGGTTTTCGACATTGTCAATTTTATTTTAGCACCGCGCGGTGTTGGGAACACCGCCGCACGGCCCGGGAATTGTACTTTCTCACGAGTGCGCGGTCTATGGCGGCAGATTGTTCCCGTTTCGCCACCAATGACCGCAGACTCGTGAGACAGGCCTTTAAAACCCCTGTCTCACTGTGCGAGCTGACCCACGAGGTACCCCGAGTTTAAAACAAATTTAACTCGTGGTAATCACGTACAATTAACGTAGCGGGAACGTCGGAACTCGTGGACGCAACTTAGCGACTCTTGGCGCTAACGGCAGGTACCCGTGAAACTTATTAACTCTTGAAAAAGTTCAAACATGTTTAAACTTTTCCACGAGTAAAATGTACTCTTGTGGTTAAAAATGGAAACATTTAAATACGTTGTAAGAACATAGTGGCCCGTGTGTTTACCTTAGTGACTCGTGAGACTACCGTGGGAACTCTTTAACTCAGCGGGCAGGCAGCATCTCTGGAGAGAAGGAATGGGTGATGGGATGACATTTCTAAATTGGGGGGGAGTGGGGGGTTGGAGCAGGGAGGGAGGGGGTGGGGGTGGAGGAGAGAGGGTGGAGAGTGGAGGGAGAGGAGGGGGAGACAGATGAGGGTGTCGTCATTCACTAGCGGCGGGTGCCGGTCACTGAAACAGGCAGGTGAGATTTCACATCCACCTTGTGTGTGTGTGTGTGTCTCTCTCTCCCTCCCTTCCTCTCACACAGACTGAGATAGCACCGATGGAGAACGCCGGAGTTCCCCCTCATCCACAGATCCAGTTTGGCAGAGGTCCCTTGGAGGAGGACGATCGGGCAATCAGTCCCGATAGCAACACACAAGCCCCCACTTGGAAAACCATGACACAACCCCCAGCGACCAGTCCAGGCACCAGCCCGAACCCTACCTTACTAGCTATCAAGAGACCTACAGAAAGTCCACCCCAAATTATCTACTCTTCAACATATACTCCAACCACTATCCAGCCTACCAGCCAGCTCCACAAGACTGTTCGTGGAAAGATCCCTTGGCTTTTCGGGTTCAATAGTCAAAGGGATGTACTCCGGAGGCTTCGGAAACCCATGAAGGGTACCGGGCCTAAAATTGTAACTCACAGGACGTTCGTTCTGACCAAGCCAACTCTCCAAGATGTGGTGACCTCAGTGCCAATGGTAGAACCCACGGTATTCCCTCTCACCACCCCACGTACCCAAGACACCACCACCGGACAAACCACGCGGATTCCCATTACCTCTGCCGGCGAGATTACAAGGACCATCCTCCCATCTACCATTGAAACGGCGGCGGTCACTACAGAGACCATCCCTATCACAGTCACCACTACCCGGGCAACTCTCACCACCAGACAACGGGCGTTCTTCCGGCGCAGGGGACCGGGAAAGCCCTTCGGTAGAATCAAGAGGCGAGCGTTCTTTTCGAGGCCCACCTCCGGACGGAATCGCTCGGTGGCGTCGGCGGCTGAGAACAGGAAGACAATACTAGACACGATAAAAACTAGATTGGCCGTGACTCCGACTGTCCCAGTAACCACCAAAGCGCCTCTTCCTGTTGCAGTAGAGACCAGCACTTGGAACATTGGTGCGCACTGGAGACGTTACCCTTACTCCAGCTTAAATTTATTACGTCGTTATTAACGGCCAGTATTTGAAAGGTTATCCTTTAAATGAAATAGTTATTGCCATTCCTAAAGGCTTTTGCGAAAACTTAAACCGTGGTTTATTATTAAGATACTTGAGAATGTTGTTTCATTAACAAATGCTCCTGCAGTTACTGAGATCAATTTAAAAACACAATTTAAAAACACAGTGGATTTATTTCTAAAAAAAACCCGTTATTCATAAAAAGATGTACAGGATATGCAATACACCAATGCCATGTGTAATTTTAAAAATAATCTTTCTCCTGAATAAAATATGTATAAAACAAAAACCGTGCAAAATCTTTTCATCGATTCTCAGTGGTTAATGCCTTCGGTATTTTTCTAAAATAAACTTTACTCAGAATAAGAAATGTGCACAAAACAAAAACAGTGCAATGCATTATCAGTGTCTATACATTCAATAGTGTCAGGACTGTTTCCATCTATATTTAAACAAAACTCTCTTGTTGCTATGTGCCCCTTGGGGTGATATCCCTACCCTTGTCTGACGGGTGTCCCCATTTCAATATCGTGCAGCGGAAGGGCCATAGACTGTGGTCCAAATGAACTGCATGTAAATGCAATGCAGATACAAATATTCTGCGTCTGTGTCTGCCATTTCCGTCTTTATGCCTTTCATGTCACAATTGCCAGTTCAATGGGTAATTCGGCTTAATTCAGATTTTATATGCGGATGCGAATAGTTTAATTATAAAGTGTAAATTCTATTAAATATGTTACAGGGAAAAACGTCCAGCAATGAAAAGACATCCCTGTATTTAAATAGCGCCCATCACAAACTCAGGAGGTTCCAACGTCTATTACAGTAAAGGAAGTACAGTGAACGTACTTGGATAAACATAATGTTGAGCATGAATATTGTTTTGTTTAAAAACGATGGTAACAAGGCTTGTAAATATGCAAAGGCAGACAAAAAATGCTGGAGAAACTCAGCGGGTGAGGCAGCACCTACGGAGAGAAGAGATATGCGACGTTTCGGGTCGAAACCCTTCTTCAGTCACTGTTGCTTATTAAAACAGACCTTCATTCACATTTGGCTCAAGAGTACCTCGGGAGAGGAACGTGATAACTCGGGAGACGATCTTGGAACATCGCAGAAATGACAGTTAATGGCAAACTTGAGTCATACCCGTGTGAACTCGGTTAAACTCTTGATCATACACTTGGAATCTCGTGCACAACCACGAGTCTTTCGCTCGGGGTACCTCGTGGGTCAGCTCGCACAGTGTGACAGGGCTTTAAGCGCAGGGCATGTTTGCCGCCAAACAGGTCCCACATTCTTAATACTGCTTCATTGTGCAAAGCAAATCATTGAGACTGAGGCTGGGGCAAGTGTGGTAATCTGCGAGGAAACTGTCAGCTGTTGGAAGGATGTAGATAGGGTGGTCAAAAAGGCTTTTGGCTTATTGGCCTTCATCAGTCAAAGTATTGAGTATAGAAGATAGACACAAAATGCTGGAGCAAGGTATCTCTCCAGACATGCTGAGTTACTTCAGCATTTTGTGTCTATCTTCAATTTAAACCAGCATCTGCAGTTCCTTCCTACATATTGAGTATAGAAGTTGGGAGGTAATGCTGCAGTTATACAAGACATTGGTGAAGCTGCATTTCGAGTATTGTATCCAGTTCTGGGCACCAGGTTATAGGAAAGATGTTGTCCAAGTTGGAAAGGGTGCAGAGAAACTTTACAAGGATGTTGCCAGGACTCGAGGGTCTGAGTTATAGGGAGAAATTGAGCAGGCTTGAAGACTATTCCCTGGAGCGCAAGAGGATGAGGGGTGATCTTATAGAAGCGTATAAAATCATGAGAGGAATAGATCGGGCAATAGATGCACAGAGTTCTTGCCCCAACATAGGAGAATCAAGTACCAGAGGGCAAAGTAACATTAGCAAATTCAAAGTAACATTAGCAAATTTGCAGATGACACAAAGCTGGGTGGCAGTGTGAACTGTGAGGAGGATGCTATGAGAATGCAGGGTGACTTGGACAGGTTGGGTGAGTGGGCAGATGCATGGCAGATGCAGTTTAATGTGGATAAATGTGAGGTTATACACTTTGGTAGCAAAAACAGGAAGGCAGATTACTATCTAAGTGGTAGTAATTCCCAACTGATGGTAGTCAAGTTGGGAAAAGGGGAAGTACAACGGGATCTGGGGGTCCTTGTTCATCAGTCAATGAAAGTAAGCATGCAGGTACAGCAGGCAGTGAAGAAAGCGAATGGCATGTGGGCCTTTATAACAAGAGGAGTTGAGTATAGGAGCAAAGAGGTCCTTCTGCAGTTGTATAGGACCCTAGTAAGACCACACCTGGAGTATTGTGTGTAGTTTTGGTCCCCTAATTTGAGGAAGGACATTCTTACTATTGGGGGAGTGCAGCGTAGGTTTACAAGGTTAATTCCCGGGATGGCGGAACTGTAATATGCTGAGAGAATGGAGCGGCTGGGCTTGTATACTCTGGAGTTTAGAAGGATGAGAGGGTATCTTATTGAAACATATAAGATTATTAAGGGTTTGGACACACTAGAGGCAGGAAACATGTTTCCGATGTTGGGGGAGTCCAGAACCAGGGGCCACAGTTTAAGAATAAGGGGAAAGCCATTTAGAACGGAGACGAGGAAACACGTTTTCTCACAGAGAATTGTAAGTCTGTGGAATTCTCTGCCTCAGAGGGCGGTGGAGGCCGGTTCTCTGGATACTTTCAAGAGAGAGCTAGATAGGGCTCTTAAAGATAGCAGAATCAGGGGATATGGGGAGAAGGCAGGAACGGGGTACTGATTGGGGATGATCAGCCATGATCACATTGAATGGCGGTGCTGGCTCGAAGGGCCGAATGGCCTACACCTGCACCTATTGTTTATTGACTATTGGCATAGGTTTAGGATGAAGGGGGAAAGATTTGTAGGAATCTGTGGGGTAACTTTTACGTACAAAGGTTGGTGGGTGCATGGAACGAGCTGCCAGAGGAGGTATTTGAGGCAGGGACTATTACAACATTTAAGAAGCAATTAGACAGGTACATGGATACTTACTTGGATAGGACTGATTTAGAGGGATATGGGCCAAACGCCGGCAAGTGGGATGTGTAGATGGGACATGTTGGTTAGTGTGGGCATGTTGAGCCGAAGGGCCTGTTTCAACGCTGTATAAATTTATGTATTCTGAGCTTCTTGAAAGATGAGCACTAATTAAATGTTGAAGAGGACCTGTGCAAGCTCCTCATATTGGACTGGATCTGTGACCAAGGTAGATGCAGAACCTGCAACTTTGTACTGTGATTCCTGTTTCTATAGTTCAGAAATACAAAAACAAACCAAATCAAATTTCTAATTTATTAAACAAAAACAATTGACATCCACTTTTGTTTAGTTTAGTTTATTGTCACGTGTCCCGAGGTACAGTGAAAAACTTTTGTTGCGTGTTAACCAGCCAGCGGAAAGACAATACATGATTGCAATCGAGCCATTCACAATGTACAAATACACGATAAGGGAATAACATTTAGTGCAAGGTAAAGCCAGTAAAGTCTGATCAAAAGTAATCCGATAGTAGTTCAGGACTGCTCTCCAGTTGTGGTAGGGTGGTTCAGTTGCCTGATAACAGCTGGGAATAAACTGTCTATATTGAATCTGGTGGTGTGCGTTTTCACACTTCTATACCTTTTGCCTGATGGGGGAGGGGAGAAGAGGGAGTTGCCAAGGTGTGACGTCCTTGATTATGCTGCTGGCCTTGCTGAGGCAGCGAGAGCTATAAAAAGTCAAAAGAAGGGAGGTTGGTTTATGTGATTGTCTGGGCTACATCCACTATTCTCTGCAATTTCTTGCGGTCTTGGATGGAATTGTTCACAAACCAAGCTGTGATGCATCCTGATAAAATGCTTTCTACGTACATCTTTAGTTTAGTTTAGTTTAGGGATACAGCGCGGTAACAGGCCCTTCGGCCCACCGAGCGTGCCAACCAGTGATCCCCATACATTAACACTATCCTAGACACACGAGGGACAATTTACACTATACCAAGCCAATTAACCTACAAACTTGTACATCTTTGGAGTAGACGTTGGTGAGGGTTGGGGAAATGCTGAACTTCCTAAGCCTTCCTAAGCCTTCTTAGGAACTTCCTAAGCCTTCTTAGGAAGTAGAGGCATTTGGTGTGCTTTCCGGGACTTTGCTTCAATATGGGTGATCCAGGAGAAGTTGTTGGTGATATTTACATCCTAGGAATTTGAAGTTTTCAACCATTTCTACTTCGGCGCCATCAATGCAAACTGGAGTATGTGTACCTCTCCTCTTCCTGGTCGATCATTATCTCCTTTATCTTGCTGACATTGAGAGAAAGGTTGTTGTCTCGACACCAGGACATAAGGTTCTCAATCTCCTTCCTGTACTCCAGCTCATGATTATTTGATATCTGGCCCACAATGGTGGTGTAGTCTACGAATTTGTAAATTGAATTAGATTTGTGCATGGCTGCACAGTCGTGGGTGTACAAGGAGTAAATAAATGGGCTGAGGTCGCATCCTTGTGGAGCACCAACGTTGAGGACTATCGTAGTTGTCGCTAAACACACTGTTTGTACAGTATCTTTTGCATGTCTTTGCTTGTACTACTGTCTGTATACAACAGTCCATCAGTGAGTTTGCACATGTTGATGAAAGGTGTTTATCTGCAGCAGAGAAAGTTGCAAAGAATTGGTTCAATCGCCTATGCTTCTTTTCATGATGAGAAATAAATCTGAAGAAATGGTATTCAGGTTGATGATGGTCGCAACACTAGGACTGTACTCCTGGCCCTAACATCTTCTTATGATATAAGCTGGAAGTGACAGTTCTTGTTCCAACTCTCCAGGCTGTTGCAATCTGCCAGCTTGATTTGCCAAGTGGACACATTTAATCAAACTCAAAATTCAGGGTCCACATGCGGGATTAGCTGACCAAACGTTTTTCTCAGTAATGATGAGCATGAAACCACTGGATCGTCATTACGTATTCCATCTGGTTTAATAATATCCTCGGAAATAAATCCACCTTCCTTACCTTGCTGGTAATATAAATATATATATATGTATATATATATATATATATATATATATATATATATATATATATATATATATATATATATATATATATATATATATATATATATATATTTTAATATATATTTATTTATATATTACCAGCAAGGTAAGGAAGGTGGATTTATATATGTATATATATATATATATATATATAAGGTGGGGGGGGGGGGGGAAATATATATATATAGATAAATATATATATATAATGATTCCAAATGCAGAATAGAGTGGTTGACTTATAACTGCCTTTTGAAATGCTTAATAAGGATTCATATCCGCTACATTAAAGCGGAAAATGGATAAATCCAGATAGACCACCCAACATTGACTTAAGCATCAAATTTGGATAAAGCAAGATTGCAAAGACCTCCTCATAAATTTCAGGTGTCTAAATTGAGAAAGCTGTCAGGGGCATGCCAGGAACACTTGACTTCAGACCTGATTCCTAAGGAATTTGTTAAATGTTGCAGGATAAATGGAACATGGGAAGTAGAGATAAAGCACAACCATCTGTATTTCAGCCTTACCTAACTTTCTGCAACATCACTCTGAATATATTCTGATACTGATGATGATGCTCTGTTGAAATGTCTGATGTGGGCAAATGGATTACTCAGCTTCCCACATCCATGCTGTATGACATCTGATCTAAATTTCACAGTGAGAACATTTTGTTTCAAAGCATGCGTTGTCATGGAAATACCTTCCTCTTCCAGGGTAATAAAGAATTGTTATGCCACATTATTGGGCTATTAAATAATGGAACAAACTTAAAAGGAATCCCAAGACAGAGTGTGATATTTGGTAGAACAGCACGACAGACAGCATCTCTGGAGAAAAGGAATGGGTGACATTTCGGGTCGAGACCCTTCTTCAGACTTCTGACGAAGGGTCTCAACCCGAAACGGCACCCGTTCCTTCTCTATAGAGATGCTGCCTGTCCCGCTGAGTTACTGCAGTTTTTGTGACTATCTTTGGTTTAAACCAGCATCTGCAGTACCTTTCTACATATTTGGTAAAGTTTGGTAATAATAGACTGCACTTTGGTATCTTTCTCTTTGTTCCACCTTTAGTACTTGTAATTGGCTTGATTGTATTCATGGATAGTGTTATCAGATTTGATAGGATAGCACACAAATGACAGCTTTTTGCTCTACTTCAGTAAATGTGTCAATAATAAATCTAAACCCAATACATCAGTGCACAAAATAGACATAAAAAGCTGGAGTAACTCAGCAGGACAGGCAGCATCTCTGGAGAGAAGGAATGGGTGACATTTCGTGTCGTGACCCTTCTTCAAGGTGCAAGGATATCTTTAGTTTAAAACAGCATCTGCAGTTCCTTCATACACACTTCAGTGCAGAAGATTGTTTCTGACTGAGATTTGGTCATTTACCACTTAGCCCGGGGAAAGTGAACGTTGTTGACATCATCCTTTTTTCAAAACTCTTTAGATTCTGGAGTAGTTCCTGAGGACTGGAGGGTAGCTAATGTAACCCCACTTTTTAAAATTGGAGGGAGAGAGAAAACGGGGAATTACAGACCAGTTAGTCTAACATCGGTGGAGGGGAAAATTCTGGAGTCAGTTATTAAAGATGGGATAGCAGCACATTTGGAAAGTGGTGAATTCATTGGACAAAGTCAGCATGGATTTATGAAAGGTAAATCATGTCTGATGAACCTTATAGAATTTTTCGAGGATGTAACTAGTAGAGTGGATAAGGGAGAACCAGTGGATGTGTTATATCTGGACTTTCAGAAGGCTTTCGACAAGGTCCCATATAAGAGATTAGTATGCAAACTTAAAGCACAAGGTATTGGGGGTTCAGTATTGATGTGGATAGAGAACTGGCTGGCAGACAGGAAGCAAAGAGTAGGAGTAAACGGGTCCTTTTCAGAATGGCAGGCAGTGACTAGTGGGGTACCGCAAGGCTCAGTGCTGGGACCCCAGCTATTTAGAATATATATTAATGATCTGGATGAGGGAATTGAATGCAACATCTCCATGCGGATGACACGAAGCTGGGGGGCAGTGTTAGCTGTGAGGAGGATGCTAGGAGGCTGCAAGGTGACTTGGATAGGTTGGGTGAGTGGGCAAATGCATGGCAGATGCAGTATAATGTGGATAAATGTGAGGTTATCCACTTTGATGGCAAAAACAGGAAAGTAGACTATTATCTGAATGGTGGCCGATTAGGAAAAGGGGAGATCCAACGAGACCTGGGTGTCATGGTACACCAGTCATTGAAAGTAGGCATGCAGGTGCAGCAGGCAGTGAAGAAAGCAAATGGTATATCAGCATTCATAGCAAAAGGGTTTGAGTATAAGAGCAGGGAGGTTCTACTGCAGTTGTACAGGGTCTTGGTGAGACCACACCTGGAGTATTGCATATAGTTTTGGTCTCCTAATCTGAGGAAAGACATTCTTGCCATAGAGGGAGTACAGAGAAGGTTCACCAGACTGATTCCTGGGATGTCAGGACTTTCATATGAAGAAAGACTGGATAGACTCGGCTTGTACACGCTAGAATTTAGAAGATTGAGGGGAGATCTTATAGAAACTTACAAAATTCTTAAGGGGTTGGACAGGCTAGATGCAGGAAGATTATTCCCGATGTTGGGGAAGTCCAGAACTAGGGGTCACAGTTTAAGGATAAGAGGGAAGTCTTTTAGGACCGAGATGAGAAAATCATTTTTTACACAGAGAGTTGTGAATCTGTGGAATTCTCTGCCACAGAAGGTAGTTGAGGCCAGTTCATTGGCTATATTTAAGAGGGAGTTAGATGTGGCCCTTGTGGCTAAAGGGGTCAGGGGGTATGGAGAGAAGGCAGGGATGGGATACTGAGTTGGATGATCAGCCATGATCATATCGAATGGCGGTGCAGGTTCGAAGGGCCGAATGGCCTACTCCTGCACCTATTTTCTATGTTTCTATGTTTCTATCCAGCGTTTAATATATAACCATACTGCAGATAGACACAAAATGCTGGAGGAACTCAGCGGGTCAGACAGCATATCTGAAGAAAAGGAATACTGCAGAGGTCAGCATAGATAATGCAAGGCAGAGGTGTACACGGGAGTTTAAATATAACGTGATCACCGAGGGAAACCTTTAAACATACATCTGCACAAGTCACATTGGTATATAATCTTAAAATGCTTCATGGTAATGAGGGAACATGTGTGCAGGTGGGGTGCCAAACTTGTCATTCTGCACCCTGAACCTCTGTGTTTGCCCTGATACAATTTTTTCAAATTAAATATTTCATTGTCACAATGTCGTTTTGCATGTGATTGCCAACCAGCAACTGTTATCCAATGCACAATGCCTGCATTACAAACTCAATTGGAAAGGTGCAAGTGGCAGCTGGTCCGATCTCACAAGATTGTTTGAATGGGATAATTGCCACATAAATCAGTAAAATAGTTTGCAGTGATCAGAAAAACAAAATGTCAAATTGTTAATGTGGAATCATAAGACTTCGGTGCTGGTTCAGTGATATCATGTGTATTACGTCATCTGCAGCAAACAGGGAGTGGTGGGGTAGTGAGGTGGGCTTCGTTTTCTTTCATTCTGGTGATCTGCCGAAAGGAAGTTGCACTGTGTGAAAATTGGAAAACTTGTGTGGGGATTCTGATGTGATTAACCCACACTGGTTTGTCCTGGTGCCGTGTCACATGTAAAATTCCTATTTTATATAATCATGCTTTTGCAGTTTGCTTTGCTTTTTTACTTGTGGACATTTTTCATCAGGCTAGAAAAACGCCCCGACCTACCTGATGCCTACTTGAGTACCTACGACTAGCATCACAACCTACATACGACCTAGCTACGACCTCCAATGACCTCTTGACGACCATGCTACGAGTATGAGTCAAGGGCAAACTCAGCAGAGGTCGTGAATTAGGTCGTGAAAGTGGGACAGGTCCTTAATGCTGCTATATTCATTGCCTCCCACCACTGGTAGAAGTGGTTGGAGGCAATGAATATATATTGCCTTTTAAGAGGTGCAAGCGAGCAATTGGTTTAGTTCACAACATTGCATCCTCTACATAAGGGCAGAGAAATTGCAGATGGAATTCAACCCGAGCAATTGTGAGGTGTTACACTTTGGGAGGTTGAATGTAAGGAGAGAGTATACAGTTAATGGCAATGCCCTTCACAGTATTCCTGTGCAGATGGATCTTGGAGTCCAAGTTCATAGCTCACTGAAGGTGGCAACACAGGTAGTTAGGGTGGTCAAAAAGACATACGGTATGCCTGCCGTCATTGCTAGGGACATTGAATGCAAAAGTCATGTTGTCATAATGCAGCTCTAGAGGACTTATTAAGCCACATTTGGAATATTGCGTGCTGTCCTGGACGCCCGTTACAGGAAAGATGTGGAAGATTCGGAGAGTGTGTAGACGAGGTTTACCAGTTAGAGGATTTCAGTTACACTTGGATTGTTTTCTCTGGAACGTTGAAGGTTGAGTGGAGACGATAGAAATATGTAACATTATGAGAGGCATAGATAGGGTACTCAATCAGAACTTTTTTCCAAGGTGGAAATGTCTAACAATAGAGGGCATAGGTATAAAGTGAGAGGGAAAAGTTTATGCGTTAGTTTATACGGTAAGTTTTTACACATGTCCAGGGGTGGTGGTGGAGGCAGATATAACAGTGGTGTTTAAGAGGCTTTTGGATAGATGCATGGAAGTGCAAGGAATTAAGGGATGTGGATCATGTGCAGGCAGATGTGATATGTTCAGCTAGGCATCATGTTCAGCACAAACATTGTGGGTCAAAGGGCCCATTCCTGTACTATACTGTTCTATCGATGTAATATTGCAATAAAGATGAATTATTGCAGACTCCAGCCTGTAATAACAGGATATAGGAAGTTAGTGGGGACGTCCAAGTGCGTACACCTTGATGGGAATCGTATGAACCTTGGTGGAGGAGAGAGGACATCTTAACGACCAGCAAACCTTTTTAAACAATAATGAATTAACAATGAGAAGAGATTATATTCAACATTAATGATATGATAAGATACATTACAATTGTACTTATCCCAGAAGGAAATTGGCCTACTGACAGTCAAAATATCCAGTTACAAGGCATTGAAAGTGTCATGTGAAATGTAGTCGAGTAAAGAAACAAACAGGAAATGGGGGAAGATGTTTAATGATCTGCCAAATATTTAATAATGTCACATACCTGACCAAGATCAGAAAATACATGAATAAATTCCATCAGTCAGAAACTGCAGATCTGGACTCGCACAACTCCATCTTCTACCCAAGTACAATATTTTTAAATGACATCACTTATTACACTTCAAATGTTCCACCATAGCCTCACACATTTACCATTACTTCCATTCCCCTCAATTAATAATCTCCTCTTCCTGGTGGAATTTGTCCTCACCTCAACAAATTTTCTTTTGACTCCTCTCACCTTATTTGAGTCAAAGACATAGCCACAGGATTTGTATGGGCCTTAAGTGCAATTCTCTTGTCATTTGCTGCATTGAACACTTATTGTTCTAAACATAATGTGTAGGGAGGAACTGCAGATGCCGATTTACACTGAAGACAGACACAAAATGCTGGAGTAACTTAGCGGGACTGGCAACATCTCTGGAGAGAAGGAATAGGTGACGTTTCGGGTCGAGAAACTTCTTCAGACTCAACCCGAAATGTCATCCAGAGATGCTGCCTGTGCCCCTGAGTTACTACAGCAATTTGTGTCTATATTTGTTCCAAATATACCCTGGCAGCACTCTCCAACTCTTTCTCTGGTACATAATTGACTGCATTGGGGCTGCCCCCTGCCCCCATTCAGAACTAGTCAATTTAATCAACTTCACCACCAACCTCTAATTCACTTGACACTCTGACACCTCTCTCCACTTGATCTCTCTGCCTCCATCTCAAACTGACTGACTCCAACAGCTACCTAGACTATGTTTTCTCCCACCTTGTCTTTTGCAAGAAGGCCGTCTCTTTTCACAGTTTATCCATCTCCGCTGCATTTAATCTGAAGCTGAGGCTTTCCATTCTGGGACATCTGAGAGGTCTTCTTCCTTCAGGTAAGGTAGATCCCCACTGCAGTTATTGACGTACCTCTCGCCCACGTCACCTCCTTTTCCCGCAATTCTTCTCTTGCCCTCCTTCACCCCCAGACGAAATACGGGTAGATTTTCCCTGGTCCTCACTTTTCACCCCACTAGCCTTCACATTCAACACACCATTCTCCAAAATTGCCTCCTGCTTCAACGTAAACCCACCGCCAGCCACGTCTTCCACTCCTCAAATTGTTCTGTCTTCCGCAGAGACCACTCTCTGTGATTCCTTGTTTCCTTAGGTCATGAGGAATAGGAGTAGTTAGGCCACTCGGACCATTCATTAAAGGCTGATCTATCTCTCCCTCCTAACCCCATTCTCCTGCCTTCTTCCGATAACCTCTGACACCTGTACTAATCAAGAAACTATCTATCTCTGCCTTTAAAATATCCATCGACTTGACCTTCATGTATATTTACAATATACATTAATGATTTAGATGTAGGGATTAAAAGTAACATTAGCAAATTTACAGATGATACAAAGCTGGGTGGCAGTGTGAGCTGTGAAGAGGATGCTATGAGGATGCAGGGTGACTTGGACAGGTTGGGTGAGTGGGCAGATGGATGGCAGATAGTTTAATGTGGATATATGTGAGGTTATCCACTTTGGTGGCAAGAACAGGAAGGCAGATTATTATCTGAATGGTGTCAAGTTAGGAAAAGGGGAAGTACAACAAGATCTGGATGTCCTTGTACATCAGTCACTGAAAGTGAGCATGCAGTGAAGAAAGCGAATAGCATGTTGGCCTTCATAACAAGAGGAGTTGAGTATAGGAGCAAAGAGGTCATTCTGCAGTTGTACAGGGCCCTGGTGAGACCACACCTGGAGTATTGTGTGCAGTTTTGGTCTCCAAATTTGAGGAAGGACATTCTTGCTATTGAGGGAGTGCAGCGTAGGTGCACGAGGTTAATTCCTGGGATGGCTGGACTGTCATATGTTGAAAGAATGGAGCGACTGGGCTTGTATACACTGGAATTTAGAAGGATGAGAGGGTAACATTGAAACTTATAAGATTATTAAGGAATTGGACATGCTAGAGGCAGGAAACATGTTCCCAATGTTGGGGGAGTGCAGAACCAGGGGCCACAGTTTAAGAATAAGGGTTAGGCCATTTAGAACGGAGATGAGGAAACACTTTTTCACCCAGAGAGTTGTGAATCTGTGGAATTCTCTGCCTCAGAAGGCAGTGGAAGCCGATTCTCTGGATGCTTTCAAGAGAGAGTTAGATAGAGCTCTTTAAGATAGCAGAGTTAAGGGATATGGGGAGAAGGCAGGAACGGGGTACTGATTGTGGATGATCAGCCATGATCACAGTGAATGGTAGTGCTGGCTCGAAGGGCCGAATGGCCTACTCCTGCACCTATTGTCTATTGCCTCTGCAGCCTTCTGTGGCAAAGAATTCCACAGATTCACCACCCTCTGACTAAACAAATTTCTCCGCATCTCCTCCCTAAAAGAACGTCCTTTAATTCTGAGGCTATGACCTCTAGTTCTAGACTCTCCCACTTGTTCATTCTTCCCCTCCCACTCATCTCCCTGCCCAGGCACGTTCCCCAGCAACTGCAGGAGGAGCAACACCTCTCCCTACATTTCATAACATGATGTCTTCTAGCTTACTCAGATGGAGTAAGCTTGCCTCTCTTAATAACCCTCCCCATCCCACGACTCAATCTCTGAATATTTTTCCTTTCCGATAGCTAAGATGTCCAATCTAGCCAGACAATAGCTTTTGAGTAGAAATGGATCAAGAGCAGGACATACCTATGGTCCTTTATATGTATGGTTGCCGAATTTGATATAGGTTGTATTGTAGTAACTCCTTGCAGCTGGGGTAAGTGTGACCCTGGTCCTAGTGTCATGGAGGGCGCTGCCTATGATCATATTGAATGGCGGTGCAGGCTCGAAGGGCCGAATGGCCTACTCCTGCACCTATTATCTATGTTTCTATGTTTCTATGTGCTCTGTTCCTTAAGACTATGGTAGGGGCTTTAGTTTTTTATTGTTATCATTGCACTATATTGGGGGTTTTTATGTGTGTGTGTGTGTGTATGCGTGTTATACACTGTAATATATATATATATATATATATATATATATATATATATATGATGTGAGTATGTGTATATCTACACACACTGAACTTTTTTTTTCTCTTGTTTATTATATTGTTTATAGTGTACTATGTTTACATATTCCATTGTGCTGCTGCAAGTAAGAATTTCATTGCTCAATCTGGGACATATGACAATAAAACACTCTTGACTCTCTCTCTCTCTTGACTCTTAGTGGCACCCAGATGCTGAAGGTCACAGATGGCAGATTTGGTGATGCTGCCTGAAATCCGATGTGAAATGTCAAATATAGAAGCTGCTCAACATGTTAACATACAAAGAAGGCATGCATGAATTAGTGATTAGTTGATGATTGCTTAACTTTGCTGGTTACAGAGAGACAGCATTTGAAAAAAAAATCTGTGATAATATATGAGTATTATTCATTTTATGATTATCCCATCTGACCTTGATAAAATACTTTGAAGCCATTTTATAGAGTCATAGATTCATATAATATCCCAAAGCGGTAGAGCTTATAGGTCTATGGTAGATTCTGGGGGTGTTGATGAGAATATGGTGGAAAGAGAAAACATGGGATTAATGCATGATTAGTGTAAATGGGTGGTTGATGGCTGGTACAGACTTGGTGGGCTGAAGGGCCTGTTTTAGCACTGTATCTCTCCACGATACGATGACCCCATCACTCTATCGTAGGTGCCAATTATATTCGCAATGGCAACGAATAAAATTAGGTTTCTTGAATATTACTTGAGTGACATACATGCAGACAGAGTAGAATATTTCATTACACTCTGACATGTGGCTTGTAAATATTGAAAGGGCTTTTCAGTCACGAGTTGAATCTCTTGATAAAGAATACACATGTTCTTGATGTGCTTTTGCCCCAAATGTAATGATATGTCTGGTGTAGCTAATTTTCTGTTTAATGGTGACCCCAGATGTTGATGCTGGTATCAGGTATCATCGCACTGAAAATTAAAGGGAAATAGCTAGACTCTTGCTGGAGATAATTATATCCTGGTGCTTGAATGGCAAGAATGTTCCAAAGGCAAATGATTGCAAAGAAAGAAAATGTGAAATTGAAGCAAAAATATTTAGCAGGCTAGGCAGCATCAGTGGGGTAGCTAACTGTGCCTCTTTATTTGGGCTGGTTAGCTGTACAGACAAAAGCATGGGGGACAGTTTATGTGGCATAATCCCAGCAACTGATCAAAAGTCTAGTAGCTCAGAATGCCTAAGAGAACCCTGTCTCTGAAGGTACATGTTGTTAGAATAGAGTGACAGAGAGAGAAATATAGAAACATTAACTATTCATAGAGCTATAATATCCATAACAATCTCACAAAATTATTTAATCAAAATTTGCTGAAAAAACATCCTCAGAATGAATATTTCAGTCTGCAAATGAATTAAATGGCTGCATGACTGCCTTGAGAGTCGTCAGCATTGCAGTTGAGGTGCTGAAGGTCCTGACGCGTATGAAGGTAGACAATTCTCCTGGGCCTGTTCAGATATTTGAGGACACTGTGGGAAGCTAGAGAGGAAATTGCGGGAGCTGTGGCTGAGATTTATGAGTCGACATTAAATGGAGGCGAGGTGCCGGATGACTGGAAGGTGGAAAATGTAGTGCCTATATTCAAGAAAGGTTGCAGGGAAAGGGCTGGGAACTACACGCCAGTGAGATTAACATCGGTGTTTGGAAAATCACCACAGAGTATTCTAATGGATAGGATATGCATGCACTTGGATGGGCAATGGATGATTAGGGATAGTCAGCATGGATATGTACATGGGAGGTCTCTTCTCACAAATCCGATTGAGTTTTTTGATGAAGTGACCAGAAAGGTTCATAAAGGCAGAGTTATAGACATTGCATATGTAGATTTCAGTATGCCATACCCCAAGATTCAATATGGTAGGCTGCTCTGGAAGGTTAGATCCTTTGGGAGCGCTGAATGGATAGAAAATTGGCTTTAGGGAAGGAAGCAGAGAGTGATGGTGGAAGGTAGCTTTTCGGACTGGAGACCTATGACTTGTGGTGTGCCTCAGGGTTTGGTGCTGGGCCCATTGCTGTTTGTCATCTATATCAATGATTTGGATGAGAACATATATGGCATGGTTAGCAAGTTTGCAGATTACACTAAAGTGGGTGGTATTGTAGATAGTGAAGATGATTGTCAAAAATTACAGCAGGATCTTGATCGGTTGGGCAGGTGGGCTGAGGAATGGTTGTTGGAATTTAATGCTGAGAAATGTGAGGCATTGCATTTTGGAAGACTAACATGCGCAGGATTTATATAGTGAATGGTAGGGTTCTGGAGAGTGTTGTAACGCAATGTTTAAGAAGCATTTAGTCACGTAGCTGGATAGGACAGGTTTAGAGGGATATTGGCCAAATGCAGGCACGTGGGACCAGTGTAGATGGGACAGGTTGGCTGGTGTGGGTAAGTGGGCTGAAGGGCCTGTTTGCACTCTGTATGATTCTATATTGAAGCCATACATTTGAAAAGTGAGCAGGTATTAAAACATTTTTCTTATTTCACGACTCAGAATGCCGCATATCCTGAACATTTTATTTCATGAAAAAAGATTTCCCACTTGAAACATTTAAAAAAAAATGATTATTGAAATTGTGTTTTAACACCTGGAATGTTAGAAATTATAACTTTGTAATATTATATCAGAAAGGAGACACAGAAAACAGACAGGATAGGAGGTAAGCCTGCATGCTCAAGTCAGCTGGGGAGGAGGAGTGTGACATTTCTTGTTAAATGAAAGAGAAGGCACAATTGTGGCTGGGGTGTGATTCTGAAAGAGGTGACCTGGTCAGCCACCAGAAGCTGTCTCTCGAAGATAGACACAAAATGCTGGAGTAACTCACCGGGACAGGCAGCATCTCTGGAGGGAAGGAATGGGTGACATTTCGGGTCGAGACCCTTCTTCAGCCTGATGTCAGGGGAGAGGACGGTACAGAGATAAAATGTAGTTGGAGACAGTAAGACTGGTCAGATAACTGGGAAGGGGGAGGGGACGGAGAAAGAGGGGATGCAAGGGCTACTTGAAGTTAAAGTCAATGTTCATACCGCTGGGGTGTAGAGCAGAGGGAGCTAGGAATGCAGGTACCTAGTTTGTTGAAAGTGGCATCACAGGTAGATAGGGTGGTCAAAAAGGCTTTTGGCACACTAGTCTTCATCAGTCAATTGAGTATAGAAGTTGGGAGGTCATGTTGCAGTTATAAAAAACATTAGTGAGGCCACATTTAGAGTATTGTTTAAGAAAGAACTGCAGATGCTAGAAAAATTGAAGGTGGACAAAATGTACTGGAGAAACTCAACGGGTGAGGCAGCATCCATGGAGAGAAAGAGTTGGCGACGTTTCGGGTCCAGACCCTTCTTCAGACCTTTAGATTATTCTTTAGTATTGTGTTCAGTTTTAGGCACAATGTTATAGGAAAGATGTTGTGAAGCTTTAAAGGGTGCAGAGAAGATTTACGAGGATGTTGCCAGGACTCAAGGGCCTGAGCCATATGGAGAGGTTGAGGAGGCTAGGACTTTATTCCTTGAAGCACAGGTGGATGAGGGGTGATCTTATAGAGGTGCACAAAATCATGAGAAGAATAGATTGGGTAGGTGCACAGAGTCTCTTGGCCAGAGTAGGGGAATCAAGGACCAGAGAAGCAAGAACGAATCTGTGGAATTCTCTGCCACAGAAGGAAGTGGAGGCCAATTCACTGGATGTTTTTAAGAGAGAGTTAGATTTAGCTCTTAGGGCTAAAGGAATCAAGGGATATGGTGAAAAAGCAAGAACTGATTTTAGATGATCAGCCATGATTAGATTGAATGGCAGTGCTGGCTTGAAGGGCCGAATGGCCTACTCCTGCACATATTTTCTATGTTTCTATGATTGATCCTTGAGACACTCTTGAGCAGAGTTTCGCTCGTGGCAAAGAGGGTTGCAGAGGAATAGAAGACATAAGTGTCAGTTGTTGCATTGCATTCACTGCAGAAAGAAAAACAAAATTAACATGGAGAGAAGGAATGTGTGACGTTTCGGGGTCGAGACCATTCTCAACCCGAAACATCATCCATTCCTTCTCTCCAGAGATGCTGCCTGTCCCGCTGTCCCACTCCAGCTTTTTGTGTCTATCTTCGGTTTAAACTAGCATCTGCAGTTCCTTCTTAAACAGAATCAACATGACAGGTTGCTGACTTTTTGTTAGTTGTTACGAAGTCAATGAGTTTGTTTTAATGGGATTGATGGATTACTGAGAATCAAGGGATATGGGTTAATGCAGGAAAATTAAACAGTGGTGGAAGATTAGCCTCAATCTTTAATGGTGAAGCAGACATGAAGAACCAGATGGCCAACACCTGCTGAAAATTCCTTATGGTCTGATGTTTCAAACATTTTTCATCAAATTTCTGCCAGATGGATTGACAGGGTTACCTATTGAATGTGAAGTCTGCGAAATGTGTGCAGTTTCTGGATGGAGTACAGCTTAAATGGAAAGGACAGATTACAAAGCTGGTATGTGTGGGAAGGAACTGCAGATGCTGGTTAGCAAAAAAGATAGACACAAAATGCTGGAGTAACTCAGTGGGACTGGCAGCATCTCTGGAGAGAAGGAGTGGGTGACATTTTAGGTCGAGACATAGATACATCGATACATAGGCGATAGGTGCAGGAGTAGGCCATTCGGCCCTTTGAGCCTGCACCGCCATTCAATGTGATCATGGCTGATCATCCACATTAGTAGCCCGTTCTTGCCTTCTCCCCATACCCCTTGATCCGCTAGCCCTAAGTGCTCTATCAAACTCTCTTTTGAATGCAGAGTATTCCACAGATTCACAACTCTCTGGGTGAAAACGTTTTTCCTCATCTCCGTTCTAAATGGCTGACCCCTTATTATTAAAACCCTTCTTCAGCCAAAGCTGGTATGTGATTACACCATGTATATGGCTCTTTTATCCCTTTTTCCACCTGGTGGTTTTGGGCAAACCTAGGCTTTCACATTTACAAACCCCTCAGTGACTGCATTCAGCGTGACAGGAAAGGCCTTAGGGGGCTATGAAAGCCTTCAGCACACCAGCGTACGACGGTGAGATCCCTTAGAAGGGGAACTGGGGCAAGCTATTCTCATTGAGAAAAAAAGTAAACTGGGACAGAAGATTAAGTGGAGAAGATATTCAAACTTTAAAAATCCTCAATTGGCTTGACAGGCTAGAGGAATGTACGATGTATTCAAGAGAGAGTTAGGTATAGCTCTTAGGGCTAACGGAATCAAGGGATATGGGGAGCAAGAACGGTGTACTGATTTTGGATGGTTAGCCATGATCATATTGAATGGCGGTGCTGGCTCAAAAGGTTGAATGGCTTACTCCTGCACCTATTTTCTATGTTTTTATGATGTTTCCCTTGACCAAGGAATACAGGACAAGAGGACATTAGTTTGAGAATAGGGGGACTGAAATTAGGAGAAATGAGGATGAACCTTTGGAATTTTCTACATCAGAGGGCTGTGGATGTTCATGATTGATGGATTTCTCAAAGTTAAGTGATAGAGATAGTGATGGAAAATGCTGCTGAGGTATGTCAATCGTGAACATGATGAATAACAGAAGAGGTTTTGTTCTGCTCCTATTTCACATGGTCTCATGTTCTTCTTGGCCCCTTCTCACTCCCACAAGGAAACGGCTTATAATTTATTCCACAAAAGTGCCACCCAGCTCATACTTATGGAGAGTATGGACAGCTATGATAACATGGTAGATAAATGTCAGATCATTAATTGGAGAAGCAATACCCCCTTTCTTGTCAGGAGGTCAAATCCACATATGCTGATAGCCACAAACAAAAATCAGTGGATCTTATGATAGTCAGAGGGTGGTGAATCTGTGGAACTCATTGCCACAAATGGCCGTGGAGGCCAAGTTAATGGATATTTTTAAGGCGGAGATTGACAGATTCTTGATTAGTAAGGGTGTCAGGGACTATGGGATGAAGACAGGAGAATGGGGTTGAGAGGGAAAGATAGTTCAGCCATGATTGAATGGCTGAGTAGACATGATGGGCCAAATGGGCTAATACTGCTGGAACTTATCAACTTATAGAAGCTGTGCAAGATGGAACGTTACCACCAGTTTCCAAGAAGTGCATGAAGCAGCACTCCAACTGTAGCCTAGCCACAAAATCAGTGCATACAAAGAGGCATTTGGACAAACACATGAAAAGGCAGAGAATGGATGGATAGACACCATGAGCAGGCAGAGAAACTGTTTTAAATTGGCATCATGATTAGCAGACAAATCATGGATCAAAGAGCCTGCTCCCGTGCTGTACTGCTCTATGTTCTGTTTAATCCTCCAGATCTAATCATTTTATAGTCCAATTGTCAGGTCACACACTTCCCGGATGGCTATCATCGGTCTTCCACGTCAGGTCTGATTAAGTTGGAAGTGAACAGATTGAAATGAGATTTGAAATTTTTGAAATTTTGACCATTTGTTCCAACCAGGCATCTTGGAGATTACAATGAGCCTTCGAGAATCCAAAAGCAATGCCCTTTTCTAGATCTTCCCACCACTCCTTCACACATAAACATCTTGAGGAGAGTATGGGGCAGCTTATTGACATGATGCTAGCGATTAGGGGCTTAAATTTTGTGATAAGGTTAGAGAAACTGAGATTCCCCATAACAGAAGGGAGATTCAATACAAAATGTTTAAAATGATGAAAGGTTTTGACAAATTGAATAAAGCAAGTCTGTTTTCAGTGGTAGGAGGGTCTGTAATCAATGAGAATGTACTGAGGAAAAAACAGAGAGGGATGTAAGAAGATTTCCCTGCATAAATATTTATTGAAATAGTAATCTAGAGATCTTGACAAAAGACTTGGAGATACAAAAACAGGGAGTATATAAAAACAAGGATGTAATGCAGATGCTCTATAAGGCCGCATTTGGAATATTGTGAGCAATTTTGGACACCATATTTGAGCAAGGATGTGCTGGCTCTGGAGAGGGTCGAGAGGACGTTTGCTAGAATGATCCCAAGAATGAGTAGGTTAACATCTGATGAGCGTTTGTCGGCACTGGGCCTTCTTCTTCTTTCATATGGCGTGCACAGCCTAAAGTTGTAGGACAACTTGTTCTATTTGATCTTATTTGATTGTGCACGCCAGATTGATTGCATTCGTCGAAACAGGGTGGACCACGTGAAGGTTGCAATCTCCCACCCTGGCACTGGGTCTGTACTCGCTGGAATTTATAAGAATACAATACAATTTATTTGTCTTTTGGACAAATTTGTCATATGGGCCCCGTTGAGGTCCAAACGAAATGTCGTTTCTGCAGCCATACATTACAAAACGAAGAAGACCCGAGACACAACACAATTTACACATACATCCATCACAGCGCTGTGATGGAAGGCAAAAAAACGTATCTCTCCACTGCACTCCCCCCCCCCCGATGTCAGAGTCAAAGTCAAAGCCCCCGGCGGGCGATGGTGATTGTCCCACGGCCATTAAAGCCACGCCGGTTAATGCAGGGTCGCGCACTGGGTCTTGGTGTTAGAGCCCCGGCGCGCGCTCGCAAAGTCCGGCGGCCATTCCAAGCCGCGCGGGGGGATAAAGCCCCGCTCCAGGTGCTCTTCAACCTCGCAACTCGGGCGGGAGAAGTCGCCGCTGCGGAAGCCCCGAAAAGCGGTCTCCCACTAGGGGACCCGCGGGCTTCCGGTGTTGCTGTCCGCC
Source organism: Malacoraja senta (assembly GCA_038087875.1). Taxonomy (NCBI): domain Eukaryota; kingdom Metazoa; phylum Chordata; class Chondrichthyes; order Rajiformes; family Rajidae; genus Malacoraja; species Malacoraja senta. The sequence goes on from CM075977.1 coordinate 271,253,956, forward strand.
AGACCCGCGGTTGTAGCCTCCGAATCTCCGGGGGTCGGGTAGCAGCAGCGATTGTCTCCACTACAGCTCCACCCGCTCCGGACTCGCTCAGCCCCGCGACGGTGAGTAGTCCGCAGCTCCGCAACTGGAGCCCCAGGTCGTTCCTGCTGGAGGCCGCTCCACGTTGCCCAGCCCCAACGACAACGGAGACCCGACAAAGAAAAGGTCGGGTCTCCCGTGCAGGGGAAAGATTTTAAAGTTCCCCCCCCCCCACCCCCACCCTCCCACACACATACCCCGACAAAAAAAAAAAAAAACTACATAAAAACGAGACAAAAATAATAAAAAGACAGACGGACTGCAGAGGCCGCTGCAAACGAGAGTCGCGCCGCCCACCGAAAGAATGAGGGGGGACCTAATTGAAACATACAGAATAGTGAAATGCTTGGATAGAGTGGATGTGGAGAGGATGTTTCCACTAGTGGGAGAGTCTAGGACTAGAGGTCAGAGCTTCAGAATTAAAGGATGTTCTTTTAGGAAGGAGATGAGGATAAATTTCTTTAGTCTAAGGATGGTGAATCTGTGGAATTCTTTGCAACGGAAGGCTGTGCAGGCCAAGTTAGTGGATATTTTTAAGGCAGAGATAGATAGATGTTTGATTAGTACGGGTGTCAGAGGTTATGGGGAGGGCAGGAGATTGGGGTTAGGAGGGAGAAATTGATCAGCCATGAGTGAATGGCGGAGTAGACTTGATGGGCCGAATGGCCTAATTCTACTCCTATCATTTATGACCTTATGACCTTATAACAAATAGAGAACCCACAAAGGCACATGGTACAATTTAATTTGATTGTTTGAATACATTAAAACGTTGAAATTCCAGAAATCCTGGGCCGTCTGCTCCTGCGTTGTACTGCTACATGTTCTCTGTGTAATCCTTCAGATTTAATCATTTTATAATCCAATTGTGGGATGTGTGGGCAGAACTGGGGGTCTGGACTGTGAGTGGGGTCATGATCTGGACTGTATGTCAGATCCATGGCTAGGAGTGCTCGCATACACCCCACACCCTTTAAACTCACTAGGCTCATTGGAAAACTTATTGGCTCTGCAATATGCAAAAATAAAACAAGAAACAAAAGAATCTTTGTGTATTAATAATAATATCATCCAATAAACAATAGACAATAGGTGCAGGAGTAGGCCATTCGGCCCCTCGAGCCAGCACCGCCATTCACTGTAATCATGGCTGATCATCCACAATCAGTACCCCGTTCCTGCATTTAGCCCAACTAAAGTCCCTGACAATTTTGGATTATTGGAGTTTTATTTCATTTGGAATTAAAAAGCTGGAACCAAGAATTGTAACAGTAAAACTACTGAGCTGGCACAAATTTAGTTCATTAAATGCCAGAAATAGGCAGAATCTGAAGGAAGAAACAGAACTATTGTTTCAGGGTAATAACTTTTTATCAGAACTGGGAGCAGTTAGTGATAAACCATTTTAAGATACTGATAACAAAATAAGAATAGAAAAGAATAAAAAGGGAAAGGGAAGAAGGAAGGAAACATTAAACTCCAAAAGGTTTAATAGTGGACGATGAAAGAGATAAGGAAACTAACTTGGAGATCTGTAAAAAAGAATGTAAAATGTTGGAAATGTTGGAAACTCAGCTTTGAGTTCCATACGCTACATAACTCAAGTTGGAAACTTGAGGTGTTACTGCACAAAGTTACATTGAGCTTCACTGGAGGACTCTGAAGAGGGAGAGGATAGGCTGTGAGTGGAATGAGGATTTGAAGTGAGAAGCTGTGGGATATATATGATGCGCAGTGGTCCCAGAACAGTCAGCCCATCTTTTTTGTCTTTGGCTTTGCAATGGAGAAGAGACCAATAAATTCAGTACATTAAATTGGAAGACATATCAAGAGAATCACTGATTTGTTTAGTTTAGAGATACAGCCTGGAAACAAGCCCTTCGGTCCACCGAGTCCTCGCCAACCAGCGATCCCTGCACATTAACACTATCCTACACACACTAGGGACAATTTACACTTATTAACCTACAAACCTGTACGTCTTTGGAGTGTGGGAGGAAACCGAAGATCTCGGAGAAAACGCACGCGGTCACGGGGAGAACGTACAAACTCTGTACAGACAGCACCAGTAGTCTGGATCGAACCCGGTTCTTTGGCGCTGCAAGAGCTGTAAGGCAGCAACTGAAGCAGGGCGCCACCGTGCCGCCCTGCTTCAGCTCAAAGAGTATTTGGATCCCTGGATGGTGGAAATGGAGTTAATTAAGGAGTAAATGTGGCATCTCCTGCAGATGCTCAGGGAAGAATCACGAAAGGATGAAGGTAGAGTCCATGAAAAAGTGACCCAATAAAGAGTTGTTTTAGCACAGGTGTTATAGCAGAGAAGAACTCTTAACCTCTTTTCTTTAATCCAGAGACTTATTTTGCTTTCTTTCGCAATTACATTTTGTTAAGTAAAACTTACATTTCTTTCTGTTGCTGTTTTGATGAATGTTGTTCTATTCGGCCCCATTCTGAGGTCAGATCGTGGGTACTCAGCCTTTGAAGGTGTCCTTAGATTGAACATGAGGGCAGCCCATATAGATAAAGAAAACAAAGGGAACATTCAGACAAAGATATAACAGTGTAAGTTAATGTGAGAGGCCTTCACCTCTTTCCACATATGTGCATCTCAGTGGAAAGGTCATAAGGTCATCAAGTTATAAGTGATAGGAGTAGAATTAGGCACTTCAGCCCATCAAGTCTACTCCACCATTCAATCGTGGTTGAGCTATCTCTCCCTCCTAACTCCTGCCTTCTCCCCATAACTTCTGACACCCGTACTAATCACGTATCTATGTGTAGGAAAGAACTGCAGATGCTGGTTTAAATTGAAGGTAGACACAAATGCTGGAGTAACTCAGCGGGACAGGCAGCATCTCTGGAGAGAAGGAATGGGTGAAGTTTCGGGTCGAGACCCTTCTCCAGACTGATGTCAGGGGAATGGGCGACACAGTGATAGAATGTAGTCGGAGACAGTAAGACTGGTGGGAGAACTGGGAAAGGGGAGTGGATGGAGAGAGAGGGAAAGCAAGGGCTTGAAGTTAGCGAAGTCAATGTTCATACCACTGGGGTGTAAACTGCCCAAGTGAAATATGAGGTGCTGTTCCTCCAATTTGCGCTTGGCCTCACTCTGACAATGGAGGAGGCCCAGGACAGAAAGGTCAGATTGGGAATGGGAGGGGGAATTAAAGTGCTGAGCAACCATGAGATCAGGTAGGTTAAGGCGGACTGAGCGGAGGTGTTCAGCGCAACGATCGCCGAGCCTGCGCTTGGTCTCTCCGATGTAGAGAAGGTGACACCTACGACAGCGGATACAGTAAATGAGGTTGGAAGAGATGCAAGTGAACCTCTGCCTCACCTGGAAAGACTGTTGTGGTCCTTAGATGGTGTCAAGGGTGGAGGTAAAGTGGCAGGTGTTGCATCTTCTGCGGTTGCAGGGATAAGTACCTGGGGAGGGGGTGGTTTGGGTGGGAAGGTTCGAGTTGACCAGGGAGTTGCAGCGGGAAGATCTCTGCAGAAAACAGAAAGGGGTGGAGAGGGACAGATGTGGCCAGTAGTGGGATCCCGTTGAAGGTGGCGAAAATGTTGGAGGATTATATGCTGTATGCGACGGCTGATGGGGTGGAAGGTGAGGACAAGGGGGACTCTGTCCTTGTTACGAATGAGGGGGGGGGAGCAAGAGCAGAGTTGCGGGATATCGAGGAGACCCTAGTGAGAGCCTCATCTATAATGGAAGAGGGGAACCGCCGTTTACTAAAGAATGAAATCTCCGATGACCTGGTTTGGAAAACCTCATCCTTTACTCCAGCATTTTGTGTCTAATCAAGACTCTATCTCGCTGCCTTAAAAATATCCACTGCAACAACCAATATCTGGGAAAAAGGTGACAAATGGCAGGGATGATAAGTATATTAGATAATCTCAGAAGTAACATATACAACCGATAAACTAATAAGTGCAAATAAAGCATTCATTCATTCATTCATTCATTCATTCATTCACTTACTCAGACACGTATACATACTTAGGAAACAAGGTATTTGTCTTGTCACTCTGCTCTCCCAGTCTCAAGCATCCCGACAGATGGAAGAGGGGTTGAGAAATATTTTCTTTATGATTATATTCCTTGCTTTCTGTGCCTGTGACATTAACTGATTTTTTTTTAGATGAAAATCATGCCATTGCTTGTCAAGGCCAATTAATATCACATAAATAAAACTTTGGAAATGTAGATGGTATTTTTTTTACTGGAAGAAAAGGAAAATATCTGAAAAGGAATTAACTCACCTGCTGGGCTGATGAAAATTGAACAATGAAGCAACTAAACGCACAGAGTTTGGATTTTGCTGTAATTATAGCAACTTGCCTCAAGCTACATGCTTTACAGGAAACGCACAATCAACTGGAGTTTACAACCAATTTGGCTATGCTCACCTGGACTTTAAATAGTTAAACAGTGTGACCAAGGCTGGACCTCTTTTATGTGTTAAAAATTATATCCACCTATAATATTTATCTCTTTCAATTTGATTATTTCTTTATTTCAAAGAAATTAGAATAAAAAAAACCATCTTTCAAGTCTTGGCCAGACAAATGGTAGTGTGTTCAAAATCCAGTCCAATGGTTTGAGCAACAATTGAATTGAATTGAAAACATTTTATTAGCCAAGTATGTATACATACAAGGAATTTGCCTTGGTGTTTTGCTCGCAAGGAACAACACGATATACAGTAGACAATTAAAAATAAAACATTATAATTTAAACATGTAAAGAATTAAATAAAATTCCAGAGCAAAAGGAGGCTACAGATTTTTGGTAATTGAGTAGAGCTACTGCTCGTGTATAAAAGCTGTTTTTATGTCTGGCTGTGGCAGCTTTGACAGTCCGGAGTCGCCTTCCAGAGGGAAGTGATTCAAAGAGTTTGTGGCGAGGATGAGAGGGGTCAGAGATGATCTTACCCGCTCGCTTCCTGCCCTTGCAGTGTACAGTTCGTCGATGGGGGGAAGGTTGCAGCCAACAACCTTCTCGGCTGATCGAACGATATGCTGCAGCTTCCGGATGTTGTGCTTGGTGGCTGAGCTAAACCAGACCATGATGGAGAAGGTGAGGACAGACTCTATGTGGCAGTATAAAACTGGACCATCATTGCCTGTGGCAGATTGTGTTTTCTCAGCTGCCGCAGGAAGTACATCCTCTGTTGGGCTTTTTTGACAGTGGAGTCGATGGTGGCCCCCCTTTAAGGTCCTTGGAGATGATGGTTCCAAGGAACTTAAATGACTCCACAAATGTGACTGCGGTGTTGTTGATGGAGTGTGGGGGGAGGGGAGCTCTCTTGAAGTCTACAATCAATTCCACTGTCTTAAGAGCATTGAGCTCCAGGTTGTTGCGATGCCACGAGGATGCCAGCTGTGTCATTTCCTGTCTGTAGGTTGATTTCTCCCCATCCTGGATCAGTCCAAATAGGGTTGTGTCGTCCGCAAACTTGAGAAGCTTGTCAGAGGAGTCTGTGGAGGTGCAGTCATTGGTGTAGAGAGACTAAAGGAGAGGGGAGAGTATGAAGCCTTGTGGTGCTCCTATGCTGAGGGTCAGCGAGTCCGAGATGTGCTTTCCCAGCCTCACATGTTGCTTCCTGTCTGTCAGGAAGTTGGAGATCTACTACAGAGGGGTTTACGCACAGTCAACTGGGAGAGTTTGGAGTGTAGTAGCTCTGGTACAATGGTGTTGAACGCAGAGCTAAAATCCACAAACAAAATCCTTGCATAGGTCCCCTGGTGGTCTAGGTGCTGGAGGATGAAGTGCAGGCCAAGGTTGACGGCGTCATCCACTGATCTATTGGCCCGATATGCAAACTGCAGAGGGTCCAGCAGGGGGTTTGTGATATTTTTAAGCTGGGCCAGCACAAGTCTTCCATGGGCCTTCATGATTACAGAGGTCAGTGCGACAGACCTGTAGTCATTAAGATTAGTAACCCTTGGTTTTTTGGGTACAGGAACAATAGTGGAGACTTTGAAGCAGGCAGGGACAGTACAGGTTTGCAGGGACTGGTTGAGAATGTCTTAGACTGGTGCCAGTTGTTCGGCACAGAGCTTGAGAGTAGAGGGGTAAACATTGTCTGGTCCTGGAGATGTCCGGTTTTTCTGTCTCCAGAATTTCTACCTCCTCAATTTCTATTGTTAGTGATGGAGAAGTGGCCGCCAGACTGATGTTGGGCAGCAAGGAGGGGGTGGGTAGTGGACGAGGGCCCAGTCTTTGTAGACCGGAGTCAGGCTGTAAGTGGGTGTGAAGTGGTGATTGGGAAGGAGTGGGTGAGGGGGGAGGGGGTTATGCTCCTGTCTATCGAACCTGCAGTAGAACTCTTTCAGGTCATTGTTCAGCTGACGATTGTCCAAGGAGCGGACAATAGTTACTGTGTAACTATATCACAATCGCAATCAATCACAATGATACTTTATTAGCCAAGTATGTTTTGCAACATGCGAGGAATTTCATTTCCCAAGTCAGTCATACAACAAAAAGCAACAGAACACACTAACACATTTTAACATAAACATCCACCACAGTGACTCCTCCACATTCCTCACTGTGATGGAAGGTGAAAAAAGTTCAATCTCTTCCCTTTGCTCTTCCGCGGTCAGGGGCCTCGAGCCCTCCTTTGACGGGACGATCTTGACTCCCGTAGCCGGCGGCGTTTTGGCCCTCCAAATCGGGGCGATCAGTTCCTGCATTGGGGGGGATGTCAGCTCCCCCTCACCGGCGATCGAACCCCGCATCGGGACTGGTCGAACCTTCCGCGGCGTTGGAACGTCCCGAATCGGCTTCTCCCGAGACTGCAAGAATACCTGTGTTTTGCTGAGAGTTTGATGGATTCGCCAAGGCATCATCTTTGAAAACAAGTCTGGTGCAATAGAATCATAAAGCATAGAAAATTAGCCCTTTAATGTATTGTGTTCATGCCAATTATTCAAATACCACAATAAAAAAATCCAATTTACCAGCACTTGGCCTCTAACCTACTATACCTGAAATATTGTGTTAATAACAAAAAACGCAAAGTGCTGGAGTAACTCAGCAGGTCAGGCAGTGTCTCTGGAGAACTTGGATAGGCAATGGTTCGGGTTGGAAAGCTTCCAGCATCTGCAGTTCTTGTGTCAATGTTATGTTAATACCTGCCACTGCCAAACCTTTAGATAGTGCATTCCTGATTTCTACCACCCACTGGGTGACAAAATGCTTCCTCAAATTCTCTCTAAATCTCCTGCCCCTTATCTTAAACACATGCTTTCACACTATTTACCCTATATATGCCTTTCATACCTTTGTATAATCTGAATCAATGTCCCCCTACCCCACCCCATCTCAGCCTTCCTCACTGTAATGAAAACTATCCACCCTATTCACTATCTCTTCATTGTGATATTATTTCCTTCTGAGTGTGTGTAAATTATCCCATGGCACCATTTTAGAAAAGGGTATGGAAATTATCCCCTGTGAACTAGCCAATATTTACCCCTCAATTAACTACACCAAAACAAATATCCTAATTATCATCACATTGCTACTTGCGGGAGCTTACTGTGTACATATTGGATACTGTATTCACTGCACCGCACCGGACTGCAAAGACCCTGCTTAAATGCAAGTCTGAGGATAGGCAGAATCTCCACCAAAGGCACAGACCACAATATTAATCCCCTTTGCTGGATGGGGAAAACTTGATGGGAAAGTTATTAGTGAAATAATCATAAGGAAATAAAGATAATCCCTATTCTAGAGCAGCAGGCACCGTGGAGTCTGAGTATCACACTGTGAAGGGGCGAGAATCTTAATTAACACTGTTAAATCAAGCTTAGTCTGTGATGCATGATGCTGAAGTCCACTCTCAAAGGATACATAAGTTGTACGAATGAAGGAAAGCTGCTGACCAAGTCAACACAGCCACTCATACTTTTGCAACTGGCTACTGTTGAACAAGATCATTCGTGTTATCGGTAACCGAATAAAGGTAAACATGTTTTATTTCTTAACAAAATCCTTGTGGGATCCAAAAAGCATTGCACAAATCCGGGTTGCTAACATTTGAGCTTAGTTATTTGTGCCCTTTTCACATTATTCTTACATTTTTAGCTAAGCTGTATATTTCCGTTAGATGGAAGTGGCATCCAAAAGAACAAAAAGTTCAAGAATCCTGAGTTAATGAACTGTTCAAATTTTAAGGGCCTTGTTAGTGGTGCAGGCATGGATACTGTTGTTGATTTTGCTTGAATCTATCCCCTGAGGTTTCATCACAAAGTCTCCAACCACTTCTTTGTCAAACAACCATACTTCCATCCCTTAATACTTTAATAATTAATTAATAGCATGGATGCTAACATGGGCAGATTACATTGCTTATGGGAGTATTGCGTAGAGTAGGTTTTGAATGGAGAATTGGATAAGAATTCATTCAAGCTGTGAACTGATAATAGATACCAGCTCAGAGATTAGCCTGACTGACGGACTTTGGTCTCTCTGGGTGGAAATGACTGCGGAGCAGCTCACACTTCCAGATAACTCTGATTTCTAGCTGTGGGATTGGGTGGTCTCTTGCTGACAAGGTATGTGGGGGGGGGGGGATTTCTGGTAGGAGATGCCTGTGGTTTAGTTGGGTGGGGACAGAGCGGAAACACTTTTGCTCCTCTTTTGCTGCAGGTTTTGCAATGGTGCCAATTTCTAAACAAAGATGTATTTGCCAATCTTTAGCTGTTGGATTTCCCAAGGTTTGGAAATCTTGGCTGTCCAGTGTAAAACCTGCAGAGCAAATGAACTCTGGGATGGAAAGGAAAAAACATGCAGGCGCTGAAATTCCAAAATAAAAACAGATGTTGCTTAAAATACTCAGTAGGTCAGAGAGCATCTGTAGGGGGACAAAGAAAGTTTATGTTTCAGGTCAATTACACTATAATATTTAAGTTGCTATTGCATCTCCTGGCTGCCTGACTTTTGCTCTGCCTCTGTTAATCTTGCAAGTGCACAAGCTAGTTGGCTTTTAGGATTTTGGGTTTTATAAATCTGTGTCAATCTCAACTCACCTGTTTTTGGTGCTAAAATACCGTTCCAAGGGTATAAATATTTTTTACAAATGTGCAGCGTATTTTGTAATGATTTTAATGCCTTAGAGGAAGAGATAGCGTAAGTACAGTTAAGACACATTCCCATGAGCAGCAAATGAAAGACAAATGCATTCAGAGCATTGAGACGCAAGCGACTGCAGATGCTGGAATCTTGAGCAAAAATTAAACTGCTGGAGGAACTCGATGGGTCAAGCAGCATCTATGGAGGGAAATAGACAGGCGATATTTCAGATCAGTACTCATATTCAGACTGATGGAATAGAGGGATGATAGCTGTGTTCCCTCTGCTCCATCTGTCTGAAGAAGGGTCCCGACCCAAAACACTGTCTGTCCATTTCCTTCCACAACTGCTGCCTGATATGTTGAGTTCCTCCAGCAGTTTGTATTTTGTTCCAACCCAGAGCTCCCACAGAGATACAGAGGAAGATCAGTAGGGTAAGACTACTTGTGATGTTTCAGGTTGCAACCAACACCAAGAAACCCAGGTTGACTATAAAATAATCAGTGGGAAGTGAAAATTAAAATAGGAGGCAATCAGAGCAGAGGGAAGAAGATTAGCTGTCACCATAACTGGGAATCCAAAAGTGTTCTATGGAGATATACATAGTAAAGGAGGAGTATTTATTGGTGTGAGGCCATTCAAGGAAAAATAAAACAGGAACTTACACATGTTTCGGCCTGAAACGTTGCCTATTTCCTTTGCTCCATAGATGCTGCTGCACCGGCTGAGTTTCTCCAGCATTTTTGTGTACTTACACATTGATGCTAAGGATAGTGTTGAAGTCCTAAATTGATATTGGTTTTGGTTACTGTTGCCATATGTACTGAGATATAGTGAAAAAATTAGGTTTTCATACCATCCAGTCAAATCATACTATAAAGGAGTACAATCAAACTATACACATACAATAGGTAGTCTAAATAGAAAAATAACCAGAGTGCAGAATATAGTGTTACAGCTGCAGAGAAGGTGCAGATTAAAAAGGAAGTGCAAGGGCTGCAGCGAAGATGATTAGGAGATCCATAGCTTATGAGAGGTCCACTCAGGAATTTAATAACAGTGGGAAGGAGCTATTCCTGAATCTGGTGGTATCTGCATTCAAGCATCTTGTGCCCAACAGAGGAGGCAAGAAGTGGGAATTACCAGGGTGTAAAGGCTCTGTCTCACGATGTTGCGGTCATCGGCGGTGAAGCGCGGTGAAGCGCGGCGTCGCTGGTAGAGGGGACCGCACGGCAACGGCGAGAGCGCCGAGCCTATGCCGCGGGAGCACCGCACGGATGCTGCGCGGGGGCCGAGTGATTTAAGTACGGCTGGTCCCACGAGCTTGCGGTAAGTAAAAAAAAATGTTGCCTTACCAGAAGCTTTTGTTGCACGTACGTCGGGTGACCACCGCACGGCCTGTCCAACGAGCATGCGATCCCGGGGACTTTTACCGGAAGCGGGGGGGGGGGGGGGGTGCGCGGAAGTCCATTTTGAGAGGAGTCAAGCTCGAGCCTGACGCCATTTGGAGCGGAGTCTGGAAGCTCGAGCCTGACGCCATTTTTTTTCAGGTAAACAAAAGTCGCTGGCTATTTTTGTTCTTAAAACAACTTGTGTTATAGAAATGTGCTTTATAAAAGACAATTTTATAAAGGGGGTTAGGGCCTAAGAATTGTAGACCAGCAGTAACAAAGTTAGTAATAACAATAGGATGATTGTATATAAAAATAAATCAGTGGTGACGTCATTTCGGATCTGCGGGGCTGTGGCGGCGGCAGTGCTGATCGCGGCGCTGTGGCGGCGGCCGTGCTGTTCACGGCGCTGTGCCGGCGGCCGTGCCGCACACGTGCCTCACTGGCGGAGGCTGTGGCGGTGAAGGTTCCAGTTGTGGCGCTCGTGCCACACTGGCGGCGGCTGTGGCGGCGGCCGTGCCGCACTCGTGCATCACTGGCGGCGGCTGTGCGGTAGGAACATATTTTTGAACAGTGTTGGTTTTATTTTAGCACCGTGCGGTGTTGGGAACAACGCCGCACGGCCCCGGAATTGTGCGTTTGACCGAGCCCGCGGTCTCTGGCGGCCCAGGAGCGGTAGATAGTTCCTGTTTCGCCACGAATGACCGCGGACTCGTGAGACAGGCCTTTAAGTAGTCCTTGATTATGTTAGCTGCTTCCCCAAGGCAGCGTGAAGTCTGGATGGAGTTGATGGGGCGAGGCTAGTTTTCCTGATGGACTGGGCTGTATCCGCAACGCTCTGTAATTTCCCGCAGTCTTGGGAAGAGCAATTGCCAAACCACGTTATTATGGATCCCAATAGGGTGCTTTCTGCAGTGCGTTTGTAGAAATTGGTAGTACAAATTAAGAGTAATTGGTAATGAAATTGGCACATTGGCCTTCATCAGTCAGAGTATTGAGTATAGAAGTTGGGAGATCATGTTGCAGTTATATAAGACATTGGTGAGGCCACATCTAGAGTATTGTGTTCAGTTATGGGCACCGTGTTACAGGAATGATGTTGTCAGGCTGGAAAGGATACAGAGAAGATTTACAAGGAAGTTGCCAGGACTTGAGGGTCTGAGCTACAGGGCGAGGTTGAGTTGGCTGGAGCTCTATTCCTTGGAGCACAGAAGGATGAGGGGTGATCTTATAGAGGTGTATAAAATCATGAGAGGAAATCATGCCTCAGAGCGGTGGAGGCAGGTTCTCTGGATGCTTTCAAGAGAGAGCTAGATAGGGCTCTTAAAAATAGTGGAGTCAGGGGATATGGGGAGAAGGCAGGAACGGTGTACTGATTGGGGATGATCAGCCAAGATCACATTGAATGGCGGTGCTGGCTCGAACCTATTGTCTATTGTCTATTGAATAGATTGGATAGATACACAGAGTCTCTTGCCAAGAGTAGGGGAATTGAGAACCAGAGGACATAGGTTTAAGGTGAAGGGGAAAACATTTAATAGGAATCTTGTATGTAACTTTTTCACACAAAGGGTGGTGGGTGTATGGAACGAGCTGCCAGAGGAGGTCATTGAGGCAGGGACTATTGTAACGTTTAAGAAACAATTAGACAGGTTCATGAATAGGACAGGTTTAGAGGGATATGGGCCAAACGCAGGCAGGTGGGACAAGTGTGGATGGGACATGTTGGTTGGTGTCGGCAAGTTGGGCCGAAGGGCCCGTTTCCACGCTGTATGACTCTATGAGTCATTGGAGATAAACTAAAATTCTCAAGTCTTCTGAAGAAGTGGTTGATGAATTTTCTTGGCCCTAACGTCTCCAGCTAAAATGTGGTTGGACCTGGACAAATTGTTGGTGATATTTTTTCCTAGGAACTTGAAGGTGTGTGACCATCTTAATTTCAGCACTATTGATGCTGAGAAGGACATGCATAATCCACAATCCCTGAAATTGATGACTAGCCCCTTTGATTTGTTCACATTGAAGGAATTGTTGTTGTTACCAAGCTCTTTATCTCTTTCCTGTGTAGAGCGTCATCATTGCTTGAGATTCGCCCCATTGTGATGGCGTAATCTGCAAACTTGCAAATGGAGTTAGAGCAGAATTGTGCTGCACATTTGTGAGTGTATAGGAAATATAGTAAGGAGCTGAGAACACTTCAGAGAATTGCTGCCCGTGATTGCTGACATGGTCTATAATCAGGAAGGCGAGGATCCGGTTGCAGAGTGGCTGCTGGGTCCTAGGTCTAGGGGTTTGGAGATGAATTTTGTTGCAATTATGATGTTGAAGGAGTCAGACATTGGTGTCCTTATTATTCAGATGTCCAGGGACGAGTGGAGATCTAGGGAGATAGTGTCTGCCATGGACCAGTTGTGACAGTATGCAAATTACAGTGGATCAAGGCTAATTGGGAGGCTGGAGTTGGTGTGCACCATGAACAACCTATAAAAGCACCTCACAATGGTAGAAATGTGGAAAATAGATGCAGGAGTTGACCATTTGGCTCTTCGAGCCAGCACCGCCATTCAATATGATCACGGCTGATCATCCAAAATCAGTACCCCGTTCCTGCTTTTTCGCCATATCCCTTCATGATGGAAGGTGTCAGAGCCGCCGTTCAGTGGTCATTGGGACATGCTACCTTGCCTTTCTCTAAGTACCATGATGATAGTGGTTCTCGTAGAGTAGGTGAGAATCTCAGAATGGGCCAGGCTACCAGAATGGGCCAGGTTAAAGACGTCCACAAATACTCCAGCCAGCTGGTTCATGCAGATTCTGAAGACGTGGTTACCAGAATCAGCAAAGTGCTTTCTATTAACCAGTGCATTTTGAATCAGCAAAGTGCTTTCTATTAACCAGTGCATTTTGAAGAGCACACCTCCCCTTTAACATTTTCAGACTTCTTTTAAGTGGCAGCAGATCTGTGGGATTTGTTGCCTTGCCAAATGGCAAGCTGCCAAGAAGCAGCACGATTACCATTGGCAACTTGCCTTTGCAGTAGAGGCCTGGCTACCAAAGTTGATCGGCCAACTTCATCAGGTAGGTGTCTGCAAAACAGAGCAGCAGATGGAGCGTTTGAACAAAGATGGTTGTCTCAGACTTATTCCAGCACTTGTTAACTTGTTACATTTATTGATTGTGATTTGCTTAATTCATTACAAACATATGTATTGGAAACAAGAGCATGCCACTTGCTTCCTGAAGCCCGTTCTATCATTTAATCCAATCATGGCAAGTAAAGGAATTTTGGACAATGAGATTTCAATGTATTCAAGTAGAGATGGATCAGAGAGAGGAATATGAAAAATAATCTAAGCTGCGTTTGGAAGCAAGATAGCTAAGGCTGCAATCATGAGTTGCCATGTGGCAATAACATAGATTTGTTTCAACAAAAGGAGAATGGAATATTTCATATTCATAGCTGCTATGTATTCAGGAAATTTAGAGAATTTGGGGATTGGCAGTGTTAATGTCACTCAAAAGAGAACTTTAAAAACTTTCACAAATATACTCAAAGTAAGACTGACCTTTTCTTGTCTTTGAGCACGTTTCTGAGTTGTGGGCATGGCTGGCAACATCAGTGGGCTTATTCCTAGTGGGCTTTTTGAAGCGCTGCAGTAACATTACAGATGGAGTACAACTGAACGGTTTACTAGATTCAACCATATTGTATGGGTCTCAGGTCATGGGTCTCAGTTCTCAGGGTTTCGACCCGCAATGTCACCCATTCCTTCCCTCCAGAGATGCTGCCTGTCCCGCTGAGTTACTCCAGCTTTTTGTGTCTATCTTCGGTTTAAACCAGCATCTGCAGTTCCTTCCTAGCCAAAGTACCACCTCTCTCCTCCACACTTCTTCTCCATCCCACGAGAATGAATGCTAATATTCCATTTGCCTTCTTAATCACTTATTGTAACTATGTCAGTTTTGTGTTCATAGTAATGGGACATGCTGATTTCTCTGAAAACCAACAATTAACAGTCTCAGACCATTTAAATCAGACTTTCCTGTTCCTACCAAAGTGAATCACAGGACATTTGGCCTTTATTGCAAAGTGGTAGCGCACAAAAATAGAAATGAGCTTTGGTATGACCACAACTGCAGTACTGCATTCAGCTTTGGTCTCTTTATTTAAGGAAAGATATTCTTGCTTTGGAGAGTGTCCAGAGAAAGCTTTCCAGATTGATTCCAGATGTGAAGGAATTGTCTTATGAAGAAGCAATGAACGGATAGGCCTGTACTCTCCAGAGTCTCGGAGACTGAGTCATGATCTTATTGAAACATAAGCTTGACAATGTAGATGCCACGAGGATGTTGGAGAATCCTGAATTGAGGGCATCGTTTTAGAAAAAAAAAGCTGATTTATTAAACATCTAAGATGGAGATGGATCTACTTTTGGACTAGATGGAAATCAGGGGTTATACAGATCAGTCAAGGAATTGTGGTGTTAAGACCAAAAATTTGAAGATTTGGTGAAATGATGTCCTTCATTGAAGAAAGCCTTGTGTCCTTACCCAGAAGAGCAGGTCTGAAGTGAGGCCACACACAAACTGCCAGAGCAGCAAATCATATTCCACTGGGGTAACTTACAATCTAATGACATGTACATTGAATTCTCCAATTTTAGGTAACTAACCTACAAACAAACCTCCTATCTCCATATTTGTGTGTAAAACATAAAGAGATTGTCTTGAAAATATCAATATTCATTCAAAAATGGATATCATAATGGCTAGGAAACAATTACTTGAACTTAATTGCCATCTTTAGCATGGGAAAGAATCCCAAGGATCTCCACTAAGCATTATTGCACAAAAAATGACATTCATCCAAATAAGAAAATGTCAGGAGAAATAACCAATGCCTTGGTTCTGAAGTAACCTCTGCAAAGGAAGAGAAAGTTAGAAGATTTATGATACGAAATGCATAGCTCAGGCACCTGAAGACACATCTCTGATAAGGAAGCCTTTAACATCAGTGCTGCATGGTTCAAAACCTGAATAGTGCAAAGTTTTTAGTTTTATTGTTAGGGAGAGAGCGCTCATTGCAATAGATTGGATGAAGGGCACAGACAGATTAGAAAGCTAGGATGGGAATTTTAATATCTTGCCCTTGCCCTTGCCCTTGGTCACTGGAGCTGTGAGGCCACAGTTCTACTAGTGTTGTGTCACTGTGCTGCTCCAGGCCTGTCAAGTAGCTGAGGTTTGAGATGTCAAAAATGTCCATGAAGTGAGCCAAGGTCAGAAACAGGTGAATGTACATAAGCGGAATGTAGTTTTGATACTGAAGAGGATATGGGTCGGGAACAAAACTCCAGATTAAATAGGTAACACCATGATTATGAACTGTCTTGGTGAACCCCAGACAATGGCCAAGGAACATAATGTAGCCTCTGCCTAGGAATCAAAATTTGTGACAATGACTGGTAATAATACCTTCAATCTTCCCAGTATTTAATGGGAGGAAATTTCTACTCATCTATTCAAAATAATCATAATTCAACTATTGCACAGACAGCTTGTTTCAAATCAATTTGAACCTTAACTTGCTGTCAGATTGTGCAGGGTTTCTTCAATGAAGTTCATATTTAAAATAATATTTATAATGGTTATTTGATTAATGGTCTGTGATGGTTTTTGTAACAAGCCAGAAGACTGTAATCCTTTAAAGTACACTTTCAGTAGTCAAATCATTCCACTGAACTCTGTTTCAGTCCAAATACTCATTCTATGTATGGTCTGGCTCGGACTTGAAATATTTTATCTGCAAATTGTTTAACAATACAGATGTAATCCAACAAGCCTTAAATGGAAAGGTTTTTAACATTTTGATATCTCATTTTCAGTTGCTTAGCAGATTACTGTGCACGTCATATAAAAGGCCAGTGGCTTTATTTAATTGTGGTTGTGATATTTATTTTCCCCCCTTGCCTTTTTTGACACTGGACAATTTACATTGTGATGGCAGGAAAAATCTTGTTTGCTGAACAGTCAGCAAACAAATCTTCCCGACTGATATATATTTTTGAATCGGGTTTCTCAGAATCTATGATTGTTAAGATACTCCAAGGGCTCTTTAAAATCATCAAATTCCTGTTCAACCAAAATTAGATATTTGTGGATTGTTGTTGTATCTACTGTTTGGATTGACTCAATTCATCATGCTAGGTGATTTGGAGTTGCATTATCAGACATCACATGGTCAAATTTCACATGGTTGGAATATCATTTGAGCAAACCCAGGCAGTATTTCCAGGCAGATTTGGCAAGGCTATTACTAATCCATAATGCATTGGTTCATGTTTTGTTTTCCCCTCTGCAAATGCTATATATGACAATGTTGAAAATTGTTTGCATGGATTACCATTATTTGTGCTGACCATTCTTGTTTGAAGTGACCACATTGTTTAAGAGATTACCAGTCTTTGCAGAAATCACAATGGTTTGCAGGAATCACCATCGTTTGTATTGATCATAGTTGTTGTCAGGGTCACTCTTGTTCGAGATGATCACCACTTTTGAACTCAACACCATTGCTTGCAATGATCACCATTGTTTTGTACAATTTGTATAGCTTTTTTATAAACATAATTGTTTGCTGTGATAATGATAGCTTGAAATGATGATGGTTTAATCGTCATTATTTGTAGTGATTAAACTTGTTTGAAATGATCCTCATTATTTGCAGTTATCACAGCAGTTTGCATTGATCACATTCACAATCATCACTGTTGTTTCAAGCGGCATGATGGCACAATGGTAGAGTTGCTGTCTTAAACCCCTGTTACACTGTGCGAGCTGACCCACGAGGTACCCCGAGTTTAAAACAAATTTGACTCGTGGTAATCACGTACAATTAATGTAGCGGGAACGTCGGAACTCATGGACGCAACTTAGCGACTCGTGGCGCTAACGGCAGGTACCCGTGAAACTTGTTAACTCTTGAAAAAGTTTAAACATGTTTGAACTTTTCCACGAGTAAAATGTACTCTTGAGGTTAAAATTTGAAACATTTCAACTCGTTGTAAGAACGTAGTGGCCCGTGCGTTTACCTTTGTGACTCGTGATTCTACCGTGGGAACTCTTTTTAGAAACAATAATCAGGGACAGAAATATCAGTTACTTAGACTTTTTTTTGAAAATATTTTTTATTGGAGTTAAGTACACAACCTATTAACATCATTACCAGTCTTACATTTTTGAATTGATAATATTGTCAATTATTATTACATTGTCTCCAATACCTTTTGCCTTTTTTTGTTTTTTTTAAACTAGATAGAACTAAAAAGATAGATGAAGTAAAGAAAGAAAAGAGAGAGAAGAAAAGAGAGAGAAAGAGAAAAAAAAAAAAAAAAAATAACAGAAAAGAAAAAGATAGTTAAAGAAGAATGGAAAAATGTATTAAAATAAAAAACTTCATTCGAGATATATTCGTACATTTCAGAGTATAGCATTTCATCCATTCTTTACCCGAGTGTTAGTCAGGTTCCTGTGCTGAACCATTCTGACCCTTTAAATAATCAATAAAGGGAGACCATGTTCCAATGAATAATTCCTGTTTGTCCAACAGGGAAAATCTGATTCTTTCCACGTTTAAGGTCTCCGTCATTTCTATAATCCACATTTTGATTATGGGGGTTATAGGGCCTTTCCAAAATTTTAGAATTAATTTTTTCCCGTTATTATACTATAATCAATAAAGTTTCTTTGTGTTGTTGTAAATGTTTGATTTAATTCTAATGTTCCGAGTATTATTAATTTTGGATCCGGGTCCAATTGTGTGCTGGTCACTTTAGTTACTTAGACTTTTTAAAGACAAATTCTGCTTAACAAAGTAAAAGTTATTGATAAGGTGACAGAGTGGGTTGAAAAGAAAAAATTGCTTGAAGTTTATATATAGATTTTGTGTATTTGGGACTGAGCTCACAACCTTAAGACAAACCAGTATTGAGGAACAGCGTGAGAACATTTTATGACACTTCATGGCAGCCTAATCTGAGGTTTGCCAGTCACGTCCAGAAGCCATCTCTACCAGTGCTGTTGAAGAAGACAGGGTTGTGTTCACCTCTCCTGCACCCCTGTTCCGTAGGACAACACCAACTCTTTCATTATGCGGATGTTAAAGGCTGGGTTTTATTCTCAAGCCATGATGCCAGATTCCCGATCTCTTTACTGAACTTTACTGACTCAAAGGGTTCTATATGAGGTGCTGCCTCAAAAAGGCAGCCAGCATTGTCATGGACCCACACTACCCTGGCCATGCTCTCATTTCATTCCTGTTGAGCAGAAGGTATAAGAATCTGAAAACCATGACCTCCAGGTTCAAGAACAGCTTCTTCCCAACAACCATTGGGCTCTTGAACGCTACAAATGCTAACTAAACTATGAACTACAAACTGCCTTGGTTGCACTAAGGACTTTGGGATTTTTGCAATAATACTGGATTTTTTAATATATATTTTCTTTGTTTAGTATATTATCTATGAGTATTGTGTTTACTGGCCTGTTATGCTGCTGCAAGTGGGAACTTTAACACAGCGGCCAGGCAGCATCTCTGGAGAGAAGGAATGGGTGATGGGATGACATTTCCAAATTGGGGGAGGGGGGGGTGAGGGGGGTGGGGTGGAGGAGAGGGGGTGGAGAGTGGAGGGAGAGGAGGGAGAGACAGATGGGGGTGTCTTCATTCACTGGCTACGGGTGCCTGTCACTGAAACAGGTAGGTGAGATTTCACATCCACCTTGTGTGTGTGTCTCTCTCTCCCTCCCTCCCTCTCACACAGGCTGAGAGACTCTGCCTCTGTGAGTGTACGTCCCTTTCTCCCCCTCTCCCTGGGCTCTATACGCTCATTGTTTCCTATGAGAGACTTTGAAAAATAAGAATCACATTTCTCACATTGATTTTATGACTTTTAATTCTTAACATGACCATAATCACAATCTTTTACCCGATGGCAAATAAGATCCCAAAGTGCAGTGTTAAAGTGCTAATGTTCCCGGGGAACATGAAATATTGTTACACAAATTCTGAGATGTAATAATTGATTAGTGATAATGCCAGTAATATTGCGAGTGCCAACAGTATGTCGATCTCACAATATTTCTGGTATGATCACGAACCCGGAGACGACGGTATCCCGGCTGGAGTTTTACAACTTGGCACAGATTCATATCATGATCCTACACCCCCCCCCCCCCCATCCCCCATAAACTGGGATGAGGCGGACATGGTATTGATATTGGGTTATTTTGTCACCTGAATGTTTGCGAGTTTTGAAATAAAGCCGGACATAAGTGCAATAAATAGCTAGCGCAAAGAGAAAAAAATACCAGATACAACACAACAAAGTTTCGAGTTTTTTTGTCCAAGAGCTGTAATGGGGTATATCAGGAGATCAGGACTTCAGTTATGAGAAGATAGACACAAAATTCTGGACTCAGCGAGACAGGCAGCATCTCTGGAGAGAAAGAATGGGTGATGTTTCGGGTCGAGACCCTTCTTCACACACCGAAAAACTTCCGTTTCAGCAATCTAATGATAGTGAGGAAGGAGCTGTCCCTGAATCAGGTAGTACATGTATGTGAGCGTTTGTATTATCTGCTCACGGGGTGAAAGGAGAGTAAGGAATGGTACGTTGGCTGCTTCCCGAAGCAGGTCGAAGTGTAGATTGAGTTGATAGGGGAAAGCTGGCCTGTGTAATAGACTGCACTACATTTGCAAGTCTCTGTAATAATATACTGCGCTCTAGGGCAAAGCTGCTCCCAAAACAGGCATTGATGCATCACAATATGATGCTTTGTACGATGTAGACTGTGGAAGCTGGTAGGCTGCCCAGGCAATCAGACATGACTCCGGTGACTCTCATGTGCACTCTGAACTCGTCAGCTGGACAGAGGAAAAAAAAGGTGATTAAAAAAAAGGTGACTTCAACATCAGCATGTGACCTGGGTCAATCTTGGGCGTTTCACCTCATTGCCGGTGAATCTTTTTGATAAGATGCTTGCTAGAGATGGCTCCCAGAAAAGTTCGACGAAAGGGAAGAGCAGAGCCTTACAAAAAACCTGCCATGGAGGCTATAGTCATACAGGAGGAGGAGGGGGAGAGGCAACAGGAGATTCAACAGGAGATTCAAGAGCCAATTTAAACAAGGCAGGCTTTTTATAGTATGTAAAAAAAAAGCATGACATCATTTTTTTAACATGTGATGATTTTTCAACACGTCGATATACATTGTTGCCTCAAGATTAACGGGAGAGGAACTTGGTACACTCGGGAGACGAACTTGGAACATCGCAGAAATGAGAAGTAAACGGCAAACTTAGACATACCCGTGGGAACTCGGTTAAACTGGATCATAAACTTGTAGTCTCGTACGCAACCACGAGTTTTTCACTCGGGGTCACTCGTGGGTCAACTCGCACAGTGAAACAGGGCTTTTACAGTGCCAGAGACCCGGGTTTGATCCTGACTATTGGTGCTCTCTGTATGACATTTGTAGATTCTCCCTGTGAGCATATGGGTTTCGTCTGGATGCTCCTGTTTCCTCCCAGAATTCCAAAGATGTGCAGGTTTATAGGTTAATTGGTTTCTGTAAATTGTCCCTAGTATGTAGGATGGAAATAATGTACAGGTGATCGCCTGTTGGCGCTGACTTGATGGGCCGAAGGGCCTGTTTTTAGGCTGTATCTCTAAGAAACGGATGGAGAGACATGAATCATGTGCAGGCAGAGGAGATTAATTTAATTTGGCATCATGTTCAGCCTAGACATTATGGGGCAAAGGGCCTGTGTCTGTGCTGCACAGTTCTATGTTCCAAAATAATTGGTATCAATTTTACTTGTTTTTATTTAAAAAATATGTACCATCATTTGCAATGGTGACCACTTGATTTCCATTGTATAAAACGTTTCCATCAATTTATTTCTTACAAATATTTATATATACGTTGGGTCGAATTTTGGTGTGTGGTGATGGAGGGTGACAAGATATGAAATGAATTCATAACGAGTATTTATTTTGCCTCAAAATGGTTGGCAGACCTTAATCCTAATGCACCAAGTTTGTAGTAGATGGATGGCACAGAAGAAGTCATTCCTCACTCTGAAAGGGGCAAGTTATAATTACAAACCAACAAAATTGCATAAAACCAAATTACAATAAAGATAACAATAAAGATATACAATACAATACAATACAATACAGATATGTTCTAGTCCTTTGTGCTGATCTTTTATGCTGTGAAGAGGCCTCTATCAGAATTATTAATTAAACTCTTCAACACGAGTTGCTGCAAGAAAGGGTCTGAAGGAGGGTCTCGACCCAAAATGTCACCCATTCCTTCTATCCAGAGATGCTGCCTGTCCCCTGAGTTACGCCAGCACTTTGTATCTATCTTTGATGCAAGAATAACCTAGGAGTATTCTACATTAAGCAGCAAAATTCTATAGGAGGAGTGAATAGGAAATATTTAAAAGTGGAGGCGTTGGTGGCAATGAGAATATGCATTTCTCCAGAAAACAGTGGTGTATGAGTAACCATGTGTGTGAAATCTGAAATCTTAGAGCAATGACTGGGCCTGCAACTTGCATTCTTCATGTATTGTATCACTTTGTTCTAGAGCAAATGGTACCATTTTTTCATTGAAGACTAAGTATAATATTATTGTCTTCTTTACAGTGGTCACGGCTGTGTTTTAGATATGCTAAGATGAAAGATTCTTGTTTTTAAGCAGCAGTACTTTCATATTTCCGAGTTTGCATTGTTTCTTTGTCTTCATAACCGGAGGTGAAAGTCCATGGCATGTATATATTCTACCGAATCAGATTACAAAGGAGAGCTGCTTTCTTTTAAAGAAATGAGGCACACGTTTAGTTAAGGATTACCGGACCTATGAGCTTATAGGATCAACCAGTCTGGATCAGAAATGTGTGTGTGCGTTCAACCACCACACTAAGGGGTGGAAATTACCTGTGCCTGACTGACATTAACGTGGAGTCACCATCGCAGGCCACCTTCGTGTGTGGATGCATCAGGCGGAGCGTAGAGCCAAGGAACGTGGGCACTAAGTGTCACTACCTGCTGAGGTTCTACCTGTCCCCGGTGTAGCGAAGGATGGGCCTAGTGCAGATGCCACGCAATGTGCCAGCCAGCTGGACATTGCCGCACCATCTGTCATTCGTGGAAAGGTTCTTCAGGACCAACAACTTTGACCAGAAGTCTGCTGCACGGAACGTCCTGCAGGCACTGCAGGGAAATAACTCCATGGATCCTGTTGCGTGGCTCCACAAGCTTGTCTGGTGAAATACCTCATCGTCAGAACTCACCAACAAGCACCAAGACTTGGCTTGGCTGGTGGTGAGGGGAGCCCTCCCAGTCAGATCCTTCCTGCACTGTCGGAACATCACTACCAGTGCACGCTGCCCTCGGGACAGCAGCTAAGGAGAGGAGACGGTTGCCCACCTCTTTGCAGAGTGTGGTTTTGCAAAGAAAGTCTGGTGAGGTTTGCAAGGGTCCCCTGTCACAATTTATTCCAAACAGCTCCGTCACAGAGGACTCTGTGATTTACAGACTGTTCCCAGGGGCGCATTCAGAGACTGACATCGAGTGCTGCTGGAAGGTCATCAACTCGGTGAAAGACGCTCTTTGGTCTGCCCGAGCTTTGTTGACCACCCAGCGGAGCAGGATGTCCGTCGGGGAATGTTGCCGACTGGCCCGCTGCAGACTGCAGGAGTACGTGCTGAGGGACCAACTGAAGCTTGGTGCAGCCAATGCCAAGGCTCGGTGGGGGAGGACCACAGTCTAGGGTCCTTCTGCTCCTGGACATGGGGTGCAGGGTGTGGTGGAGACACCCCTCAAAATAAGGGAAGGGATTCCACGCCAGTGGGCCTCATGAGTGGCAAGGGTGCGGGAGAAATTGGTGAAATTTGAGCAATGTGTGTAAATGGTATTGAATGTTTGTATAGCCTCCGAAAATATCGGATTCATGTTTTTGCGCTGTTCATGTATTGTGTATATTTATTACTTGAATAAAGTCTAATTTAAAAAAAAAAGATTTAAAAAAATCGCCAGCCAGTTAAGACATGGTTTAAAAGAGCTTCACACATTGGCTTTGGATCCAAGAGATAGAGTTATAGAGTCGCAAAGAGATACAGCACAGAAATATGTGCTGGCTCTGGAGAGGGTCCAGAGGAATTTTACAAGAATGATCACAGGAATGAATGGGTTAACCTATGATGAGCTTTTTGTCGGCACTAGGTCTGTATTCAATGGAGTTTAGAACAATAAAGGAGGACCTCATTGACACGTACAGAATAGTGAAAGGCTTGGATAGAGTGGATGTGGAGAGGATGTTTCTACTAGTGGGCGAGTCTAGGACTAGAGGTCATAGCCTCACAATTAAAGCATGTTCTTTTAGGAAGGAGATGAGGAGAAATTCATTTAGTCAGAGGGCAGTGAATCTGTGGAATTCTTTGCCACAGAATGCTGTGCAGACCAAGTCAGTGGATATTTCTAAGGCAGATAGATAGATTCTTGATTAGGACAGGTGTCAGATGTTATGGGGAGAAGGCAGGAGAATGGGGTTAGGATGGAGAGATAGATCAGCCATGATTGAATGGAGTAGACTTGATGGGCTGAATGGCCTAATTGTGCTCCTATCACCTATGACCTTATGACCTAAATAGGCCCTTCGGTCCATTCAGTCTGCACAGTCCACAAGGAACCCATTTTTTCCAAGAACACTCCATTCCTCCCATTTTAGTTTCCCCACATTGTCATTAACTGCTCCAGATTCTACCACTCTCCAACACACAGAGACAGTTTACAGTGGCCAGTTAACCTATCACAATTTTGGGATGTGGGAGGAAACTGGTTGCAGGAGCTGAAGATCAGGAGCGCGAGGTTACTGGAGCAATGAGGCAGCAGTTCCATTAGCTGTGGCACCATGCAAAGGCAAATAGTGGCTCTGTTGTGCTGCATGGGCATTAACTCCAAGACAACTGTGAACACACACACGAGCAAGCGCACAGCCCCCCCCCCCCCCACCCCCCCTCAGACACACACTTTCACATGTGCAAACAAACCAATATAATACACTCAAATCTGTTTCTGAATCAGTGTAGTCGATCATGCAAACTCCTAGGTTCAGTGAGTCTTAATTCAACCTGCTTCCTCTCTTTCCTTTAAGCCCCAGTAGTGAACTATCATACAGCAGGTCAAACAGGAAAACAAACACTGTTTTCACGAGTTGGGTTTTGCTATCAAGAATGAGGGGCATATAATATCTTAACAACCCCCCATTGAAGGACAAGGTAAAAGCAAAAATATTGAATAATTGGTAGCTGAGGAGCTTGCAGGAGATTGAGAAATTAAACAAAGATCATAACATGGATTCTTCTACATCATGTGTAGGAAGGAACTGCAGATGCTGGTTTAATCCGAAGATAGACACAAAATGCTGGAGTAACTCAGCGGGACAGGCAGCATCACTGGAGAGAAAGAATGGGTGACGTTACGGGTCGAGACCCTTCTTCAGACTGAAGAAGAGTCTCGACACGAAATGTCACCCATTCCTTCTCTCCAGAAATGCTGCCTGTCCCGCTAAGTTACTCCAGCATTTTGTGTCCATCTTCATCTGCATCATGTTTTCTTTCTTCCTTTCATATCTGCAAGGGTTAAGGGACTACGTTCCAATCCACAATACCATCATCAACAAAACCTTGGCAGATGATCATCAAAACATCCACTCTCCCTGCAACTATCTTTTTTTTAAACAATGAAACGTAAACCACCAGATCTTTGGGTGTTATAGAGTTCAAGCTCACCATTTTCTCTGGTGATGTATTTTGCTAATGCCTAGTTCTTTGATCTTACTGTTTTCGCTAGATGCTTAATTCTCTAACCAATCTGGTAGTCTTCCGTGAAATTAACACGTTAATTGTTTACTTCCTCTGTCATTTTTTTCCTCCCAATATAAATACTCCTCTTTCACTCATATATTGTCGCCTTACATTATCAATTTCTTTGTCCTCCTTTGCTCAGTCCCAAAGTTCCCAATATTCTGGCCTACTGCTATATTCAGCAACTATTAGCTTCTCTCTTGGAACTTTAATCTCTCTTGTCTGTCATGATGTCATTTTTCCTGTTGGGTTTTTAAGCCTTAAAAGGATTTTCTTCAACTCATTCACAATTACTTGTGACTGCTAACTGTTGCTTGCCTTTCATCATACTTTACAATATATTCTCCCAGTCAACTACAGCAATACTCTTCTAATGCCTTCATATATTCCTTGGATAATTGAATCCAGTTTTGTGGATAATTACGTCAAACCCCAGTACCGGCTGGGATCATGCAAGGTTCTGTCATCAACCCAACCCTCTTCTCAATCTTTCTTGCCACAGTGTTGCACTTTGCACCCAACAAGATTTCCATTGAGGTGAGCGCATCTAAAAGACAAATGGGATGTTGTGCAAATTTCATCCTCTGCACTCCAGAGCCAAGGTCATTTCAGTTTATGTCATGGAGATGCAGTATGCAAATGATGCTTGCACATGCACACATTCAGAGGTCAATGCTCTAAGTCGTTGTAGATTCATTACTGAATTATGCAAGAGAATGGCCTTTCATTAAAGATCAGCAAAGCAAAGATCCTCTCCAGCTGTAGTGAGTGTGCCCTTCCATCAATAGAGGACTTCAACGAGACATTGCAACTGCAATTACTTCCCAAAGCTCAGGAATCATCTTTCAGCTGAGGCAAACATCAATGATAACATTCATCATCAGCTTCAGCAAGTCAATGCTGTCCTTGGCTGCCTCTGGGGAAAAGTGTTCAAAGACACAAACCACAAACACTACTCAAGACTCACGATCTCCCAGGCAGCAGTGAACACAGAGACATGAAGTAACTAAAACAGGTGCCCTGAAGTACTGTAGGAATATCATCAATGCAGTCTTGGCAAAATCCTTTCAATCCACCAGAAGGATTGTCATTGTTATCCAGCAATTTCCTCAGCACTATCTTCAGCCAGCTCTGATGGTTGGGAAACATTGCTTGGATGCCTGACAACAGACTCCTGAAAGAGTCTAATCTGAGCTTCATCATAGCAAGAGGTTTCATGGAAGGTAGAGAAAACACCTTAAGCCTTTTAGAAAAACTCTAATGTCCTCATTCATGGGAATTCCTGGCCAGTGATAGATAGATAGATAGATAGACATTTATTGTCACATACACCAATTGGTGCAGTGAAATTTGACGCCATGCAGCACACAAATAAAGATAACATCAAAGAATTTAACAACATATAAACATCCCCCCACAATGGTTCCTACTGTGGGGGAAGGCAGCAAAGTCCAGTCCCATCCCCAGTTCACCCATAGTCGGGGCCTATTGAGGCCTCTGCAGTCGCTGATACGGCAGCCCGATGCCTCAGGCCCTCTCGCCGGATGATAAAGCTCCAGCGTCGGGTGAACACTCTCAGCGGCCCGGAGTGTCTGGAGCAGCCGCCTCCTCCCAGTAGACCGTGGCTCCCGAAGTCCACGAGCCGCACTGGTCGATGCTCCGACTCTGGCGACCTCGTCGTGAGATTCCAGGCTCTGCGGTGTTCCAAGCTCAGCGCCGCCCGCGGCTGGAAGCTCCGCAGACCGCAGACCACAGCTTTGCGATGTTGGTGCCGGCTGTCACAGCACTCCGGAGCTTACTGCACGGCGACCCGGGTTAGGCATCGCCCGCTACGCGATGGTGCTTCAGCGCTGTGCCGCCGCCGAAGCTGAAGTCCTGGCCGGTCCCGGCAGGAAAACGCCGTTCCAGTCTGCCCGTAGGCCGTGAGGAAGGGGCGAAGATACGGCTCGAAGAAAAGCCGCAACTCCGACCAGGTAGGTACTGAGAAAATAGTTTCCCCCTAACCCCACCCCCCACCCCCCACATAAAAAGACTAAAGACCTCCAAAACAAACACTTTCAACTAACTAAAAATAAAAAAAGGGTGAAAAAACTAACAGCTGCTGGCAGGGCAGCCATACTCGACGGCGCCCCAGGTGGACTCGTGATCCATCGTGATGAAGAAGAACCAGCCAGGATGACATCTTGAACCTCTTTGCAAGGAATATGTGGAAGCACAGCAAAGATTTTGGCAGGAGACCCTTCCTCCGACCCCATGCAGCATGTCCTGCTCAACCAATGACAGAGATCATGGCCCTTACATTGGTTTCACCAGCCTGTTCAGAATCCAAGAAAGTAGAGTTGAAGTCATCCTGGATCCTGAGGGATTGCCACAGAATAAGAAGATTAATTACACCATGCGTGCTCTCAATTTCAGAGTGCAGCTCACTCTGGAATTACTCCTTGTAAACTACTGGTCAATATATTTATGTTGGCTTCAAAAGAATAGGTTTACTTTGTGACACTTGACCTGAATTACCTTGTGATTGAAGTTTTCACGTGCATCTTCTATGCGTTCATGCATTGAATCTGCCTTATTGCCAGACTAAACAAATCATTGCCAGACTGCTGCCAAGGCTTGATTAAACCATCAAATGCTCACATCTCTGGGAAGGAAGGGAGAGTGGGAACTGATATATTATTGATTAAAGGAATGGCCTGAGCTGAAATAAAGAAGATTTCATAAAAGGTCCGGGAAGTATAAGTTTGTTTCACATGTTATTGTTTAATTGAACAGTGCTTACTTGCAGGAAGCAAACAGAGATTCCTCATTGGAAACTTTTGAACTAACTTTAATCAAGCTTTATCGGATTCAACGTTATATCTTTGCACCCTTTATCCTTTATCTGTGCATTGTGGGCGGCTTGAGTGTATTCATGTATAGTCTTTTCTTTGACTGGATGGAATGCAAACAAAAGCTTTTTACTGTTCCTCGGTACACGTGACATTAATCAATTAACCTAAAACAAACTAAACTAAACTAAACATGAAGTAACAAGTGACAGTCATGCCCTCTCCTCTGAGAACGAAGATTCATAAGGTCTTGGCTATTCACACCTCACCTGATGCCTGAACAATCCAAGCTTTTAACCATAAGTAAATCTGGCCTATTTGAGCTTATATTTCATTTCTGCAGTTTGCTCTGTTTAAATGTGGACCCAGAGGAATGCAAACGACTGGATTTTAGCTCATTTAACTCATTGGTAGATAGACACTAACTCAGAATATCAAACTCTGGTGAAGGAGCAGTAATCTGAAATTAATGTAAATAAATGGCAACATTAATTTAACAGAGAGAGCACAGGCAGAAAGCTCTGTTGAGCAAGCACAGTTTCAGAAAATTATGCCTGTGCTGACTATGACTCGTCCTCTATTTATTAGGTTGCACAATATTGAGCAATGTGATGCCAGTCAAAGCTTGGAAATGTCTTATTTCTTGAGAACAGAGAAAATAGGATTTGGGGTAAGACATTCAGTAAGAAAATGTCTGATCCAGCACTATTTTCCAGTACTTTCGCCTACAGTATATCCTTCGATTCTCTTAAAATTCTCTGCTTTGAATGAACATAATGAACAAACCTGCACAGTCTCTTGTTCTCAAACTCCTCAGCCAGGACAAATATCTTCCCCACATCTAGCTTGTCAAGACCGTTAAATTCTGTATGGTTCGACAAGGTCTCCTCTCATTCTTCTAAACTCCAGGGAACAGAGTTCCCTCTACTCCTTCTTTCCTCAGTCAGGCATATTTGTTTACACAAGATATTCTATTGATGGAATCTTGCACAATATATTTCAAAAATGTTCTTCCTTGCCTGTGTAAGCACATCTTTTGTTCATAATAACTATAATTCAAAGCACCTGTAATTCCTTGACACGGCTTAATTAACCTGAGACTGTTGTCAATTCCTGGAATAATTTGCCAAATCTACCACCTTGAGTCAGTTTGGTAATTCCTGAATAAATGTTGCTGCATTGCATGTTTTTCCATATACCTGCATGTTATGTCAAGAAGCCCAATTTGTTCAACTGAAACTAGACCCATCAGTTAAATATCTTCTTTCATTGATTGGGTCTTTGGAAATGTTCCTCTCGAAAAGGTGACCAATAAATGTTAACCCTAAACTTACTTACCTTCAGGCATATTTAACATAAATATTTTGAATTTTTGAAAGCAGGAAACATGACCTTGAACCAGACAGGGTCCCCCACCCTTGTAGCTCATTAAGATTTGGAATCATTGGAGTAAATTGTTCTCCAACTATTTGTCAGAATTTGCATGCTTCAAATTACAGCAGCCATGTGGATTTGATTGTTTCATCCAGATTTCCCAAGGCTCAAGAAACCTGATATCTAAAAGGAAGGTAAGGACCGTCAATTGCCATAGCAGTTCTTGTGAGCTCGGAGGAATGGTACTGCAGCCCTCCAGCATTCTAAATTAAGCTGCTTCCTGACATACAATTAACCCACTGCTCGTTTCCACTGATCTCCCTGCTATGATCTCTTCACTCCTGTAATTTCTACTCACCATCCTGTCCAAAGAAGGATCTTGTCCAGAAAGTTAACCTCTCCATGTTCTCCAGAGATGCTGCCTGACCTGCTGAGTTACTCAAGCACTCTGTGTCTTTTTGTATCTGCAGTTCCTTATAGTTACCCCGTCTTCTTCCTTTGTTTCTGGCTTGAACCCTCGAAGATGGAGATTTTCCTGTGAATGGCAACTGCTAGCTTAATCCGGGCACATCCACACAGAAACGAATTAAAATAAGTTCCTCCAATAAATTCAGCTGTATCTTCATGTTCCCTACATTTCAAGGTTTCCTTGCTGCTTAAACAATCTGCACTCTTTCCAGGTACCCATATATATATATTGGAGCCAACATCAATTCCCTTCTGCTGTTCCAGAACCTTAGAAAATCTCAAATGAATGGTTTTATTCAGAGCAAATTTTCTGTGACTAATTTGATTGAATTATTTTTGAAGATATCAATATCTTTTGAAGTTACCGAAGTGGATTGATGAGGGTGTTGCAACTGATGTAGTCTACATGGATTTCAGTAAGGCCTTTGACAAGGTCCCATGTGATGAGGCCTAATGTCTCCAATTTTAAGAAGCCACATAGGGGCAGAAGGAGGAATGTTCATGTTTGGGGGGGATATTTGATATTGGGCTTTAGGCCGCTCATATTACAAGCCAGCAAGGTGGGAAGATTCAAGACTGAAAATGGTGCAATCAGTAGCAAAGAGGAAACTGCTGGAGGAACTCTTGAGTGTCAGGCAGGACACGTGGAGGCAGAGGAATAGTCAACAATTTTGGGCTGTGACTCTACAGCAGGACTGGTTCAGGTGTGGAGACTTGTTAGTTGTCCTCGGCAGTATGTCAGCAAAAACAAATTAAACAACTGTGTGAATTTAGCTATTGCATGATGGCAGAAGTAAAATAAGGTGGAACATGTAGAAGCCCAGAAAATATTTTGGCTAAAGACCCCTACACCTTCCCCATAAAGCATGTCCAGCTCAATTAATTGCAGAGTCCATGAGTCTTACATTGGCCTCACCAGCCAGTTCAGCATCCAGAAATGTTGGAAAGGCCAGGATGTGAAATTGAAGTAAAGTGAGGATTCAAGTCAAAATGGTTTAGGTTGGGTGATTAGACGATTGGGTCAAGCAGATCTCGCTGTGGCAAACACTAGTGAACATATGTAATAAGAACAGCTGGGAACGGCCAAATTACAGGCCTGTAAGTCTACTGTCAGCAGTGGGGAAATAATTGGAAAAAAAATGAGGGACAAGATTAATCTGTACTTGTGATGGCCGGGATTAGTCAAAGATGGTCGGAATGGTTTTATTCAGAGGAAATTTTCTGTGACTAATTTGATTGATTTTTTTGTTGAAATTATAGATATCTTTTGAAGCTACAGAAATGGATTGATGAGGGTGTTGCAACTGATGTAGTCTACATGGATTTCAGTAAGGCCTTTGACAAGGTCACATGTGGGAGACAAGTGCTAAAGATTAGGGTCCATGGGATGCAGCACTAGTTGACATAGTTGGTAATAGGATTCAACAGAGACCAATGATAGAGGACTGTTCTTGTGATTGGAAGTCTATGGTCAATGGTGAATGGTCGGGGCTAGGTGTTGGGACTCTTCATGTTCATTATATGCAATAACCTTTTCGATATGAATGCAGGAGGTATGGCATGAAAAACAGTTGTTGTTGGCAAAGATAATCATAGGCTATAGGGTGATATTGATCAGTTGATAAGATGGACATAGGAAAGCAGGTGTAACTTGTGGCAGATGATTGGAAGGAAAGTAAAGAGAGGAAACTAGTTCTGCCTTTCATAGGAGTGAACCTAAGTACATACATCGGACTTTTATATTTAAGAATTTAATGGCAGCTTGTTCGTATGTAAGGTGTCCATGTCAGGTGTTCATAAACCCAGGAATGGGCTGTAGCAGGGAGGTTATGGTAGAGGTTTACAAAGCATCTGTTGGATCTTATCTTATACTGTAGTTCTGGGTATTGCACTCTGGGAAGGATGTGATTGTACTGGAGAGGGTGCTGCTGAGATGCTTCAGGATGTTGCTGGGGTTGGAACATTTCAGTTTTGAGGAGAGACTGGCTAGGTTGGATTATGTTTTTAACGTGGAATGGAGAAGGCTGAGGGGGGGAAAAACAGAGGTATACAAAATTTTGGATTAAAGAAAACAAGTTTGTGATTTCTGCGAATCTTCACGGTGGATCGTTTTTTGCCGGTTATCCTTACGATGACTTGAAACATCAACAATCAGAAGGGTACTGCAGTAAGGCCCCCGTGGATGAAGTATTCAAATACCTGGCCAAGACCTATGCTTCCAGGTACCCTGTGATGAAAACTGGCACTGGTACAGCAGGCAGTGAAGAAAGCGAATGGCATGTTGGCTTTCATAACAAGAGGAGGAGTATAGGAGCAAACAGGTCCTTCTGTAGCTGTACAGGGCCCTAGTGAGACCACACCTGGAGTATTGTGTGCAGTTTTGGTCTCCAAATTTGAGGAAGGACATTCTTGCTATTGAGGGAATGCAGCGTAGGTTCACGAGGTTAATTCCCGGGATGGCGGGACTGTCATATGTTGATAGAATGGAGCGGCTGGGCTGGTATACTCTGGAATTTGGAAGGATGAGAGAGGATCTTATAGTAACATATAAGATTATGAAGGGTTTGGACACCCTAGAGGCAGGAAACATGTTCCCGATGTTGGGGGAGTCCAGAACCAGGGGCCACAGTTTAAAAATTAGGGGTAGGCCATTTAGAACAGAGATGAGGAAAACTTTTTCTGTGGAATTCTCTGCCTCAGAAGGCAGTAGAGGCCAATTCTCTGGATGCTTTCAAGAGAGAGTCAGATAGAGCTCCTGCACCTATTACCTATTGTCACACTGCAGTGACTCACCTTAGGAAGTATTCCCTGATGGGACCACCAATGGAGAGAGGTGGTACCAGCACAGAAGAAAACTGCATGCTGAGGTCAAGAGAAGAGAGCCAGTTAAAACCGGACATGCAAGAGGCCGCCGCAAAGAAGTGTGAGTCCGGTGGCCGAAGTGACCATTAGGAATAAGGAGAGAGAGTTAGATTTAGCTCTTAGGGCTAAAGGAATCAAGGGATATGGGAAAAAAGCAGGAACGGGGTACTGATTTTAAATGATCAGCCATGATCATATTGAATGATGGTGCTGACTCGAAGGGCCAAATGGCCTACTCCTGCACCTATTTTTCTATGTTTCTATGTTTTTCTATGAGGACGGGCAGGACGGACGAGGATCGCAGAGAACAAAGAGGAGAGGGTGTCGGGTCGGACTTACCTGGATGGTGGGAGCTCCAGGACTTCCCACACGTGGGCTGGACTTTGGACTGTTTGTGTTTTCGTTTTCTTTTTCTTTTTTTTTAAACGGTGGCAAATTTGTGGCGACAGAGCATTTGTGGTTGTGTAAAAGAATTTCACTGTACTGTGCATACATGTCAATAAAGAACCATTGAACCATTATGAGAGGCATATATTGGGTAGGTAGTTGGAAACTTCTCCCCATAGCAGAGATACCTAAAACTGGAGGCATATGTTGAGGGCAAAAGATAAGAAGTTTAGAGAGGATCTGAGGAAGTACTTTCTCATCTAGGGTGTGGTTAGAATGTGGATTGCACTCCCTCAGTGGGTAATGAAGTTATCTCACATTTAAGACGCCCTTGAATTGTCAGGGCTTAGAAGAATTCAGACCAAGTGCTGGTAAATGGGAGTAGACATCTATACTAGGTATAGATACAGTGAGCCAAAGGCCTCTTTTTCTGTGTTGTATGATTCTCTGATTAAGCAGGGCTGCCAACATTGAGTGAGAGTTGAGAGTGAAAAATTGCAAGGGAGTGTAGCGACCGAGGGGGGGAGGGTGTGGGAGGGGGGTATCCCCCCTCCACTGTAGGGAGCTCTTGCATTTTTCAGCTTGAAATTATGCAATCTGGAGCATACTGTAGCAAGTCTTTTAACTTACACTTGAATGCAACATTTATGCTTCAAATTGGATTAGGTATGAATAAGGTTATGCTAAATTACATTCCTAATTACATTCCACAGTAGAGCCAGGCTCTGATGAACAGGTGCAGCACATGAATGACCTTAGTATATTCATGCATAGAAATCAGATTATAATTCATGCTGTTATGCATATATATATATAGAGAGAGAAAAAACATAGAAACCAGGCAAGAGGAGTCAGACTTCCGTCACTGTTCTGCACAAATAAATTAATCAACTTTACCCTTTGACTATAGAAACAAGGCAAAAATAATGCCACATGTTCAACCGTATATGGTTCAATGAAATTAAGATATATATGTAAAACATATATATGGAAACAGGCCCTTCGGCCCACCAAGTCCACAACGACAAGCAATCTACCATACAACAGTTATATCCTACATGCCAGGGACAATTTACAAAAGCCAATTAACCTACAAACCTGCACTTCTTTCGGATGTGGGAGAAACCAGAATATCCAGAGAAAACCCATGTGGTCTCCATAGGGAGAATGCACAAATACTGTACAGACAGCACCCATAGTCAGGATCAAATCTGGGTCTGTGGTGCTGTAAGGCAGTGACTCTACCGCTGCGCCACCGTGCCACCCCATTAAATTATTTTTGCTGTATCATATTTATTATGGTGTCATGTCAATAAAGATGAACACATGATTCTGATTTCTGCCCTTAGTTGGATAACACACATCTCCAGTCATTTTGTTTTATGGCTGGTTTTCAACCTCTTCAGTCTGAAGGTCTCGACCCAAAACATCACCTATTCTTTCTCTTCAGAGATGCTGCCTGTCCTGCTGAGTTATTCAGCTTTTTGTGTCTATCTTCAGTTTAAACCACCATCTGCAGTTCCTCCCTACACTCTTTGTTAAGCGAAACAGGTCCTATTCTCATAATATTATTCAGCTCAACTAAATCTTTTCTTCACCTCCGTTGCTGCAGAGAATACAATCCCAGTTATCAAATCTTTCCTCAAAGTGAAAAAAGGATCCAGCCCTTCCAAACTCTTCATAAATCGCCCTCTGGATCCTCTCCAGAGCAATTGCACCCTTTCTACAATGTGTCATCGTCTTACAGCATGGAAACAGGCCTTTCATCCCAATTTGTCCATGCAGATCAAGATGCCCCATCTAAACTAGTCCCATTTATCCGCATTTGGCCCATATCCCTTTAAGCCTTGTGTGGGTCAGTGTAAGGGTGTGTATCAGTGTGTGTTAGGTTGTGTGTGAGAGTGTGTGTTAGGTTGTGTGTGAGAGTGTGTGTCAGTGAAGCGGCGACAACACCCGGAGTGAGCGGAGACTTGGCGATGTCTGGGGAACGTTTCCCTCCCACCCCCCCCCCCCCGGGAATGCGGGCCGACCCAGGAGCTCTGTGTCCAGCTGGGGTCCGGGGGAGAGGTGAGGGACAGTGACCCGGGGGTTGGGCATCGGAGCGGAGCCTTAGCCAGAGATTTATCCCCGCGGCTCCGGAGGTGGCACCAACACGACGCCCCTCACACGCCCTCTCCACTCCTGGCTCCGGGTCAGGGTTACAACTCCATGGAGTGTGGACAGAGCGGCCGCCGGACACAGAGCCGCCGGAGGTGAGGGTGGGAGGTGTGAGCGGTGCCCCAGCCAGGGGTCGGTGCTGGGTCCACCGCTGTGTCTCACCTATCACACCATCTGCATGGGAATTTGAATGCGGGTGAGGCAGCATCTATAGAGCGGTAGACAAAAATGCTGGAGAAATGCTTGAGTCTGAAGAAGGGTCAAACTCAGACATAGATGCTGCCTCACCCGCTGAGTTTTTCCATCATTTTTGTCTACATTGCCATTTTAAATAGTGTGCGATGGGCTTAAGCCAATCAAATTGCTTGTTCTTTACGGGAAACCCACCAACAGAAAACTATACTTATTGGTGAGTGTGGAGGAGTGTGCGTTTATTTA
This sequence comes from Malacoraja senta, assembly GCA_038087875.1. Classification (NCBI taxonomy): domain Eukaryota; kingdom Metazoa; phylum Chordata; class Chondrichthyes; order Rajiformes; family Rajidae; genus Malacoraja; species Malacoraja senta. The sequence goes on from CM075977.1 coordinate 271,289,964, forward strand.
TTTATTTATTTATTAAAAATTGAGCGTGAGAACTTCTGTCATCAGCGTGAGAGCGTGAGAATTTCATGAAATGCGTGAGTCTCGCGCTCAATGCGTAAGAGTTGGCAGCCCTGGATTAAGTTCATCAGTGAAGATAGACACAAAAAGCTGGAATAACTCAGCGGGACAGGCAGCATCTCTGGCGAGAAGGAATGGGTGACATATCGGGTCGATGATGTAGAGAGATAAAGAACGGTGCCCTGGACCAGATACAATTGCAGCATGTGCATGGAAATAACAGGCGGGAGCAGCAAGGACCAAGAACCAAAATGTATTTGTCCTAAGCGGAATAAACCAGGTGAATGCTGGGTCTCAATTAAGCTCCTTGCGAAACTGCTGAGTTGTTGAGAGTACCCATCTGGTTCTCTAATATCCTTCAGGGAAGGAAATTTGTCTGGACTATGGTGTCATATGAGTCATGCAATATGATTAACACTTAACTGTGGACTCAGTTCAAGGCAATAAAACAGAGAAATAAATGCCAGTGTTGCCAGGTACATCTAGATCCTCAGAAGAAATAATGTAAAAAGTTACAATGTAGTGCTTTCCTAATGTGGATGTTTTCCTAAAAGACCAACTGTATTGATGCATTGTTCCCCTGTGGCCATATGGTTATTTCCTTCGTATTGTGCGTAGATATCAGTGATGCCGATCACTATGAGTGTCTGGCTTTGAAAAGCTAGCTAGTGACTGATGCAAGTGAGAGCATTGTCTGGAGGCCTGTAGTTGGAGAAACCGTCTTGAAAGTCTGAGTCCACAATGCCAGTGCACCTCAACCATGGGTGAGCCAACAAAAGTATTTTTAACTGTCCAGACTCCAACCCCTGAAACCCTCCAACTATTGCTAAAGGGCCTGTCCCACTTGCCGATTTTTTCGGTGACTGCCGGCGTGATTGACTGACATATCAGGGTCGCCGAAAGATTTTGAACATTTCAAAATCCAGCAGCGACAAAAAAAATGTTGCGACACTTGATGAGACACCACGCATCAATACGTCGTCACCCTGTGTCACGCCGCGTCACGCCGTGACTTTTTCGGTAACCTGATACGTCAGTCAATGATGTCGACAGTCGCCAAAAAAATCGCCAAGTGAGACAGGCCCTTAACACAAATGTTTAACTGTTGCCTAGATAAACTGCTTTCCACTGGGTAGCAAAGGTCTCCTATCATATAGGATCTACATGTATAGGAAGGAACTGCAGGTGCTGGTTTAAACTGAAGTAGACACAAAAAGCTGGAGTAACGTTTCGGGTCGAGACCCTTCTCCAGAGATGTTGCCTGTCCCGCTGAGTTACTCCAGCTTTTTGTGTCCATCTTCTCCCATATGTAGCTCTGCTCTTAAAGGACAGCGATGCGAACCCATGGTACAACAATCAGATCCTGGTTGATAACAGTGCTCTCGTTAGAGGCAGCAAGGTCCTCAATAGCCTCTGTGAGTGGCTCCTCAACAACAGGAATCTGCATCATGAACTGCTGCAACATAAAGGTCATAAGTGATAGGAGCAGAATTAAGCCATTCGGCCCATCAAGTCTACTCTGCCATTCAATCATGGCTGATCTATCACTCCTAACCCCATTCTCTTGCCTTCTCCCCATAACCCCTGACACCAGTTAGTTAATTAGTTAGTTAGTTGGTTAGTTAGTTAGTTAGTTAGTTAGTTAGTTAGTTAGTTAGTTAGTTATTAGTTACTTAGTTAGTTAGTTAGTTAGTTAGTTAGTTAGTTAGTTAGTTAGTCAGTTAGTTGACGCAGAGGTGCATCCCAATTCCATTGTGGAAATTATGAACTCTTATCTCTGCATAAACCCTTATGTGTGCTGGAGAAGGACAACTCCTCCGTTTTGACATGGACCTTGTCAGTTGGACTGGAAAATGCACTGAGCACATGGACAATGCATCTGCATCAGCCTTTTCCCAGACTGGTATGCGTTGTTCTCTTTGCCTTTGGTGCTGCACCCTGAAAGCGTCGCGCCAATTAAAAAAAAATGCTACTACATTTTTTCTCTCCCTATTCAACCCTTTTATTGTCATATCTGAATTGATATTTTCCTTCCTCTTCCCCCTCCTCCTCTTCCTCAATGTAACTATATTCCTGCAAAGGCCGCGTGTTGGGCTGGTGGTATCTGTACACCTCTGCAGCAATAAAGACAACACGTTTGTAAAGAAGCACTACACGTAGGTTGACAAGTAAATATACAGATACGTTTATGCAGAACAGTCACGATGGAAAGACGCATCGTAAAGGTCCAAAATATAGCTGTATAACAGGGTGATCTGCTACATCCTCAGCTTTACCAGATCTAGTGTTCTGAGTGTCGCCAATGTCCATCAGGAGATGTACCCTCCAATCCTGGTGAGTGAGCAGCTGTGTGTGTGTGCGTGCGTGTGTGTATGTGTGTGTGTGCGTGTGTATTGTGTGCGTGTGTGTGTGTGTGTATGTATGTGTGTGTGTGTGTGTGTGTTGGGTGTGTGTACGTGTGTGTGTGTATGTATGTGTGTGTGTGTGTGTTGGGTGTGTGTGCGTGTGTGTGTGTGTGTGTGTGTGTGTGTGTATGTGTGTGTGTGTGGTGTGTGTGTGTGTGTTCGTCTGTGCCGTGACTTCAGCTGTCATCTCCTGCATCATCTCAACGAGGTGCATGTTACCTACGCTCCAGGGCTTCCACAATGTTTCAGCAGGAAAACAAGGGAAGTTGTACTTCCAATGCTGCGGGTCACTCAAGAGCACCCCTGCAGGTCTAGGGCAGCGACATCAACTAGCGCAAGATTGGGCCAGCGGGTGCATGAAATTGATGTGGTTACTGTTGAGACCTGTGCAGTTCCCCTTTCCAGGTATCTTTGGACATTCCAAACATGCCCACATACTTTCACGAGGATTGTGATCCAACACTTTACCTGAGCTGCACCAACAAGAATAGAAGCAGATTAAGCTCAATCTGTATATTTTTATCCCCTATTTAAGAGCAAACCAAATTCTGGACTAGAATGGCACTGAAAAGGGTGCTTTTGTATTTTGCAGGTCCCTTAGGAAATAATTTCCTTTATTGGCTTGACAGTTAAAGTGCCTACACATTATGAAAGCTGGATTTTCTTCACAATTACATGCGATAATCACACATTACACATACTTTCAAATTGGTGCAAACTTATTTGTGCAATCTTCTGCCATGGTGAGAGCTTTGATGCACATTTATAATGATGTGAGGAACGACTGCTTCTGGCTGTTGGGTTGATTTGGGGCTGTTTTTATTTTGTTGCTGGAATAGAAATGGGATCAAAACTGCGTACGTCTCTGGCAGACATTGAGATAAAATGGCATCCATGATACATACCTGGGCAAGGAACTCTCAGGACACTACCAACTACTTCTCCCTACCATCCACTCGCATGAAAGAAAAGGTATTGCGTTGCAACATAGGAGACACTGAGACCATCACAAAGGTTTTGATCTGTTGTTAAAGATTCCAGATAGTAGTTAAGTTAGGAATGGATCCATTGTCATGTGCTGCCTTCCTCCTGAGGTATATGCATTCACAGAGAATCATGGTGCAATTTACTCAGTGTCCACACAGAAGAGCTGATTGGTTTTGGTAATTGATTTCCAATTTCAAATCCATCATATTGCATGTAAAAAACACATGCTAAGTGATAGAATTTCTAGCATAACATCTCTTGTGGCTATAACTTGTAGCTTGCAGCAATGAAGCAACTGTTTTCTATCATGCATTTTTAATCTTGGAGAGATTTCAACAATCTTTGGCAAACTACAATCTCTGTCTCCCTGGTAACAATAAACTTTTGATTTGTGTTAAGCAAGAAGCATCGGCCAATCAGGGCAACAGAAGGCTAAATGTTGTCATTATTTCAAATACTTATTTACTATACAGTATATTATAAAATTGCTACTCAGAACACTCTGGTCTCAACATTAACTCACAATAAACTTTGACTTATTTCTCTCCATTCCTTTCTGGAACAAAACATAGACTTGACAGAAAATAAGATTTTATGTTTATCTAGGGTACAGTTTTCCACTGGTGATGACAGCAATATGGCCACAAAGGCTTTGCTTCTGATCAGTAACCTTCATCTTTATTTGTGATTCGACCATTCACTGGGAAGGGGAGGGAAATCAGTTTCATTGCACGCTCTGCTAAATTCTCTAAATGTCATTATGTATACAGTCAGCTGACACCAGAAATGTATAGATGTGGCTATTCTCTACACCACTGGAATTTGTGGTTGTACCGTCAGCGGCAGAAGAGTGTTCGACCTAAGATGTTAACTTTGGTTCTCCTTCCAAGAATGCTGCCTGACATCCAGGGCCGGATTTAAGTATAAGTTTGACAAACTTAAGCTTATGGCCTCGAGATCTAGGGGGGCCTCGCAGAGCCGGATTTACCACTAGGCTTCATAGGCTGAAGCGTAGGGCCTCAAAATCTAGGCGGCCTCCGGCCAAGACAGGACACCTGCTGTTCAACTCTGGGCGGGCCCCCTCCCTATCTCTCTCTCTCTGTCACTCTCCGTCTCCGCCGGGTCTCCGCTCTCCACTCGCTCCTCATCCGCCGGCACGGCAGGCCGCCTTGCACATGCGCACTGCTACGGCCAGCACATTCTACCCCTACACATGCGCACAACCACAGCCAGCACATCATCGGCCGCCCTGCACATGCGCACTGCCACGGAAACTGGTCGGAGCTGGGCACTTTCTCCCTCGCTTTGAATTGTGAGAGATCTGGCCGCCATTGCTATCCAGTAGCCACCTCGCCGCGACCGCTGAAAACCAACGCAGAATTACTCCCTGACCCTGGATCTGGAGTAGCTCCCTGGAGTAACTCTTGCTTCTGGTCTCCTGGTCCTCCATAAATATTTTAAATGGAATTTAAACTAGAGGTGGTGGAGGGCTGAACAATAACAGCCTATTGCATTTTATCTGTTTATTTATTGTGTATATATATATATGGTCTATGGTATATAAACACACTGAACTTTTATCTCCTGTTCTGTATTATGTTTACATATTCTGTTGTGCTGCAGCAAGCAAGAATTTCATTGTCCTATCTGGGACACATGACAATAAAACTCTCTTGACTCTTGACTTGGACTTAAGCAAAAAAGGGTTCTTGGGGAAAAAAGAGGTACCTTAAATTTAGTTGCATCTGGTTGGGTAACTATGGTAGGGTGATGACTATTCCATGCGTTATTTGTGCGGGCGAACTCCATGGAGCAGCCAGCAACTCTGGATAGAAGAAATTGGGTGACGTTTCAATAGACAATAGACAAGTGTTTTTAGTTTAATTTAAAGATACAGCGTGGAAACAGGCCCTTTGGCCCACCGAGTCTACGCCGACCATTGATCACCCGTACACTAGTTCTATCCCACACATTAGCGGAGTAAGTCAAGAGTCAAGAGTGTTTTATTCTCTCACGTCCCAGTTAGAACAATGAAATTCTTACTTGCAGCAGCACAACAGAATATGTAAACATAGTACTCTGTAAACAATGTTATAAACGAGAAAACAAAACAGTGTATATTTATATATGAATATATAACTATGTAAATATATGTGTGTGTGTGTGTGTGTGTGTGTGTGTGTGTGTGTGTGTGTGTGTGTGTGTGTGTGTGTGTGTGTGTGTGCGTGCGTGCGTGCGTGCGTGCGTGCGTGCGTGCGTGTGTGTGTGTGTGTGTTATATATACCCACACACACACACAGTTTCCCTACTGGGATTAATAAAGTTCTATCGTATAGTATCGTGTGTGTAGGAAGGAACTGCAGATGCTGGTTTAAACTGAAGATAGACACAAACAACTGAAGTAACTCAACAGGTCAGACAGAATCTCTGGACAAAAGGAAAATATTACGTTTTGTGTTGGGTGTGAAATAGGTTCCTGCACACCTTTGGAATGTGGAAGGAAACAAGAGCACCCGGAGAAAACCCATGCGATCAAAGGGAAAAGGAGCAAACTCTATACAGACAGCACCCATATTCAGGATCAATTCCGGGTCTCTGGCACTTTTAGGCAGCAACTTTATGGCCAATGTACTGCCCCATAGTCTTGAACTTAATTAAAACATACAGTAGCTGTAAAGGGGGACATAGCATCACTTGGAGATTTAAAACTGAAAATGGATAGTTATTTTTTCAGTAACCAAAGTTATCAACGTATAATTTTTTGTGTGTTGGAAAACAAAATATAGTGGCACAGCTGGTAGACTTGCTGCCTCACACGCCAGAGATCTGTGTTCGATCCTGTCCTCGGGCACTGTCTGCGTTTAATTTGCACATTCTCCCTGCAAGGGTGTGGGTTTCCGCCCACATCCCAAAGACGCATTGGCTTTGTAGGTTAACTTGTCTCTGTAAAATTGCCCCTAATGTGTAGGGAGTGTGTGAGGAAAGTGGGATAACAGAAGTTGTGTGAATGGGGAGACAAAAATGCTGGAGAAACTCAGCGGGTTAAGCAGCATCTATGGAGCGAAGGAAATAGGCGATGTTTCGGGTCGAGACCCTTCTTCAGACTGATGTGAGGGTGGGGGTGCGGGAAGAAGAAAGGAAGAGTCGGAGACAGTGGGCTGAGGGAGAGCTGGGAAGGGGAGGAGAAAGCAGAGATTACCTGAAATTGAAGTAGTCAATGTTCATACCGCTGGGGTGTAAACTGCCCAAGCGAAATATGAGGTGCTGCTCCTCTAATTTATGGTGGGCCTCACTCTGGCCATGGAAGAGGCCCAGGACAGAAAGGTCGGATTCGGAATGGGGGGGGGGGGGAGTTGAAGTACTGAGCCACCGGGAGATCAGGTTGGTTATTGCGGACCGAGCGGAGGTGTTGGGCGAAGCGATCGCCAAGCGTACGCTTGGTCTCACCGATGTAGAGCAGCTGACACCTAGAGCAGTGGATGCAATAGATGAGGTTGGAGGAGGTGCAGGTGAACCTCTGCCGCACCCGGAAAGACTGCTTAGGTCCTTGAATGGAGTCAAGGGAGGAGGTAAAGCAACAAGTGTAGCATTTCCTGCAGTTGCAAGGGAAAGTGCCAGGAGAGGGGGTGGT
>CM075977.1:271297243-271416255 GCA_038087875.1 Malacoraja senta
ATTGTGATCCAACACTTTACCTGAGCTGCACCAACAAGAATAGAAGCAGATTAAGCTCAATCTGTATATTTTTATCCCCTATTTAAGAGCAAACCAAATTCTGGACTAGAATGGCACTGAAAAGGGTGCTTTTGTATTTTGCAGGTCCCTTAGGAAATAATTTCCTTTATTGGCTTGACAGTTAAAGTGCCTACACATTATGAAAGCTGGATTTTCTTCACAATTACATGCGATAATCACACATTACACATACTTTCAAATTGGTGCAAACTTATTTGTGCAATCTTCTGCCATGGTGAGAGCTTTGATGCACATTTATAATGATGTGAGGAACGACTGCTTCTGGCTGTTGGGTTGATTTGGGGCTGTTTTTATTTTGTTGCTGGAATAGAAATGGGATCAAAACTGCGTACGTCTCTGGCAGACATTGAGATAAAATGGCATCCATGATACATACCTGGGCAAGGAACTCTCAGGACACTACCAACTACTTCTCCCTACCATCCACTCGCATGAAAGAAAAGGTATTGCGTTGCAACATAGGAGACACTGAGACCATCACAAAGGTTTTGATCTGTTGTTAAAGATTCCAGATAGTAGTTAAGTTAGGAATGGATCCATTGTCATGTGCTGCCTTCCTCCTGAGGTATATGCATTCACAGAGAATCATGGTGCAATTTACTCAGTGTCCACACAGAAGAGCTGATTGGTTTTGGTAATTGATTTCCAATTTCAAATCCATCATATTGCATGTAAAAAACACATGCTAAGTGATAGAATTTCTAGCATAACATCTCTTGTGGCTATAACTTGTAGCTTGCAGCAATGAAGCAACTGTTTTCTATCATGCATTTTTAATCTTGGAGAGATTTCAACAATCTTTGGCAAACTACAATCTCTGTCTCCCTGGTAACAATAAACTTTTGATTTGTGTTAAGCAAGAAGCATCGGCCAATCAGGGCAACAGAAGGCTAAATGTTGTCATTATTTCAAATACTTATTTACTATACAGTATATTATAAAATTGCTACTCAGAACACTCTGGTCTCAACATTAACTCACAATAAACTTTGACTTATTTCTCTCCATTCCTTTCTGGAACAAAACATAGACTTGACAGAAAATAAGATTTTATGTTTATCTAGGGTACAGTTTTCCACTGGTGATGACAGCAATATGGCCACAAAGGCTTTGCTTCTGATCAGTAACCTTCATCTTTATTTGTGATTCGACCATTCACTGGGAAGGGGAGGGAAATCAGTTTCATTGCACGCTCTGCTAAATTCTCTAAATGTCATTATGTATACAGTCAGCTGACACCAGAAATGTATAGATGTGGCTATTCTCTACACCACTGGAATTTGTGGTTGTACCATCAGCGGCAGAAGAGTGTTCGACCTAAGATGTTAACTTTGGTTCTCCTTCCAAGAATGCTGCCTGACATCCAGGGCCGGATTTAAGTATAAGTTTGACAAACTTAAGCTTATGGCCTCGAGATCTAGGGGGGCCTCGCAGAGCCGGATTTACCACTAGGCTTCATAGGCTGAAGCGTAGGGCCTCAAAATCTAGGCGGCCTCCGGCCAAGACAGGACACCTGCTGTTCAACTCTGGGCGGGCCCCCTCCCTATCTCTCTCTCTCTGTCACTCTCCGTCTCCGCCGGGTCTCCGCTCTCCACTCGCTCCTCATCCGCCGGCACGGCAGGCCGCCTTGCACATGCGCACTGCTACGGCCAGCACATTCTACCCCTACACATGCGCACAACCACAGCCAGCACATCATCGGCCGCCCTGCACATGCGCACTGCCACGGAAACTGGTCGGAGCTGGGCACTTTCTCCCTCGCTTTGAATTGTGAGAGATCTGGCCGCCATTGCTATCCAGTAGCCACCTCGCCGCGACCGCTGAAAACCAACGCAGAATTACTCCCTGACCCTGGATCTGGAGTAGCTCCCTGGAGTAACTCTTGCTTCTGGTCTCCTGGTCCTCCATAAATATTTTAAATGGAATTTAAACTAGAGGTGGTGGAGGGCTGAACAATAACAGCCTATTGCATTTTATCTGTTTATTTATTGTGTATATATATATGGTCTATGGTATATAAACACACTGAACCTTTATCTCCTGTTCTGTATTATGTTCACATATTCTGTTGTGCTGCAGCAAGCAAGAATTTCATTGTCCTACCTGGGACACATGACAATAAAACTCTCTTGACTCTTGACTTGGACTTAAGCAAAAAAGGGTTCTTGGGGAAAAAAGAGGTACCTTAAATTTAGTTGCATCTGGTTGGGTAACTATGGTAGGGTGAAGACTATTCCATGCGTTATTTGTGCGGGCGAACTCCATGGAGCAGCCAGCAACTCTGGATAGAAGAAATTGGGTGACGTTTCAATAGACAATAGACAAGTGTTTTTAGTTTAATTTAAAGATACAGCGTGGAAACAGGCCCTTTGGCCCACCGAGTCTACGCCGACCATTGATCACCCGTACACTAGTTCTATCCCACACATTAGCGGAGTAAGTCAAGAGTCAAGAGTGTTTTATTCTCTCACGTCCCAGTTAGAACAATGAAATTCTTACTTGCAGCAGCACAACAGAATATGTAAACATAGTACTCTGTAAACAATGTTATAAACGAGAAAACAAAACAGTGTATATTTATATATGAATATATAACTATGTAAATATATATATGTGTGTGTGTGTGTGTGTGTGTGTGTGTGTGTGTGTGTGTGTGTGTGTGTGTGTGTGTGTGTGTGTGCGTGCGTGCGTGCGTGCGTGCGTGCGTGCGTGCGTGCGTGCGTGCGTGTTATATATACCCACACACACACACAGTTTCCCTACTGGATTAATAAAGTTCTATCGTATAGTATCGTGTGTGTAGGAAGGAACTGCAGATGCTGGTTTAAACTGAAGATAGACACAAACAACTGGAGTAACTCAACAGGTCAGACAGAATCTCTGGACAAAAGGAAAATATTACGTTTTGGGTTGGGTGTGAAATAGGTTCCTGCACACCTTTGGAATGTGGAAGGAAACAAGAGCACCCGGAGAAAACCCATGCGATCAAAGGGAAAAGGAGCAAACTCTATACAGACAGCACCCATATTCAGGATCAATTCCGGGTCTCTGGCACTTTTAGGCAGCAACTTTATGGCCAATGTACTGCCCCATAGTCTTGAACTTAATTAAAACATACAGTAGCTGTAAAGGGGACATAGCGTCACTTGGAGATTTAAAACTGAAAATGGATAGTTATTTTTTCAGTAACCAAAGTTATCAACGTATAATTTTTGTGTGTTGGAAAACAAATATAGTGGCACAGCTGATAGACTTGCTGCCTCACACGCCAGAGATCTGTGTTCGATCCTGTCCTCGGGCACTGTCTGCGTTTAATTTGCACATTCTCCCTGCAAGGGTGTGGGTTTCCTCCCACATCCCAAAGACGCATGGCTTTGTAGGTTAACTTGTCTCTGTAAAATTGCCCCTAATGTGTAGGGAGTGGGTGAGGAAAGTGGGATAACAGAAGTTATGTGAATGGGTAGACAAAATGCTGGAGAAACTCAGCGGGTTAAGCAGCATCTATGGAGCGAAGGAAATAGGCGATGTTTCGGGTCGAGACCCTTCTTCAGACTGATGTGAGGGTGGGGGGCGGGAAGAAGAAAGGAAGAGGCGGAGACAGTGGGCTGAGGGAGAGCTGGGAAGGGGAGGAGAAAGCAGAGATTACCTGAAATTGAAGTAGTCAATGTTCATACCGCTGGGGTGTAAACTGCCCAAGCGAAATATGAGGTGCTGCTCCTCTAATTTATGGTGGGCCTCACTCTGGCCATGGAAGAGGCCCAGGACAGAAAGGTCGGATTCGGAATGGGGGGGGGGGGGGGGAGTGGAAGTACTGAGCCACCGGGAGATCAGGTTGGTTATTGCGGACCGAGCGGAGGTGTTGGGCGAAGCGATCGCCAAGCCTACTCTTGGTCTCACCGATGTAGAGCAGCTGACACCTAGAGCAGTGGATGCAATAGATGAGGTTGGAGGAGGTGCAGGTGAACCTCTGCCGCACCCGGAAAGACTGCTTAGGTGCTTGAATGGAGTCAAGGGAGGAGGTAAAGCAACAAGTATAGCATTTCCTGCAGTTGCAAGGAAAGTGCCAGGAGAGGGGGTGGTTTGGGTGGGAAGGGACAAATTGACCAGGGAGTTACGGAGGGAGCGGTCTCTGCAGAAAGCCAACAGGGGAGGAGATGGGAAGATGTGGCCAGTGGTGGGATCCCATTGGTAGACAAAAAAGCTGGAGAAAATCAGCGGGTAAAGCAGCATCTATGTAGCAAAGGAATAGACGACGTTTCGGGTCGAGACCCTTCTTCAGATTGATGTCGGTGGGGGGGGGGACACACGAAGAAGAAAGGAAGAGGCGGAGACAGTTGGCTGTGGAAGAGCTGGGAATGGGAAGAGAAGGAGGGAGAAAGCAAGGACTACCTGAAATAAGAGAAGCCAATGTTCATATCGCTGGGGTGTAAACTACCCAAGCAAATATGAGGTGCTGCTCCTCCAATATGCGGTGGGCCTCACTCTGGCCATGGAGGAGGCCCAGTACAGAAAGGTCGGATTCGGAATGGGAAGGGGAGTTGAAGTGTTGAGCCACCGGGAGATCAGGTTGGTTATTGCGAACTGAGTGGAGGTGTGTGCGAAGCGATCACCAAGCCTGCGCTTGGTCTCACCGAGGTTGATCATACGCTGAATAATCCAACCACATTTTTGTTTGGAAGTGGAAAGAAATAATAGAAATTGCATTCATTGCAATGTGTAAAAAGAGTTGAGATACTGTATTATAATTTTGCTGCATGTCATTGTGGTATATATCATGCCTTGATTGGTGAATATGTTTAGTTTGTGACTTTATTTGAAGCAGAAATAATATGTGAATGCTTCATTGACCGTAATTCCGACTGGTAACTACGCACTTCGACCGAGCACATTATCGCACGCGTCATGCAAGCCGTCTTAAATGACCACCTAAACTGTCATTTGGCAACTTTAAAAGCTGCCTTGGTTGCCCGGCTGCAACAGAGAAATAAAATTAAGTGAGAGCCCTGCAAGGTGTATAATATTTTTGACACTGTCATAGGCCTTTCTTACATATGCTGTCACAACGCACTGTGGTCTCTAAACAACCCTTCAGTAATTTTCCTTACCCTCCATTTCAGAATAATAGTGTTTTAAGGCAATAACTCGACACTAGCACTGGCAATAAATAAATAAATAAATAAGCGCAGCTTTCCAGCCCCTTATCTCATTGGCCACGCTCGGCTGCAAATCGGTGTCAATCTGGTGGACCATCTTCCTCTAGTCGTGGGGGTGGGGGATTGGGAGGGGCCTCACAAGTGGAACAGCTTAGGGCCTCTCTTCATCTAAATCCGGTCCTGCTGACATCCTGAGGACTTCTGGCATTTTCTATTTAGTCTAGATTAGTTTAGTTTAGAGATACAGCGTGGAAACAAGCCCTTCGGCCCATCGAGTCCTCACTGACCAGTGATCCCCACACATTAACACAATCCGACACACCCTAGGGATGATTTTACATTTATACAAAGCCGATTAACCTACAAAGCTGTACATCTTTGGAATTTGGGAGGAAACCAAAGATCTCGGTAAAATCCCCATGGGGAGAATGTACAAACTCCTTACAGAGAGCACCCCTAGTGGGGATCAAACCTGGATCCCTGAAGCTGTAAGTGCTGTAAGGCAGCAACTCTACCGCTGTGCCATCGTGCCACCCCTATTTAAAATGTTCATGGTCAAAGTGCATTTCCCAAAATGGTCTTAAATTAGCAAATATTAATGATTATCAGAGAGCGACCATCTTGTAGTTGGAGCATTTTTATACTGACGCACATGAAAACATTGTACCTGCTTTGAAGACCGAAAAGGTTCTGGAAACACTCAGGTTAACACATGTGAAATATAGGAGGCCATTAAATATGGAATTACTTTGGTTGGTGGCAATGTTCAATGTCAGTGAACCCAACAAGGCCTCCCAGAGCCATCTTCAACATTATGCTCCACTTGTAGTTTATTGGCAGGTTGCTATTGTAATATAGTGCAGTTACCAATGCAATGGAGGACTCGCAGTTACTAATGTGGTTAACTCAGGCGGCCACAGTGGCGGAGCGGAAGAGGTGCTACCTTACAACGTTTGCAGTGCCAGAGGCCCGGGTTTGATCCCGACTACGATTGCTGTCTGTACGGAATTTGTATGTGACCACGTGGGTTTTCGGCAAGATCTTCGGTTTCCTCCCACACTCCAAAGACGTACAAGTATGTAGGTTAATTGGCTTGGTGTACGTGTAAAATTGTCCCCAGTGTTAATGTGTGGGGATCACTGGTCGGTGCGGACTCGGTGGGCCCAAGGGCCTGTTTTCACGCTGTATCTCTAAACTAAACTAAAACTAAACTAAGCTCGTGCACAGCAAATCCCCATGACAAAGAGAAACATGAGTAGATAATTTATTCTAGTGTTGTTTCCTAAACAGCTTCCAATGGTGCATTTAAGGCTGTTGCTAACATGACTCCATGCGTGTTATTGTAGAAGTGCGATGTGTATGGACATCGTAAAAGAACAAATCAGTAGCTGGCATGTGCCTTATTTTCTCCTCCGTCCTATAAACAGTGATTGACAAAATTCTCTCCTTCTTTTCTGCCACCTCACTTCATAAATATGTGAAATGTGGCTCTAATTTCAAGGTGTGAAAAGTGTTAATGCACCCAAAACTAATTGAGCATACCACTGAATACCACTCTGGAAATCAATTTAAATCATAAGTTGTAGAATGCTTTTAAATCAACAACCTGGCTAGTTATTATGTTTGTCTATCTGTATCAATACTGTGTATCTTCTGGAAAATTTGCAATGAATAACTGTCATTAATTTTACCCACTTCATAAGTTACGGGAAAAATAACAGATGCATTAAAATTAATCAGTATTCTGCAATGTTTAAATCATGTTCTGCCTGGAAATTCAATTGCATAATATTTCTTAATATAGATTTCTTCCTTGCTATGCATTTGAACATGAATCTTTTCCAGAAGTAAAGCATTTCCTTTGCTGGCTTTACCTTGCACTAAACGTTATCCCTTGTCATGTATCATCTATACACTGTAAATTGATCAATTGTAATCATGTATTGTCTTTCTGCTGACTGGTCAGCACGCAACAAAAGCTTTTCACTTTAGTTTAGCTTAGTTTAGTTCAGAGATACAGTGCGGAAACAGGCTCTTCGGCCCACCGAGTCTGCACTGACCAGCGATCCCCGCACATTAACACTATCCTACACACACTGGGGAGAATTTACATTTATACCAAGCCAATTTACTTACATACCTGTAAGTCTTTGGTATGTGGGAGGAAACCGAAGATCATGGAGAAAACCCACGCGGTCACAGGGAGAACGTGCAAACTCCATACAGACAGCACCTGTAGCCGGGATCGAACCTGTGTCTCAGGTGCTGAAAGCGCTGTAAGGCAGCAACTCTACCGCTGCTCCACCATGCGCCCTCTCAGTACATCTCGGTACACGTGACAATGAACTAAACTGAACTGAACTGAACTGAATTTCCAGGTTGCTTTGAATCACTTGAAAATTCCTTTTGTGAACCACTCTTGCGTCCCTGATATAATTTCTGTATCAGAGCTGCACAGGGGCATCATCATTACCTCTATTCTTGTACTCAACCCCCAGGAGTCATGAGCTCTAAGTTCCCTTGATCTTTCCACTGACCCCGTGATGCCCTCCTAGTCGATGTCCCAGCCTCTGATCTCCTACTGCTCCCTCTCAAGCTCCGATTACTTTCTCCATCATATAACAACAACGCTGGGTATCAGAGTCCTAATCTACTTCTCCCCCTCTCTCATCACTCTGGGCCCCTGAAGCACCTGAGCTTCTCCCCTGGGTTTGAGCAGATCAGATGGCAGATTGTCAAGTGTATGTTGTGATTGAGGCCTGACTGAAACTTGATGCAATGGGTCAACGACCAAAATCCCGTCAGGCTTGCAGTTATGTGCCTAACAGCGTGCTTGAGTTGATTACGCAAATATTGTGGCATTAAAGTGAATCCTAATCTTACCATCTCACTCCATTTGCATAATTTCCAACAATTGTTGCTACATTATCAGGTAAATTCTGGAAGGTTTTGTTCTTTTCCTATCCAAAGTGGAGAATTTTACAGCTGGGATGAATTAGTTCAGCCGTACCGAGATTGGGATATGTACTCTTCGGGATATCCATTACCAAGCTGCTCTGTGGTTATATGAGAGGACGATTGAAACACTTTCCATTGGAAAAAAAAAGGCATTCATAAATCACCAGTGGAAAGGACAGTGTGGATTGTGTATGTTACCATACAATTAGGCTAATCCCATCTCTTACATCTGGCTCATCGCAGTGCAAAACCATTCAGTGGGGGAAAGTCAGGGTCCATCAGAATGCTGCAGAAATGTTGCTCCATGGAATCCAAAAAAGTGTCGAAACAAAATGCTCTAACTGGACCCAGAACGCAAAGGCAATCTTGAATTACGCATATGCATGCCATTCACAAGCAGTGGTGCGACTCTGTGAAACATATTCACCATAAAACTTTTACTGTTAAAAAATTTGCAAAAGGTTCGCCCTTTAATTTCTCTTGAGGGTTTACAGTTGTCCTGCATAATTTAAGAATTGAAGACCATATACAGAATTTTAAGGCTGTTGTCATAAGGAATTGGAATTAGGCCATTCGGCCCATCAAGTCTACTCCACCATTCAATGATGGTTGATCTATCTCTCCCTCCTAACCCCATTCTCCTGCCTTCTCCACATAACCACTGACACCTGTATTAATCAATTGTCTGGAGATCCTGTGCTTTGTATGAATAAGTTAGGATGGGGTTAAAATGTAGGCTAAGGGAATCTAAGGTGGCTCAACAAGGCGACATTCTACTGACCTGTAGTATAGATGGGTGTGATTTATGAGCCATTTAAATCATGCCTTGCCTCCTTGGCACCACTTTCTCATTTCTTCTGTCGGAAAGCATCACTCCCTCTTCCCCAAAGGTCACCTATTATTTCACTATTGAAACACAAAAGTCAGATGAGCTGAATGTTGGGTGCTGATGCAGCAGCAGTCTGCAGCTGTGCTGAATGGAAGGGCCGGATGCATAGGTTATGCCATTTATTTGAATGGTGTTAACGATCCTTTAGTTTAGTTTAGAGATACAGCATGGAAACAGGCCCTAGGGCACACCAAGTTCACTGCAACTATTGATCACCCATTCACAATAGTCCTCTGTTATCCTACTGTCTGCAGCTCCTTACAAACCAGAAGCAATTTACAGAGGCCAATTAACCTACAAATATGTACGTATTTGGGATGTGGGAGGAAGTCAGAGCATGCAGAAGAAACTCATGCTGTCACAGGGAGAATGTGCAAACTCCACACAGAGAGCACCTGAGATCAGGATCAAACCTAGGTCTATGGCGCTGTGAGACAGAAGCTCCTCCAGCTGTGCTACTGTGCTAAGTGAGAATAGGTGACAAAGTTAACTTATTTTTCTACATTTTACTTTATCATGGTATTTTAATTTATATTGAGGAAATACGTACATGTATACATCTTCGAGCCAGTTTAAAATATCTGTATCTAATTATTCAAAACTTTTAAGAACATTAACAAGATGTCAAAAGGCCATCATTGCACTAAAACAATTGGCAGTAAGGTTATATGACCAGAGGCTTGGTCCCCACGTGGTCCACTCTGCTTAGCTTGGTTTAATTACCGGTTGTTTAGTTTAGAGATACAGCATGGAAACAGGCCCCTCATGCTGACCAGTGAACACCTATACACTAGTATTATTACTATTAAATTGTATAATCATTATTATATATTATCAAAATCATCATTATTAAAATCTATTAGTACTATTAAATCTTCTCCTCTTACCTTAAACCTATGTCCTCTGTTTTTTGATTGTCCTACTCTGCCTAAAAACCACAATGCCTTCATCCTTTCTATTCCCCTCACAATTTTATACACGTTCTATAAGATCACCCTCATCCTCCTGCTCTCCAAGGAATAGAGACCTCTCACTATAGCTCAGGCCCTCGAGTCTTGGCAACATCCTCGTAAATCTTCTCTGTGTACTTTTCATGTATGACATCTAACCTATACCATGGTGACCAAAACTGACCATAATATTCCAAATGCGGCCTCACGGTCATGTCAAACAGCTGGAATATCTATACTCCATACACTGAACAATGAAGGTCAATGTGACCACCGTATCTATCTGTGAAGCCACTAGTTCCAGGGAACTTTCATGACCAAAAAAAACGAACTGATCAGTACACTGAACAGCAATCAACAGATGTGCATCTCAATGTTGCTGTGTTGCTCCAGTAATCTAAAATTGATTTCAAAATCAATGACCTAAATTCCAACATTCATCTTAACACTCCTTTATGAAACAATGAAACAGGATGAGGGAACGCCGATCGGAAATGCTGACTATTAAAACAATGCAAAATTATTCTTTGATATTCAACCAACCTACGAAACTACCGGAAAGAAAACAAGTGGCTTTCACTATTTGAAGCCTCTGTAATGTCTGGGACTGAATGAAAGCAAAGTCTGAAAAATCCTAACAGCATGTGTTATTTATTTTTCAAAGTTTTGTAACCTGTAGCCAAGTGTGTGATGAAAGAACAGGCCTTGTGCCAGAGGTCTGCATCTTGAAGGAACATCCAGCAGATACCTGTTAAAAATAATCTGATATATTGAATGGTTAAATACATTCCAGATTACCAACATTACATTTGAATATGTGTGCTCTTGTTTCATTATCCATGATGGGGTTTGTTTTGGGATTAATATTCATTGCATGTTTATTCTTATGCTGTTAGATAAAATTAAATGCATGAAATAAATCGTGGTTGAGAAGTAAATCATTATTTTACATAAATAATTACACCGACTTTCTTATTAAATTAGGAGTACATGATCATCAGCATGAAAAAATTATCACCATATCAGAGGATGGGTCTGTGCAGAGTCCACGATTTCCTCAGAGTTATCCTCGGGATGTTGTGCTGGTGTGGAGGCTAATAGCAGCTGATGACAATATGCAAATTCAACTCACCTTCGATCAAAGGTTTGGACTTGAGGAACCCGAGAACGGACTTTGCAAGTGAGTGTCTCTTTCTGAGAAGAATAATCCAGCTGTTGACAAAGAATCAGGTTGTTGATAGGAGGTGAACACAGAACTCCTTGACATGAGAAGATTCCACATATCAATTTAAGGGAAGCCGTCAAGCTAAAATCAGACACTAAAAAATATTATTCACTATTTCTGAGGGGGAAATACATATTGTGCTTAACTGATATGCAAACAAATAGGGTTAGGTTCTCCTATTGCTGGCAACGTTCTTGGTGCTTGTAATGTGTCTGCAAACCCACTGCCAATCTATGGATCCTGCCCAAGACTTGGTATATGGATAAGAAAGGTTTAGAGGGATATGGGGCAAACATGGGCCAGTGGTAGCATTGATGAGGCATCTGAGTTGACATGGGCATGTTGGGCCGAATGGCCAGTTTCCATGCTGTATGACTACCTTCTCCCAATCTAATCTGATTACATCTGAAGTCCCATTGACCTGATGATGCCAATTCCTCCAGTGTCCCAGTGCTTGGATCTGTCCTTTCTTTTGGTTTCCCTTACCATGATATTCCTTTCTTTGCTATCACTTCCCTGACTCTTATGTCCAAACTTTCCATCCATCTCAATATTCTCTTTATCTCATTTCACACCCTTCCCATCCCAGTTAACAATGTCCATCTGACTTCTAACTACACCATTGTAGATCATGTAGAGGAAAGGCCTTTCTGTATTTCTTGCAAGTCAGGCTACTTATATCACAAATGATAACTTGTGCCTCATTCAATGCAATATTGTTGCCATGGATCTACTACTGTCCACACAGACCCACTCTCACCTACTCCCCACCCACACCCTCTACCATTTACACAGTTTTGAATCAAAGTGTTTTTTTAGACAATGTAATCTTTGATGCCAGAGGTCTGCATCCGTAAGCATTTGTATTTTTTCTGTGTTTGATTTCCGAGATGGCTTCAATCCTTCAAGTTTAATGCACAGTCTCTGAAATGTGTTCTTCAATCTCCCAATATTTCCCTGGTACCATTCCCCTCTGGGATACCAATACCATTTTATATTTGAAATATTCCTATCACAGATTATTAATCTAGGATTTTTTAAATAAATGAATGCATCCAGTTTAGGGAATAAAAACAGAACAATCTTTTTATTGCCAATACTCTATGTTCATAGTTTACCAGTAAATGTGAGACCATTAATTAGTTTTAAAATTCTTATCCTTATTTGAAGTTGATAGAAAGGAATTGAAATGATGCATTGGACAAATGTTTACCTCGCTCTTTTTATCTCGTTATCAATGCTCATAAATAAGATAGACACAACATGCTGGAATAACTCAACTGGTCAGGCAGCATCTCTGAAGTAAAGGAATATGTGATGTTTCGGGTGGAGACCCTTCTTCAGGCCGAGATTCAGGGGAGAGGGACACTAGAGATATGAAAGGGTACAAAGAACAACTGAATGAAATGTATGCAAAAGGAAAAGCTAGCAACAATGATCAAGGAAATGTGGAGGCCACAATAGTGCACTGCTGGTTGTGGAGAAGGTGATAACGACTGAATAATAATAGTGAGACGAATCAGGACAACAGTAAAACTTGTAGGATCACTATGGTGGGGGAGGGAAGGAGAGAAAGGGAATGCAAGGGTTACTTGAAGTTAGAGTAATCAATATTCATAACGTTGGGTTGTAAGCTGCCTCAAATGTAAGATGCATCAATTCCTGAGCACAGGTCATTGTAGGAAACATCTATTCAAATCTTCCTGTTCCATTTCCTCTCTGGTCACTCACTAAATTTCCCATTGGGCTAATAATTTGATTAGCATTTGTGCTATGGTATTAAACCTTAGTTAACAATCTATTTGTGAGACTTTTCGAAGCCTTCTGGAAGCCCATACAAAAAGTATCCAAATAGATTTCCCTCTTTAACATTTTAGTTCCTCTACAAGCTTTTCAGTTGTGCTTTTTGGGTATTTCCTACACTTTATAAATCTATGCTGAATCATCCTGAGCAGCAGGAACCTTCCAAGATATTCAGTCACTCTAATTTAAAAGAGAAGAGGGGAATGCACTTGGTCCCCACTGGTTCTGAGCATCTAAAATCAATTTAGATCTTCCAAAGGCCAAAGGCAGAGAGGACAATGGAGCCCTTTTCTAAATGTCCTGACCCCTAAGAGTGCACAAAATATGTCATTGCCAAAGCAGTGGTTTCAGAGACCTGTTATCATCTGCAAGCAGACTTCTAGCCATGCACCTCTGTCTAGACTACTCTGCCTGCGGAGGTGAATGCCACCTACACCTTAACTTTTGTTTCCAGATCATTTCATTTCACACCATTAAGGATAGATGTGGAGACTTTGCAAAAAGCGCAGAGGAGCAGAACAATGCCTGGATTGTTTTGTCTGGAATGCCAGAGGTTGTGGGGAGACCTGATACAAGAACATAAAATTATGAGAGGCATAGATCGGATCGACATCCAGAACCTTTTTCCCCAAGATGAAAAAAACAAATACTAGAGGGCATATCTTTAAGGTGAGATAGGCAAAGTTTAAAGTAAATGAGTGGGGCTTTAAACAGAGAGAGGTGAGTGCTTGGAATATGCTGCTGGGGTTAGTGGTTGAGGCAAATATGATAGAGGCTTTTAAGACACATTTGGGATTGGGATATGGAGTATGTGCATGCAGATAAGAGTTAGTACAGCACAGACATTATGGGCCAATGGACATATTCTTCTTGTTCTGTGATTTATGTTCTATGTTCTATTTCAAGCAGAAGCAGATGATTTGTAATGTATCACAGTTTGCAGCTCACTGTCAAAGATGCTCTCTACTTCCCTTTTGAGTTTCCCTTGAGACCTGGTGTCATCTGAAGCCCTACATTGGTAGTAAAGAAAGCAAACTCAATGCTAGCATTTATTTCAAGAAGGCTTGTATACAAAAACAGGGATGTAATGTTGAGGCTCTACAAGGTGCTGGTAAGGCCACATTTGGAATATTGCGAGCAATTTTGGGCACCATATCTGAGGAAAGATGTGCAAGTTCTGGAGAGGGACCAGAGGAAGTTTACAAGAATGATCCCAGGAATGAATAGGTCAACCTATGATGAGCGTTTGTCAGCACTGGGCCTGTACTCGCTGGAGTTTAGAAGAATGAGGGGGGGCCTCATTGAAACATACAGAATAGTGAAAGGCTTGGATACAGTGGATGTGGAGAGGATGTTGCCGCTAGTGGGAGAGTCTAGGATTAGAGGTCATAGCCTCAGAATTAAAGGATGTTCCTTTAGGAAGGAGATGAGGTGAAATTTCTTTAGTCAGAGAATGGTGAACCTGTGGGATTCTTTGCCACAGAAGGCTGTGGAAGCCAAGTCAGTGGATATTTTTAAGGCAGAGATAAATAGATTCTTGATTTGTACAGGTGTCAGAGAAGGCAGGAGAATGGGGTTAGGAGGGAGAGATAGATCAACCATGATTGAATGGCAGAGTAGACTTGATGGGCTGAATGGCCTAATTCTACTCCTATTCCTTATGACATGACCTAGGGAGTATCCGACTACACTTATGTGCTCCCTCCCAACCCTTGACCCTTCATGTGCACCCAGAACGATATATCAGACTCCCTGAATATATAGCACTCTTCCAATTGTGGAATGAAAACCATCATAGATAAAATCATATTTCTTTAAAGTTTGTTCAGCTCCCTGCTCACTCTGGCAGGTCATGATTCCGATCCAATCTCGCCCGCTGTGCCATTTGGCGTTCTGGTTGGCAGAGAGGGGTGTTGCTTCATTCTTTGACTATGGAGCTTTACCCAGGCTCCTGAGCACGATGCTGAATGATATGACTATCAGGGTTAAAATAAACCCAAGGAAGAATGGTATTGGGATTATCGAAGTGAGATATAGTTGCCTCAACTGATTTGGGGAATCTGGGTTATTTGTCTGAGTCTCACTTTCTTTCTTATCTTGAGACACAAGAAACTGCGGATTCTGAAATCTGGAACAATAAATAGTGGTGGAGTAATTCAGTAGGACTGGCAGCATCTGTGGAGGAAATGGACAGTCAACGTTTCGGGTCGGGACCCTTCTTCAGGCTGATGGATCAAGGGGGAGAAGTTGGAAAAGAGAGATGAGGACGGGACAAAGTCTGGCAAGTAATAGGTGAATACAGGTGAGGGGGTTTGATCTGTTGCATGCTCCACCACTTTGATATTTTGAGGGCATGGATCTCACCTAATGACCAGCAGTAGGTGAGGCAGGAGAAAAAAGATGGAGGTTATGGAAGGGGAGAAGAGCACCAATGACGATGAAAGATCCTCTCTGGATATGTTATCACTGCAGAAATTCTCCTCACTCTACAGCAAGAGATTGAGGCATAGAACGTAGAAATGTCATTACGCATTGACACCACATGGTTTAGTTTAGTTTAGAGACAGCACGGAAACAGGCCCTTCGGCCCACCGTCCGCACCGACCAGCGCTGTCTGCATCAAGGACAATTTACATATGCACCAAGCCAATTTACCTACAAACCTTGTATGTCTTTGGAGTGTGGGAGGAAACCGAAGATCACGGAGAAAAACCATGCAGGTCACGTACAGACAAGCACCCGTAGTCAGGATCGAATCCGGGTCTCCGGCACTGCTAGCACTCTAAGGCAGCAACTCCACCACTGCACCACCATGGCGCTTTTAGATTTCCAGGGATAATGGATGAGGGAGATGCTCCAGTGCTTGGTGTCACTTCCACTTTATTACCAGCAGCGGGCATTGCCCAAACTTGTATATACAAACATCTTGGAGGCACATTTCTATCAGGAAATCTACCAGGCACAGTCTTCTGCTTCTCACTCCCACAACACAACACTGAAAGCATAACCAATCCATCCTTCCAATAAACGAGCTCCAAGTTGGGGTGCACCACAAATCTACAGCCAAAATGAACTGTGACAAGTGAAAAAAATAGAGGAAAATAATCCACACTACAGTATATTTCTCATGCTGTGCTCCTTAATTAATCTTCCTCACTCCTACATCACAAGCTAAAAAGTCAAATAAGGATTTTGTAATCATTGCAAAGTTTATACACAAAATAGACTAATCTGAAGCAAACAGAAATATAAGCATTTGGCGATATTTATGTTAATTAATCCCACATGCTCGTGTTTGGTGACTGCTTTCCAAATTGGTTGCTTCCCCTACTTCATCTACTGTGACTCCTACCGAGCTTGTAGAAGAGTCTGCTTCAGACAGTGCGGCGGCAGGCGGTTATGAATGTTGACCTCAAAATTAGTTTAATTTAGTTTAGTTTAGTTTATTGTCGTGTGTACTGAGGTACAGTGAAAAGCTTTTGTTGTGTGCTAACCAGCCAGTGGAAAGACAATACATGATTACAAACGGGCCATTCACATTGTACAGATACATGATAAGAGACTAACGTTTAGTGCAAGGTAAAGACAGTAAAGTCCGATCTAAGATAGTCCGATTGTAGTTCAGGACTGCTTGCTGGTTGTGGTAGGATGGTTCAGTTGCCTGATAACAGGTGGGAGGAAACTGTCCCTGAATCTGGTGGTGTGCGTTTTCATGCTTCTATACCTTTTGCCCGATAGGAGAGGAGAGAAGAGGGAGGGCTAGGGTGCAACTCATTCTTGATTATGTTGCTGGCCTTGCCGAGGCAGTGTGAGGTATAAATGGCGTCAATGGAATGGGAGGTTGGTTTGTGCGATGGTCTGGGCTGCGTCCACAATTCGCTGCGATTTCCTGATCTGAACCAGGTTGGGGACTGCACCTTTGAAGTTTTTTTTCTAATTTATTCACCTTTTGAGGTATTTGGTGGCAAGGCCACTTTTAGTGTTAAGCTCTGTTTAACCCTTGAGAAGATGGTGGCGAGCCACCCCCTTGATCTGCTGCAGATCTCCCGGTGAAAGTTTTCATACAATACTGTAGATGGTGGTGGTTGCAGGTATTAGAACCAGCCATGGTGAAGGAACGATATCTTTCCAAGACAGGGTGCCATGTGAGTTGGACGAGAACCTTTTGCTGCTTTTGTGATATAGGTGTTTTTGGGGTGATACAAGTGAGTATCCTGCAAGATTGACGCTGTATTTTGTGAATCTCCCATAATGCAGCCTGAATGTAATGATGGAGTGCAGATTGAGTGTTAATGTTGGTGGATGGTAATCCATTCAGATAGGTTATTTTCTCTGGCATGTTATTGTTAGTCTTGAGAACTGTGGGCGATGCACTAATTCGGAGTGCAGATCCAAATGTAGATAGAACTCAATTTTAAATCCCACAATGCTGCACAGTATAAACAAATCATTTGTTATTAATTTCCATTCTTTTAGGAAGAATCGTAATCTTCCCCCTACTTGTGAGTGTAAAACATTTGTTATGTTTCTTACCAGACCAGACCCCCCTACCTCGGGGTTTGCCATCGGCAAATGTTGTCCCCTTCTAGTAGGCACATTGTAACCTCCACGCATCCCCAGTGCAGCACGGCAACGTGTATATGAGAACGATTGGCTTGGTCCTTCTCCAGCACCAGCATTCCGTCTGTAGGGATACTGCCTTCGCACCGCTCTGCTCAGCACAGGTGGTTTCATCATCATACCACTCATGGTTTTTGACTCTTCATTTAGGTCTTTTAGCTTCTTTGCTAGATTTTCTCCAAAAAGCAGAATAGGCATTTGTATATTGGATGGTTTACAGAGCCCTGCATACTTAGGATGAATATTCGGTCTTATTGCACTTTTACAAATACAGTTTATTTCAAAGTGCGCACTACACATGAGTGCTAAGGCATCTTGTTGTGAATCAGATATAAAATCTTCATCCAACCCCCTGGCGAACACCGTAATGCCTGACTCCAGCAATCTCAGCACTCGTTGTAATTTCAATTCTTGTGAGCGTAATCCAATGCTCAATTAGCCCCATATCAAGTTATTCACCATTGGGACTGCTAGCAGTTCACAATTTGCCGGGATCTCATATTTTTTAACAGTCTCATCCATAGTTAATTCCTGGAACTGATGGGAGAGCAGATAATTTATAGTCATTGCTATTTCCTCTCTCAAAGGTTCCCCTGTTACTCTGGGAACAGCAAACTTTTGTGCCAGCCCTGGAACTTTGAGCTCTGATAATGGGCTCTGGTCCTCATACAAATCATCATCTGAGTCTAGATGTTCCACTTCTTGATGGGAAATTTCTGGCTCCCCTGTTTCAGGTAAGTCTAGCCCTGGCCCTTCAATTGGCCGTTTCATAGTAAGGTCTCTGCCAGATTCCCCCTGCGCGGGCTCTCCTGTAGGCCCACGGATAGGCAGCCCTGATTCAGGTGCTGCTGGCGCTGGCTCAATTCTAGGCCAATGCTTCATTTGTTTTTCTTTAGCCATTGTCGGTGCTGGCACATCTCTCACCCAACGTTTGTACTGCCTTTGTTCAGGCATTTCTAGTACTGTTTCTCCGGTGGGCCAACACATATACTGCCTTTTTGCTGGCATTTCGGGCATTGGCTCTCCTGTAGGCCAACCACTGTATTGTTTCTGCACAGGCATTCCTGATGGCTCTCCTGTAGGCCACCCTTGTGCCTGTCCCATCCAAGGCACCCCCTGTGCTATATCCTCCATAGGCCAACACGGACTGAAATCCTCCTGCTAGGGGTTCTTTATAAATCATTTTCCCCATCAGAAGTTCCAAACTCGCGACCCTAGCAGCCATTATATTTTCTGACTGAGGAGGGTATTCCTCCGGGTCTGACTCATCGGGCCGACGTTTGTCCTGCCTTGCGCCCCGCCGCCGGCGGTATAACGGCACTTTCGACCGCAACGGGAGTTAATGGCCTCGCTGCCACTGACTCCTCTAATTGACGCCCGCTACCCTCAGGAACTTGGGTTTTACCTGTGGTGCGTCTCCTTCCCATACGCCCTTTCTCCATGATAAACTTGCGTGGAGCTCCACCAACAAGTCTGACGAGAAAAAGCGCTCCTGGAAGCGAAAGTGAAAGCACTTACCTTCTGACTTTTTGCTTTACTCACCGCTTGGAGGAGCTCCTGCTCCTCCACACACGGTCATGAACGCCATGCATCTGACGATATGATGCGTGTGCGGCTGGACGGGCTCTTCTTCACGTAGTCACTCACGTGACTCCGAAGTAAAATGTTGGTGGATGGTAATCCATTCAGATAGGTTCTTTTCTCTGGCATGTTATTGTTAGTCTTGAGAACTGTGAGCGCTGCACTCATTCGGATAAGCAGAGAATATTTTGTTAACATGCAACTGAAAATCAGATTGTTGATGTGTAGGAAGAAAGTGCTGATGCTGGTTTACACCGAAGATAGACAAAAAATGCTGGAGTAACTCAGAGGGACAGGCAGCATATCTGGATAGAAGGAATGGGTAATTTTTCGGGTCGAGACCCGCTCAGTTTGAAGAAATCACCATTCCTTCTATCGAGAGATGCTGCCTGTGCCACTGAGTTACTCCAGCATTTTGTGTCCACCAGATTGTTGATGTTGTTTCTATTTTGACTGGCTTGCCTTGCCTTGCCTTACAGAATGTTCTATTTTACTTCAGTAATCCAACATTCTCCTGCTGTGTTCCTTGTTGATAGTTGAAAGGCTGTGCAGTGTGAGGAGGTGACTTGTTTGCCACAGGATACCCATCTATAGAGCTGTTGTTGTGGCCCAGTAACAGATTGAGTTGGTCCAGCTGAATATTCAGTCAATGATGATGCCTGGTATGTGGATGATGGCGGACATGAGTGTCAAGGATACACTGTTATAGCCCTGTCCCAAGGTACGAGTTCATTCCAAGAGCTCTCCCGAGTTTTAAAAAAATCGAACTCGTGGTAGGCACGGAGAATGAACGTAGCGGGTACGTCGGAGCTCGGGGACGTCTCTTAGCGCTAACGGCAGGTACTCGGGAAGACTCACTAATGGCAGGTAAGCACGGGAAGACTCGTGAAGATTTTTCAACATGTTGAAAAATGTCCACGAGAGCCCCGAGTACCGACGAGTGGCCATTACCGTAAATCTCCGAGTTCGAATCAGGGCAAACTCAGGAGAATTCTTGGAATGAACTCGTACCGTGGGACAGGGGTTTTAGCCTTTTTCCTGTCGGAAGTCCGCATTCTCCAGCAGTTCACAGAATCTTAGTGTACAGTAGGTGGGTGTTCAACTGTCAAGTCAGTACTGGCTCAATACAAAAGCCATCTAGCTAATCCTTTCTCCCCTCTTTTTGCCAGAGCTCTGCCAATTCTTTTCTTTCATGTACTTATCCAGATCCATTTCAAACAATTGAGCCTGTCTGCATGACTCCGTCTGGCAGCGCATTCCAGATCCCAATGACTTGCTGTGTAAAGAAATTTCCCTCGTGTCACTTTTTATTCTTATACCAGTCATATTTATTTTCTATCCTCTGGAGTCCATGGGATCTACCCTTCCAGAGCAAGCTACCATGCTGAACCTTGACAAATGCCTTGCTGAAATCCAAACAGACAATGTCTACAACTCTACCCACATCATGCTTTTTGGTTACATCTGTAAAAACCCATGTTGAGCATTCCCTAATCAGCCCTTGTCTATCTAAATGCCTATATATTTTAGAATATTCCCTCAAAATATTCTCTAGTAACTTTCTGACCACAGCTGTTAGGCTTACAGGCCTACAGTTCCCTGGCACTTCCTTGCAGCCCTTCAAAGCATTTGTCAACCACTAGTCTTCTGACACTACATCCGTATTTAATGACGACTCATATATTTCAGCTAAGGCACCAGTCATTTCTTCTCTAGCTTCCTACAGTGTCCTCGGATATATCTGACCAAGTCTGGGGGATTTGTCTACCTATATGTGCGATACGACATTCAGCACCTCCTCGACTGTACTACTGACTGCCCTCAAGACACTTCCATTGATTAGGCCAAGTTCCTCGGTCTCCATGTCTTTCTCCAGGGTAGCAACAGAGAAGAAATATTCATCCATACTGAAGTCCATCCCCTCACCTGCCTCAGTTCTGCATTGGATCCCACCCCCATTTAAACCCACCTGTGCAGAACTAGCAAAGCTGCCTACTCGGATATTGGTTCCCCTCCATGACGAAGTAGGTGAAGGTGGTCAGACTGAGGACACTGGCCCGCGGAATGTTTGTAGCAATCCTGGAGCTGATTGGCCTATGACAATCATAATCATCTTCCTTTGGGTAAGATAGACACAAAATGCTGGAGTAGCTCAGCGGGACAGGCAGTGTCTTGTCCCGCTGAGTTACTCCAGAGATGCTGCCTGTCCCGCTGAGTTACTCCAGCATTTTGTGCCTATCTTAGGTTTAAACCAGCATCTGCAGTTCCTTCATACACATTTCCTTTGGGTGAGGTATGACTTTAACAGAACAGTTCCCAATTGGTGCTCTTTGCATACAGTAACCCGGGGTTCATTCATGCCACCATCAGTCTTCATGTCAATGGCAGTCACTAACGTCGGCTCTGGAATTCAGTAGTTTGATCTGCAAGTGTGATGAGATGTGGAGCCAGCAGTGTGATGAGATGTAGAGCTGAACGGTCCTGGTGAAACCCAGAGTGAGTATCATCGAGCAGATTATTGGAGAGGAACTGCCACTTGGAAGAAGTACTGACAACGCCTTCCATGATTTTGCGAAGCCTGAAAGGCACCAAAGGAAGACAGACAATGTTGGATACGCTCAGCAGGTCAGGCAGCATCTTCAGAAAGAGGTATAGGGTTAATGATTCAGGTTAAAATCTTCATTAGAATTGAGAAAAAGAGAAAAACAAGTTAGTCCCAGAGGTTGGGAGAATAATGGATCATCTAAAGTGAATATCTTTAATAGGCTGTGGCGAAGGTTGCCATGGCGATAGTGTTGATAAAGTCATCTCATTGCTTGATTAATGAGGGCAATTTGTGTGAGCAAACAGATGGACATGTAACAGCCGTGAAGTCCAGGTGAGAGCTGTGGAAAACGGCCAGCACATCAGACATAGAGAGATTAACTGAGTAAATATTATGGATGGACAAACGACAGCAAAACTGGTCAGTGTTGCTACAAAACAGAGTTATAGGCGTGTTCCACTTAGGCGATTTTTAGGCGACTGCAGGAGACTTTGCAGTCGCCACATGGTCGCCACATGTTCGAGGGTGGTTGCTGGGGAGTCGCCTTCATGGTCGTGAGGAGTTCCTGCATTCTGAGAACTGGTCGAGGCCTCATGGTTGCTGAGAATTTTTCAACATGTTGAAAAATTAGCAGCGACTAGAATGAAGCCGCCATGGAGATTAGCGAGAATTCTCGAGCTGTAGGTGGGTCGCAAGGAGGTCTTAGTTGGTTGCCAGGAGGTCGAAGGTTCTCTTAGGTTCTCGTAGGCTGTAGCCGGTGCTGACCGGTGAATTTCATTGGCTCACTGGGGAAAAAAAATGTAAGCAGTAGTTTTCAGAACCTAGGATAACCGACCGGTAATGTTAAATGTCCGCCGAGCTTCACAGCTGTTTATCTCTGGCTTCTTAAATGTTGTCTGGCTTCTTAACAGTTGTCTCCACCCCTTCTCCCTCCTTCTCCGTCCTTCTCCCTCCTTCTCCCCCTTCTCCCTCTCTCCCCCCCCTTTTAAAGGACTTACCGTACACTCTGCTAGCCGTCTTAATTACAGCGTCAACTTTCCTGTTCATCGCGGTGTGTGTTTGCATCACCTTGGCTTTGCACCGTGTGAATTTCAGACAGCGCTCCCACCGCTTGCCCTGTCCCCCGCCTTTGCGATGTGTGTGTGTGTGTTCCACTCTGACAGTCACCATTCCAGTTGCCGCAGACACCTGAAAAATCGCCTAAGTGCGACAGGCCCTTTAGTGCTTCTATTTCATTTCAGTTCAGCAAATTGTATGTGGTGCTAACTTGGTCCTTCTCATGGAGTTTGTGAGATCCTACTGGCTTTTTTCTAATTCACTTCTCAGTTCTCTCTTTGCTAGTTATTTGTAGTCCGTGCATAATGACATGACTGATGCAAGGTGTTAAACTCCATGCTAGTCTATAGTTTACGCTTGGCACGGCTTATAGTTATAGTACTTTGTTATTGGTATGGGCTACATTGCTTACCTTTCACTATGTTGAGTATCTAGCATTATTGCAGGCAACATTTTTGTTGATTAGGGACAATTATAGGGAAATCTTTAACAAATAAAGGAGGCATGGGAGTCCTAGGTCTCTGTAAACTTGGCATTTTGTGGAGACATTGAAGCCCCTGTCTTTTCTAGAATTTCTTTTAACATGACTAAAAACTGAAGCAGTTGAAAGGTCTTTGTCAAGCTGATGTCAGACTTTAGAAAGGTCTTTGTCAAGCTGATGTCAGCCATTAGAAAGGTCTTTGTCAGGCTGATGTCAGCAGTCACAGAGCTTTCTAGGACCAAATGTTTACAGTTCTGTGTATAGTGTACAGTTCTGTCACCACACCATAGAAGATGTGATTTCACTGAAGATGATGCAGAGGAAGCTCACTGGAAATGTTGGCTGCGAAGGAGGGCTTCAGTTAAAAGGAGACACTGAATAAGCTGGATTTCTGTTTCCTTGGAGCAGAGGAGACTGAGAGAGACCTGAATGAAGTGTACCTGAATGACCTGAATGCAATGAAGACTTGAATGAGGGTGTAAAATGAAAGAAACAGCTCCCCAAACAGAGATATCTAAAACTAAAGAGCATAAATTTAACGTAAGAGGTAACAAGTTTTGAAGGGATCCAAGGAAGAGCATTTCACTCGGAGGGTGGCTGGAATCTGAAACACATTGCCTGAGGGAGTGGTGGAGATAGATACTCTTGCAATATTTAAGCCAGTTATAGAAAGCTATGGACCAAGTAGTGACGTATGGGATTAATATTGATGGTCAGCATGGAGGGGCTTTTTCGGTGCTGAATGACTGTGACTAAATGAAGGGCTGTTTCATTGCTGTATGACTCTATGACCTTTATACGATTAATATCAAAGTCCTATACCAACCATCTCCTGGCAAAAGCCCAGCACTTCCATTATCACTTGAAATAAAGCTGAACAACAGCTTATTAAAAAACATTCAGGCCTAGATATCTGTGTGACTGCTGACATCAGCTTGTCAAAGACCTTTCTAAAGGCTTAGATACAACTGCTTCAGTTTTTAGTAATGTTAAAAAAAAATCTAGAAAAGAATGTCTCCACAAAATGCCAAGTTTACAGAGACCTACAGTAGGACTCCCATGTCTCCTTTATTTGTTAAAGATTTCCCCTTAATTGTCCCTAATCAAACCAAAACATTATGGCTGCAATAATGCTAGATACTCATCCTAGTGAGAGATAAGCAATGACCATGTCATGCATAAACTATAGACCAGCATGGAGTTTAACAGCTTGCATCAGTCATACAACTTTGTAAAGTTGCACCATAGCTGCCCTGCTCCTGTGTTGCATGTTCCAGCTAATGACAGCATGTCATTAGCACTAGCACTACTACCGTTTGGCATCCTTGAATTTGTACTCCTAGATCTCTCTGTTCTTCGATATTCCCATGGCCCTATTGTGTTTTATTTAATGTGTTTGAATTACTAATCCTTGCAAACTTCCCTGCCTTGCATTCAATCATGATTAAATTCCACCTGCCTTTGCTCTGTCCATCTTGCCATCTGATCAATATTATCCTGTAGCTTCTGAATATCCTCCTCCCTATCAACACCACCACTAATTTTCACGCAATCTGCAACTATTCTGATCACACCACTTACATTCGTATCCAAATCATTAATTTGCAAAGAACTTAGGCACAGACAAATAAAATCAGTAAATGGTGCATGTTATTCTCAGAAAGGCCATCAAATACTACTTCACAGGATTGTGATTTAATTTTGGCCTCAATGTTATAATATTATGTCGTTAGGATGATACTGGTGGAGGTAGCACATGCAGCCACCTCTAGCTCTCAATCCAAGGATAGAGTAAATAATTTAGGGGAAGGGAAACTACCTTGCTTAATTTAATAGTTTACAGGAAATGCACCAGGTGAATCAATATCCATTGGTGCGTTTCTTGGTGCCATGGTAATGGGATAGGAGGCTGATTAATTTATTTAGGCAGCTGAACTTTTCAGAAAACCACCAGAGAAGAGAATATTCAACAAAGTCAAGTGCCTTACTACAATCGACAAAGGCAATATGGAGACATATTATTATGTAACAGCATGCAATAGCATGGTAGCATTACTGCACAATGAAGAAAGGTCACACTGGGATTGAGGGGGCACATCGTCTGTGATAACATGAAGCTTTTTCAACAGTGGCTTACCAAGTGTCTTACCAGCAGTGGAGAGGAGGGAAATGACAAGATATTTCTGGCTCCTTGTATTTCCAGATTGCTATGATTTTGCCATTTTTTAAATCGTGAGATAAAGCCTCAGCAGAAATATATTAAAAAGGAGGATGAGTATTTGGGGTGTGATGAAGGGAGGGAAAGAAGTGTGCACTTCTAGCAACTGCAGCTTGTCAGTCAGAGAAGACAGTATGAGCGAGGTGAGAAGAGACAAGGATTGGAAATGCAGATACCTTTATTACTTATCCCTCCAGTTCTGCCATTGAAGATCGCCTTCCCTTTATGTTCAGAATGTTCTTTTCCCTGGGCAATAAATCATCACAACTGAGCTTGTTGCTGCCTCCCATGCCATCTCCCCACCCTTGTTCACCTTTGGTTCCTTCTGCCTTACCTCATTTTCTCTCACAAGAACATGCAAGTGTGCAATGAGTTTGGATGGTACGTCTACATTGGTTGAATAGCTGTCAATGTGTGGGCATTGTGACATGAGAACAAGGCATAAGGACAGAAGCAAGAACAGGACACAGAGCTGTTCAACGTTTGTTCTGCCGAGTGGTGGGAACAAGCTGCCAGAAAAGGTAGTTGAGGCTGGGACTATCCAAACGTTTTAGAAACTGTTAGACAGGTACATAGTACCTGGATAGGACAAGTACATGGATGGGACAAGTTTGGAGGGATATGGACCAAACACATGCAGGTGGGACAAGTGTAGCAGAGACATGTTGGCCGGTGTGGGCAAGTTGGGTCGAAGGGCCGTTTCCACACTGTATCACTCTATGACTCTATGACTAATCAATGAACCCGTGGTTAAGAACTTTTGCCTCCACTCGACTTTTCCCTTCACACTTTAGTCCAAAAATCTTTCTCAGCGCTGGGACAGAGAATTCCTCAGTTGCACCGAGGAAATAAAATCTTCTCTTTGTTATTAAATCACTGAAACATGTCCTGTAATAAATGCCCAGCAGGTCATGGCTGATTGGTAGCACTGATTTGCAACAATGAGTGAGGGTGAGGGTGAGAACACTAAAGGTAAGGTAAGGTCCATTAATTGAATTGCTGGTTGCTTAAGACCATTGGTTGTTAGGAGACCAGAGTTTTAGGATTTGAGCTATCTTCTCAGTTGGAAAACGCTATCATTTTAAGATCAGCTCACACATGCTTGGCAATCTTCTTAAGTCATTCAATCGCTTCTTTCACCAAATCCATGTTCTTAAACCAACACTAATTTTACTGTTCTCCATCAGGCCTTCCTGTTTGTTGAGCATTTACTTAAAAGTCCTCCTGCACCTTGAGGCAAGTGCTCCATATTCCAGAACAATGCCTCCACTGTAATAACGCTGGTGTAACTCAGTGGGTTAAGCAGCATTTCTGGAGAACATGGATAGGTGAGGTTACAGGTTGGGACCCTTCTTTAGACTGATTGTGATGGGCGGGGTGAAAACTGGAGGAGAGGAGGGGACAGGCCAAAGCCTGTCAAAGTGAAAGGTGGATACGTGGAGGAAGGGGGGGGCGGGTTGGGAGGAGTTGATAGGCAAATGAGTGAACAAAGGCCAGAGATTAAAAGACAAAGCATGTGAGATAAGAAAAGAAGGGGCGTGAATTGTGAAGCCAGAAGAAGAAGAATTGGTTGAAGAGGACGGGAAGGGGAGGAAGGGGTTTAATGGGTGCAAGTTCAGGTTGGGCATAGGGAAGAGAGAGGGGATAAAAGGGGGGGATTATTTTTAGGTTAGTTTCCTAAAACTGGAGAATTCAATGTTCATACCGTTGGGTTGTAAGCTATCCAAGTGGAAAGTGAGGAGCTGTGTCTCCAGATGATGTGCTGCCTCACTCTGTCAATGCAGCGGGCCGAGGACAGAAAGGTCAGTATGGGAATGGGAAGAGGAGTTAAAATGGTTAGCAACTGGAAGATCCAGTAGGCTTTGGCAGACCAAGCTTAAATGTTCAGCGAAACAGGTGCCTCGTCTATGCCTGGTCTTGCCAATGTAAAGGATGCCACATTGGGAACACTGAATGCACCTGGTGTAATACCTGTCCCTATACATCCTCTCGCACATCCATCCAGGGACCCCAGTAGTCCTTCCAAGTGAGACACAGGTTCACGTGCACCTCCTCAAATCACATCTACTGCATTCTACAACTTTCTCCAACCCCCCCCCCCCCCCATCCCTACCCTAAATGTCACCTCTCCATGATCTCATGAGATGTTGCCTGACCCGTTGAGTTACTACAGCACTTTCATAAGATCATAAGTGATAGGAGTAGAATTAAGCCATTTGGCCCAAAAAGTCTCCTCTGTCATTCAATCGTGGTAGATCTATCTCTCCCTCCTAACCCCATTCTCCTGACGTCTCCCCAGAACCTCTGACACCTGTACTAATCAAGAAGACACTTTGTGTCTTTTTTCTTCTTAGTAAAATAGTTAGATCGCAAATAGAATACTGAATTCAGTTTTCGCCACTCGACTTTGGGAGGGATATACAGGTCTTTGAAGTGGTGCAGAGTGGATTTACTGGAAATGTTTACCATTTCTATGCTTAATGTGGAAAAACTGAAGTTGTTCTCCTTGGAGCTCAGCAGGTTGAGGGAAGATTTAAAAATCACGTGCAATAATAGAGCGGGAATCAAGGGAATCAATCCCCATTGATGGATGATTTAAGGATAAGAGAGGGTACAGGTTTAAGATTTTGGAGAAAGATACAAGAAGATCTTCACTACCCAGAGAGCATATACTATCTATGAATTCACTGCTTGTAAGAGAAGTGGGAACAAAATCAACCAGTGCCTTAAAAAAAAGATTGGAAAAAAAATCTGCAGAGACTGAAAATGAACACAAAAAATGCTGGAAAAACTCAAGAGGGCATGGAGCATTTGTGGAATAATACAGAGTTAATACAAAGGCCCTGCATAAGAACAGAGGAAATGAGAAAACAAGTTGGTTTCAAGTTGCAGAGAAGTTGGGGAAGAATGACTCAGACTGAAATAATTTGAGATGACCTTTTAGTTTGAGAGATACAGCGTGAAAACAGGTCTTTTGGCTCACTGAGTCCGCACCGACCAGCGATCCCCGCACATTAACGCTATCCTACACACACTAGGAACAATTTTTTTTAAACTGAATGCAATCCAATTAACCTACAAACCTGTAAGTCTTTGGAGTGTGGGCGGAAACCGAAGATCTCGGAGAAAACCCATGTGGTCACGGGAAGAACGTACAAACTCTGTCCTGACAGCACCCGTAGTCGGGATCGAATCCGGGTTTCGGTCATTGCAAGCGCTGTAGGGCAGCACTCTACCGCTGCTCTAACATGCCGCCACTTACCTGAAACATTTTATCTATTCCTTCGCCAACTTCTTATGTATAAATGATTGTGTTTCAAAGGAGAATTAAGAGGCAAATCCAAAAGGGAAACTCCTGTCAAGAACATGAACATTTCACCCATTATTATGTTATAATGGGTGACTTCAATCTACATGTAGATTGGGTGAATCAAATTGGCAGGGGTACTGAGGAAGAGGATTTCTTGGAATGTATGCGGGATAGTTTTCTAAATCAACATGTAGAGGAACCAACGAGAGAGCAGGCTATTCTAGACTGGGTATTGAGTAATGAGGAAGGGTTAGTTAGCAGTCTTGTTGTGCGTGGCCCCTTGGGCAAGAGTGACCATAATATGGTTGAGTTCTTCATTAGGATGGAGAGTGACATAATTAATTCAGAAACAACGGTTCTAAACTTAAAGAAAGGCAACTTTGAGGGTATGAGACGTGAATTGGCCAAGATAGACTGGCAATTGATTCTTAAAGGGTTGACGGTGGATATGCAATGGAAGGAATTTAAAGGCTGCATGGATGAACTACAACAATTGTTCATCCCAGTTTGGCAAAAGAATAAATCAGGGAAGGTAGTGCATCCGTGGATAACAAGGGAAATCAGGGATAGTATCAAAACAAAAGATGAAGCATACAAATTAGCCAGACAAAGCAGCCTACCAGAGGATTGGGAGAAATTCAGTCCAGCACATGAGGACAAAGGGTTTAATTAGGAAAGGGAAAATAGATTATGAAAGAAAACTGGCAGGGAACATAAAAACTGACTGCAAAAGTTTTTATAGATATGTGAAGAGAAAAAGATTATGTAGGTCCCTTGCAGTTAGAAACAGGTGAATTGATCATGGGGAACAAGGACATGGCAGACCAATTGAATAACTACTTTGGTTCTGTCTTCACTAAGGAAGACTTAATTAATCTGCCGGAAATAGCAGGGGACCGGGGGTCAAATGAGATGGAGGAACTGAGTGAAATCCAGGTTAGCCGGGAAGTGGTGTTAGGTAAATTGAATGGATTAAAGGCCGATAAATCCCCAGGGCCAGATAGGCTGCATCCCAGAGTACTTAAGGAAGTAGCCCTTGAAATGGTGGATGAATTAGTGATAATTTTTCAAAACTCTTTAGATTCTGGAGTAGTTCCTGAGCATTGGAGGGTAGCTAATGTAACCCCACTTTTTAAAAACGGAGGGAGAGACAAAACGGGGAATTACAGTCCAGTTAGTCTAACATCGGTAGTGGGGAAACTGCTAGAGTCAGTTATTAAAGATGGGATAGCAGCACATTTGGAAAATGGTGAAATCATTGGACAAAGTCAGCATGGATTTATGAAAGGTAAATCATGTCTGACGAATCTCATAGAATTTTTCGAGGATGTAACTAGTAGAGTGGATAAGGGAGAACCAGTGGATGTGTTATATCTGGATTTTCAGAAGGCTTTCGACAAGGTCCCACATAAGAGATTAATATACAAACTTAAAGCACACGGTATTGGGGGTTCAGTATTGATGTGGATAGAGAACTGGCTGGCAGACAGGAAGCAAAGAGTAGGAGTAAATGGGTCCTTTTCAGAATGGCAGGCAGTGACTAGTGGGGTACCGCAAGGCTCAGTGCTGGGACCCCAGCTATTTACAATATATATTAATGATTTGGACGAGGGAATTGAATGCAACATCTCCAAGTTTGCGGATGACACAAAGCTGGGGGGCAGTGTTAGCTGTGAGGAGGGTGCTAGGAGGCTGCAAGATGACTTGGATAGGCTGGGTGAGTGGGCAACTGCATGGCAGATGCAGTATAATGTGGATAAATGTGAGGTTATCCACTTTGGTGGCAAAAACAGGAAAGTTGACTATTACCTGAATGGTGGCCGATTAGGAAAAGGGGAGATGCAACGAGTCCTGGGTGTCATGGTACACCAGTCATTGAAAGTAGGCATGCAGGTGCAGCAGGCAGTGAAGAAAGCATTCATAGCAAAAGGATTTGAGTATAGGAGCAGGGAGGTTCTACTGCAGTTGTACAGGGTCTTGGTGAGACTACACCTGGAGTATTGCGTACAGTTTTGGTCTCCTAATCTGAGGAAGGACATTCTTGCCATAGAGGGAGTACAGAGAAGGTTCACCAGACTGATTCCTGGGATGTCAGGACTTTCATATGAAGAAAGACTGGATAGACTCGGCTTGTACTCGCTAGAATTTAGAAGATTGAGGGGGGATCTTATAGAAACTTACAAAATTCTTAAGGGGTTGGACA
Source organism: Malacoraja senta (assembly GCA_038087875.1). Lineage (NCBI taxonomy): Eukaryota > Metazoa > Chordata > Chondrichthyes > Rajiformes > Rajidae > Malacoraja > Malacoraja senta. The sequence continues at coordinate 271,328,317 of CM075977.1, forward strand.
GGCTAGATGCAGGAAGATTGTTCCCAATGTTGGGGAAGTCCAGAACAAGGGGTCACAGTTTAAGGATAAAGGGGAGATCTTTTAGGACTGAGATGAGACTGTGGAATTCTCTGCCACAGAATGTAGTTGAGGCCAGTTCATTGGCTATATTTAAGAGGGAGTTAGATGTGGCCTTGTGGCTAAAGGGATCAGGGGGTATGGAGAGAAAGCAGGTACAGGATACTGCGTTGGATGATCAGCCATAATCATATTGAATGGCGGTGCAGGCTCGAAGGGCCGAATGGCCTACTCCTGCACCTGTTTTCTATGTTTCTATGTTTCTATATTATGTACTCAGAGTTAAAGACAAATGTGCCAATGTGAAATGGTAATCTTAGAGTAAGTGCTCAAACTTTACTGCAGACACAGAGTGTTACTCAAAGAGAATGCACATGTTATATTACACTCAGAATTTTAAGATCATTAATTGAGTGAAACTCATTCAGGAATCCAGAAATCTACCCATATCAGCAGCCAATCTATCACTGGATTGTTTTTGTAGCCTTGGTGGCATTTGGCATTCACCCAGTTCAGACTGCCAGGAAAAAAAGATACCATTGAGTGCTGAGAGTTCTTGTTATTTCCAAGGGATTTGGGCAGGGACTTGCAAAAACACAGATACCAGTAAAGCATTGAAGATAGACACAAAAAGCTGGAGTAAATCAGTGGGACAGGCAGCATCTCTGGAGAGAAGGAATGGGTGACATTTCGGGTCGAGACCCTTCTTCAGTCGAGGGTGAAAAGTAAAGCATTGTCAGTAAAACATTGTCTCCTCCATGTGTTTAATGGCCTCTACGTAAATCCAAACAAATAGAACCATACATGTACTCCTGGTAGACAAAAATGCTGGAGAAACTCAGCGGGTGAGGCATCATCTATGGAGCGAAGGAAATAGGCAACGTTTCAGGTCGAAACCCTTCTTCAGACAAAAAGTACTACTGGTTCTGGCTTAAGCTGCAAGCTCGGCCCCCACTGCGGAATGACCTTTCGAATTCGCACTCTTTGATGGCTCTGCAAAAAGGTTTTGATGTTGAGCCTGGGGCCAACCCCATGAGATTGTAGATCTGTGGATAAAAAGTCAGGGAATAATGAGGACAGAGCAAACAACATTATTTTTGCAATTATGCTTGGGGATTTGCTCTCACAATAGCTTCATAAAAATATATATGCCTAAACCAAGGATTATTAACAGAATATCCATAAAGCATTATGTTGATATGTATATCTGTGCGAATGTGACTGTTATCAGGTACAACAAGCTCATTTGCAGAAATTGTTCCTGTCGCACAGGTTTACATATTGCACCCTTTGTTTTTCAGTCCCTGCACCCATTATCCCAAATGAAACAAAACTCAAGGCACTGCAGAGTCCTGATCAATGGGTTGAAGAAATGAGAGATACTCAGGTTATTTGCACCCATTGCCTTAAGGCCGTGTCTTACCTGTTTGCGGTCATCGGCGGTGAAGCGCGGCGTCGCCGGTAGCGAGGACCGCGCGGCAACGGCGAGAGCGTCGAGCCTATCCACCGGAGCGCCGCACGCATGCTGCGCGGGGGCCGAGTTAATTCAAACACGGCGGGTCCCACGTGCTTGCGGTAAGTAAAAAAAGGGCGGGCCGACTGCGATGACGTCGGCCCCCTGCACGTGACTCACCAGCGGCGGCTGTGGCGGCGGCCATCCTGATCGCGGCGCTGTAGTGGTGGCTGTGCCTGCGGCCGCGCAGCACACGTGCCTCACTGGCGGCGGCACGTGCGTCACTGGCAGAGGCTGTGGCAGAGGAGGTTTGACGCACGGCGCTCGACCCACACTGGCGGCGGCCCGTGCGAGCGGCCGTGCGCACTCGTGCATCACTGGTGGAGGTTGTGCGGTGAGTATTTGGTTTTCGACATTGTCGATTTTATTTTTGCACCGCGCGGTGTTGGGAACACCGTCGCACGGCCCGGGAATTGTTCTTTCTCACGAGTGCGCGGTCTATGGCGGCAGATTCTTCCCGTTTCGCCGCCAATGACCGCAGATTCGTGAGACAGACCTTTAAGGCAAATGAAACGTTTCTGTGAAATTTCAATGTGTGTACAACATTTTTTTAGCTCAGTTTAGCACTGATTAGATTAGATAGATTGATGGAGGAATAGTGTATAAAACTACATGGAGATGAAGCAGGTGAATGTGCTTTGAACTATTTGCACCCTGGAGATTAAAGGGCCTGTCCCACTTGGCGATTTTTTCGGCGACTGCCGGTGTCATATCAGGGTCGCCAAAAGATTTTGAACATTTCAAAATCCACCGGCGACAAAAAAATGTTGCGAAACTTGAGGAAACACCGTGCGTCAATACGTCATCATGTCGCATCATGCCACGACTTTTTCGGTGACCTGATACCGGCAGTCGTCGAAAAAATCGCCAAGTGGAACAGGCCCTTAACACCAACATGGACTGGTTGAGCTGAATGGCAAGTTTTCGTCATTGTAGCCTCTATGCATTTGTTTTATTTCTGCAGTGTATGTTACATAGTTGATTTCTAGGAACAGTTCATATGGACAGCAATTTGGGAGTAAATCCTCTCTGAAAATTTGCAGCTTTAATGAATTCAGCACCTTATGAGGCTTTTACCAAAGTCTTGTGAGCAGTCAAATATTACACATAGAAGAGATACAGTTGCATCTATGATACATTACCAAGAATTTATTTTTAAATGTATTTTTAAATTAAAAAATGGTTATTTTCATACCAGGGACAGAAATCTTAATTTAGCTACATAGCGAAAAAATATGATTACAATGCCCGTTGTACTCTCAGACCAGATCTGAGAGAGAGATAGAAACTGAAAATTGCGAAAACACTCAACAGGTCAGGCAGTATCAGTGTAAAGAACAACTGTTTAATGTTTCATAATTAATATGTCAAACTGAAAACAGTTAAAGACAAGGAGATTTTACTATTGTAGCGCCGTGGATGATGCCGGGTTCGGTAGTGACTACACTGACACTGACATGGGGTGAACTCACATAATATATTTTATCAACGTTGGTCAGGAAGTCCAGGACTGCATGAAGAGCGGGGGAGGAGGGGCTGTTGTCCCTCACCGTCATGGCATATGCGCGGTGGACCTGGCGATCTCAGGCATGATCCGGCAGCTCAGTCCTGGTCTCAAGGGAGGAGGAGTGATGATCTTGGGCTTCTCCCTGCAGTCCAACTTTGCCTTGAAATGGGGCGCTGGTGGTCTCAGGTTTATCCTGGCGGCTTAGCTTCGGGGCTTGAGGATGCTGCACTGGCAGTCTCTGGATTAACCTGGTGGCTCAGTCTTTGCCTCTGTGTGTGGGCGCAATCCCTTGTTTGTCCATGAGCAGGAAGAGACACTGCAACTCAGGCTTGCCCCGGCCACTCAGTCTTAACCTCAGTAGAGGAATTGTCTGCCGAGGGCTTTGCGATGAAGAGCAGTCATTCATACCTAGGATTGGATGGGTGAGTGGCAAGGATTAATGGATGGTGGTGGTGGTTGGAGAGTGACCACAGGGCTGTGTGTCTGATTGAAAAACCTGGACTCAGCAAAGGCCAGAAGATGGGATCAGAGCCAGGAAGTGGAAGGGTTAGGTCAGAGATCATTGGTGACCAACTGACAGGTTAGATATAATTGGTGACCAGTAATTGAGGCCTGATGGAGGTGCCTGGATTCTCAGAGTCTTGCCTTGGTAGGGGTGTGTGTTTGAGGGTCTTGGAGCATCAGATAAATTATGGATTGGGGAGTTTAAAACCTGGGCCTCAGGATTGGCATTACGCATGTGTGTCACATGGGACTTGAAAAATCAAAGGCCGATATGTAATCTGTCAATGCATTATGACCGATGATGAGCGTTTGTCGGCATTGAGCCTGTACTCGCTGGAGTTTAGAAGAATAAGGGGGGACCTCATTGAAACATACAGAATAATGAAAGGCTTGGATAGAGTGGATGTGGAGAGGATGTTTCCACTGGTGGGAGAGTCTAGGACTAGATGTCATAGCCTCAGAATTAAAAGACGTTCTTTTAGGAAGGAGATGAGGAGAAATTCTTTAATCAGAGGGTGGTGAATCTGTGGAATTCATTGCAACAGAAGGCTGTGGAGGCCAAGTCAGTGGATATTTTTTAAGGCAGAGATAGACAGATTCTTGATTAGCACAGGTGTCAGTTATGGAGAGAAGGCAGGAGAATGGGTTTAGGAGGGAGAGATAGGTCAAACATGATTGAATAGTGGAGTAGACTTGATGGGCCAAATGGCCTAATTCTACTCCTATCACTTATGACCTTACAAACTTATGAAATCATACTTGTTATGAGAGTGCCAAGGATAAGTTGAGCTGATTTCCTCTGAATGACTTCAAGGGGAGCATTTCACAGAGAATGGTATCATCCTATGCTCAAGAAGGCAGAAACTGCAACAGACATGCAAGGCTAAATCAGTCTGAGAGGTATCTAATTGAATCTCCTGAGCTGCCAAAAATAAAGTGATTGTCTCATTTTCTTCTTGCTTATTGCCTTCCATATGAACTTTTTGGCATGACAGAACAATGAAATGTGAAGAGGGACACTTTAAAAAAAAGTAAGTCATGCGAAGCAACTTTCAATCCCAGTATCCATTTTGGGTTATGTGTAAAGTCATCTGAAATTGGCTTGATTTAAAAGTGAATGTCTATGTGTGGCAGAAGGATTATATGGTTATTTTGACATTGCAAAAACGTTCCCAGATGCTTCATACGAATATTATCAAAAACAAATCATTGATGTTGCTGCACAAGAAAATGTTGGGCTAGAACTTACAGGGAAGTAGATTCCAGAAGCAGAGTTTGCTCCAATTGCCCATCAGTTTTGTAAAGGTACCTTCTTGTCTGTGCATGGGAAGGATACCATTGCAGACTAATAATTCTGAGGCTAGAGCAATGATGAGTTTAAGTCTCACAACATAAGTTAGGGATTTAAATGTGTTTCAATTCATTAATCTAGAATAAAATTAGTTCCATTAATAGCATCAATGAAATTACTGCAATGTTGTAAAAAAACTCTGATTCACATAAATTATTTATGGTAGAACAACTACCACCCTTTTCAGCCTGGCCTGTATGTAATTCCAGGCACTCAATAATGTGGTTGATTGAGAAATGCCTTTTGAAATGACCTAGTAAGAAATTTAATTGCACCATGCTACTATATTTAAGCACATCAAAGTAAAACCAGGAGGACGGCCAGACATCAACCAAAGCATCAATTTCAGACGTGTCACCTCTAGTCCAATTGACATTCAAAGTCCTCCTCACAAACATCAAAAGTTTGTTAGCCAAACTAAGAGAGATATTCCGCATACTAGTCAGGCAATAGTCTGATACAGGCATACTCGCAGAATCATAGCCTACTGCCAACATCTAAAACGTCTTCATAATCCCTAAATCATCCTATCCCACTGAAAGGATAAGGCCACCACATGTAGCAGCACAGTGGTGTATATCTGGGATGGAGTGGACGTGGGAATTTGACATATTAATTCCAAACCCCATAAAGTCTCCCGACATCAGGTCAAACACATGGCAAGAAACCTCCTCCTAATAACCTCCTTCAATCCTTTGGTAGGCAAGGAATTCGTTTGAGAGCAGCAAGAGCACATAATGTACTGTGTGTGTGTGTGCGTAACTTCTACATTGATCACCTGGATTGACCTAGTAGTACCACCACTGATCTGAAGAACATTGCTACCAAGCAAGATTTACAGAAAATGTTGGGATAAATCTACTTAACCTCATTCTCACCGATCTATCTGTTGCAGATACATTTGTTCCTGGCAATATTGATAATGAACACAGCAAAGTCCTTTTTGACCTGAAGTCTCATATTTTCAGTGAGGATATTCTCCAATCAAATTTCCAATGGATCCAAAGGAACCAAATGAGATTCCTTTTACAGTTATTTATATTGCATATTCTTTGAGCTATATGAGAAAAATCAGAACAGATCTGGCACTTCAGTACCGGGTTTTCTTGATGTATTCTGGGCCAAGAGTAGCAACAGAAGTGTATTTCACATTATCCATAACTTCTTGGCCCAACATATCCTTCACTCTACCAGTATCATGAAGGCAGGATACCAACTTTGGTTCAACCAGGAGAACAAAAGAGCACAGCAGGAGTTCATGGCTGTGTGTACATAATAATTATCTGCCGAACTGGCAAACACAACAAAAACAAAGAAAAAGCAGCAAGCAGTCGAAAGAGCTAAACAATACCACAATCAACAGATCAGATGTCCTGCCACATTCAATGGTGAATGGTGGTGGACAACTAAGCAGCTCATGGAAGAAGAGGCTCCAAGAACATTTCATCAGCACTAATGGTAGGCCCAATGTATTTGCCAAAGAGCAGGCTGGAGCATTTGTAACCATGTTCATCCAGAAATATAGAATGGGTGATCCATCTCAAGTTGCTCCTGAGATTCCACCACCATTACAGAAGCCAGCCATCAACCTTTTCAACTCTTACCACGTGAGAACAGGAAATGACTGGGAGCTCAGTATTTCATATGAGACGAGCTGAGTATTTGTTTTATCTAAGTAGTAGCATGGGGTTGGATCTCATTGCCTGAAATTGAGAGACAGAAACCATGCCACCTTCTCCCTCACTCCCGCCACCCTCATCACATTTAGCAATTCTATTGAGGTGCATTTGAGAAATGGTAACCTCTGATTGCTGACCCTGTGGAATAACCCAAGTCGATTCATTCATGGCACGGATGAGTGTGGCCGAGTGATAATCCGTTTTGCCGTAAATTTCTATGCTATGGGGCCTTTCAAGGTCGATGATTATTGTTCTTGTGTACTCAGCTAAAGTACTACTATCATTCGGTCATGAACAAACTTGTTTTACAGGGTTATGAAAATAAGGAATTGGAATGAAGTTTGCCAGAAACCTTTACAACCAGCAGAGGGAGCATTGTTTTACTACACCTGCCTCATAAAAAGCTGTTATAAACAAAAGGGTATTGCTCTAAAAACTTCACTATTCAATTCAAATCATCCACATTTTATTTTGGATTAATTCTCAAATTATATTTCCAATTAAAGATTCCGCGGCCACTCTTTTTTCCACTATCAACGTCTGTAAATTTTAAGACTGGAAACCATTTTTGTTTCATTTGTAGAGCGGTTATAGCCAGCTGTTAGAGGGAGTTGGACAATGGTAATCAATGTTTTGTGCATGGATAGATCAGTAGGGATTGTGAAGATTTTTTCTCGAATGTAAGCACAGTGCAAGGTATGTGCTTGGTCAATTGAAAAGGCCATTTGGGTTTCGAATTTGAAAGGTTGATCAAATTACAATATACCATATGAACTGTTCTTTCTGTTGAGAGGTCAGATCAAAGCACTACCGAACATGCAAATACATTTTAAATTAATTAAGTGTAAGACTGTACATTTTGATAAAGAAAATAAAGAGATCACATTTTCCTTGGATAGTAAAAAAAATTGCAGGGAAATTGTATCATATGATCCTGTGTTTTAAGTGCACTATTATTGAATTTCAAAGCCTTTTTGAGGAATTTGCAAAAATGTGTTTAAATTGAGAATTGCAGAGTTTGACAAATTCAACTCCACACTTCTGTTTGTGATACAAGCAACAGTTTTGTACATGGGGCGTGCAGGCAGCGGATGATGCAGTGCTCATTGTGAGCATTGTCTGGTGAAGTTAAGTCAAATTGTCTGCTTAGAAACTTGTGACTACTCAAAAGGAACCATGTTTTGCAACATATTTTCATTCACTGCAATACAACAATCTAAATGGGCTGCCCAGCCTTTTGGGACAATCCTTGCATCTGCTGCAGAGCCCTCTGGAGATTGGCTGGTGATTCAGGAGGTTTCTGCAAGGTCGCGCAGTGAGATTTAAACAACTAAGATAGACACAAAATGCTGGAATAACTAAGCGGGACAGGCAGCAACTCTGGAGAGAAGGAAAGGGTGATGTTATGGGTCGAGACCCTTTTTCAGACTGAGAGTCAGGGGAGAGGGAAATAATTATATGGATGAAGGGCTACTGAGGTATGAGATGTTCTGCTAATCATTGAACTCAACAACTCAGTGTGACAGTATTGTGCTCTGTGATACAAACACTGGTGGGACAGAAATCAAAACCCTGATCTTCACGTGTGGAGATTATGACTGCAAGTCACTGTTCACTCTCATTCATCTTCATAGTTCTCTTTTTCCATGCTGTATAGCTCCATGACTACGGTTGCAACATCACAGGTTGAGAAGCTGTAGTCTGGGATTGCTGGTGATGGGCTCATGCAGTGATAGTTTTCTGAAAGCCAGTGGTGGGAAGAAAGTTACTGGCATTCATTTTCAGTTCCTGAATGCAAATGATATCATCTTTGGGACCATGCATTTGTTGCAGCCCAATGCTTACAAATGTCATCACAGCATTCAGACCCATGCCAAGTAGTGATTAATGGCATTTTGTGCCAGATTCAAAACTATTTAAATCACAAATGATTTATTGTGTTTTGAAATAATATGTAAAATGATTCCTGTTTATTTTTCCTGTCTTTTTTGCTGAATTTACTAATTTTCATAATGAATCCTTTATAAATTATGGAGTTTAAAGATTTCTCTTTAAATAATGCTGTTTTAATTTAACTATGAATTGGAATATTTTATTCCCCAACTCAGCAATTTGCATAGTTCAAGTTAAATGGGTTTGATTTCTCAGACTGGATAATTCTTTGGTGAGACGATCAATCAGAATTGCTAAATATTTGAATGGCAAAATGCCTCACTTAAAATAGTGGAGAGGAATTCAATCTGAGCATTTGCATGCCAACTTCACAGCAGTAGTTTCAAAGCCCCATGATGTGGTGTGGTTGAAAATCAATTGATCTTTACTTTGCTGAATTCAGATACGATTTATTTGCATCCAAATGAATTTTGTTAAAAACTACTTCTGTCCTTTAGGTTTGATTTTGTGGAAATTGAAGATTTAAGTGATGGCACCATTTTTGGACGATGGTGTGGTACCAATGAAGTTCCAGGAATACAAATATCAAAGGCAAACCAAGTCAGGATACGATTTCGATCTGATGAGTATCTGGCATCAAAACCAGGCTTCTGCATTTACTATTCACTTTTAGAACCTGTAAGTAAATTAATTCTTATTTAGAGAATATGCATGTGGTCTTAACAGTGCAACTAATGGAAATCATTAAATTAATTTTAATCATCAGTTTATCATATTTAGAATATCCTCATGCAAAAGCTAGTGCCGCAGCCTGACTGTCTAAAGAATGCAGAAGTTTGAACTTTCCATGTATCTGATCTATCACCAAGGCATACTCAAGAAAAATTGTATCATGCTGTGCATTTGAAACATTGATTTGTTGATGGAGAAAATCGCCATCATCACCATCATCCTCAAAAGTCACCTTAATCCCCTCTGGACTTAAAGAAAAGAGAAACATGACTGAGGGGAGAGACCTTCACAGTATCAGCTATCATAGAAGTAAGGAAGAGGTTTGGGTTGTCACCAGCTAATTGGGAACATGATTTTGGAAACAGGAAATAGGACTGATAGACAATAGAGCTATGAAAGGCCATGAGGAAAGATGGGATATGTACAAGAGAGTTGTTAGTTTAGCTTTGGGGTCAGACAAACCTGAGCGGTTGGCCTGGGGGATAGGAAGGAAGTAGCTGAGGCAACTGACCAGAACATATGACCTAGTGACAAAAGAGTCTGTGACCACCCCCTACTTGTTGAAAGTGAAGGTAATGAAGAGAAGTGTGAAGTACTTGTGTAGTACAAAATTAAAGATCTTTGTATTCCCAGACAAGCTTAGAGTAATGAACTGTTTGGCAGGTGAGAACAGGGCATAGTCATGCTTAATGTAGACTCCAACCATATCTAACATTGAATGTCTGAGGTACTTTTACACCATATCTTGTCTAGTTTGTATTCTAGACTGTGTCCCTGCGACATTAGAGAACAGAACTTTGTTAGGATAGTAGACATGTTGACACCGTTTATTGGATTCAATGGGAAATAGGGCATTGGATATGGAAGTGATGATATGGTTAAGCAGATCAGTAGCTCCAGAACTCTCATGGTGAAAGTTGGGCCAAAGACGAGTTGAAGTTCTGATAATATTTAGCAACTGAATTGGGAATGTGTTTATAATAACTGGTACGGAAATCGATTTAGAAAGGGGAAAGTGTGGAGAAGATCAGCATGTGTGGGATGTTCAAACGATGGGAAGACCAGTATATTATAGGGGTTATAGGAGGAAGACCGGCCCTTGTGCTCCGGGATTGAGTGATGTGGGGAAACAAATTGCCAGCATACTGGATTGAAGTGGGATGGATGGTGCTAATAGGGATTCTTGTATTGGTTGTTCTTTGTGGGGTGCGATCAAGGGTGTAGGTAGGTAAATAACATCCAAACCCCCATGGCGCATGATAGTGTCTGTAGGAATGCACAGTAATGGGTTCTCCTTGGAAAATACCGTTGATGTTACCCTGTGATGCTCCAAAAGGTCGCTTAAATGGAGAATGATAGCATCTCCCTACAACCCTGAGGTGAAAATTGTGTCAGGTTTGCAAGGCTGCCTGATGGCAGGCCAAATCTTCGGTGCAAAATAACCAGGAAATGGCTGTTGCATTTCACAATGGGAAAATTAATAATCAGTGAAGTTCTGAGCTGGGCTTCTGGGCTTCAATGCCTGGGAGATTAACCTAATCATTAGCATTAAACTCTCTTTTAATATTTATTTTTGAGATGAAGACATTGCTGACAAGACCAGCATTTATTATTCATCCCGAATTACCGTTGGGAACCTGGTAGGAATCTATCCACTAAACTACTGCAAGCACTATTCGTAATGCTCTTTGTGAAGATATTTGCCAATTTTGACCGGCAATGATAGAGGATAGTGCGTGAATTTGATGAGTACCTGCAGTGTCAGTGTTCCCATACACTGCGTGCTCTTGTTCATGGTGATAAATGCCTTGGGCGAGGCTGAAGGTAAACCTGGGTGATATCACACTCGTTCATCACATCTGACATTCATTCCATTGGTTCAACTGTAGAATGCATTTAGAAGTAATGGCAAGGTATAGATTTCCAAGTATAAATATTAAATTACATTTAAAGTTATTTAGTCATACAGCTATGCAGAACGGAAACAGGCCCTTCGGCCATTGTCCCTGCTGTGCAAGTTGACATTTTGGACTCGTCCGATATGCTTACATTTGGTTCAAAGGCCTCTAAACCTTTCCTATCCATATACTGTATCTAACCAGGAGTCTTGAATTATAAAAAGTTATAATTGTATCTGCTTCTACGGTGAAAAAGTTGTCCCTGCGGTCCATCTTAAATCTCTGCCCTCACATTTTGCTCAAAAAGGAAATAAAAATTGTAAGTGCTGGAAATCTATAAAGAAACGGAAAATGTTGGAAATAAGGACAGGTGTTGCTGTTGCGAAAGGCAGTTACAGCGGCTCCACTCTTGCTCCCCCTCCCCCCAGTCGAAACAGTGACAGAGTTCCACAAGTCCTCACCTTTTACCCCATCAGCTGTCGCATACAACACATCATCCTCTGACCATTTTGCCTCCTCCAAATGCATCCCACCACCAGTCATATCTTCCCATCTCCACCACTTTCTGCTTTCTACAGAGACCATTCCCTCTGCAAATCGCTGATTCACTCATCCCTTCCCACCCAAATCATTCCCTCCACAGGAACTTTCCCCTGCAACCACAGGAGGTACAACACCTGTCCTTATATCTCCTCCCTCAACTCAGTCCAGGGACCCCAACAGTCCTTTTCCTCCAGTGATGCTGCCTGACCCGCTGAGTTACTCCAGCACTTTGTCTCTATCTACATAATGAAACCTTTTCAGCATGTTAAGAAGAAATAATAGATTAGGGATGAACTATCTTTGATGGTTGGAGTATTCAGAATTAACAAAATAATTAAGCTTTGAGCCGATTCTATTGAATGAAGTTTAGAAGCACTTCCACATCCAAGAGGGAATTTCAATTTAGAGATAGGTGAATTGTAATTTTTAAATCCAAGATTGATAAATGTTTGATATTTGGGGAGAGGCAAGAAGGCAAGAGAGGCAAGGCATGGAGTTGGATCACTGGTTCACTCATGTTCTTATGTTCTCACTAAATGACCTCCTCATGTTGCCTTTACACAAAATCTTAACCATTCCTGAGGGGTGCCCAGTGATGTGATAGATGCACAGAGTCTCTTGCCCAGGGTAGGTGAATGGAGGACCAGAGGACATAGATATAAGGTGAAGGGGAAAAAATGTAATAGGAATCTGAGAGGTAACATTTTCACACAAAGGGTGGTGTGCGTATGGAACAAGCTGCCAGAGGAGGTAGTTGAGGCAGGGACTATCCCAACGTTTAAGAAACAGTTAGACAGGTACATGGATAGGACAGGTTTGCAGGGATATGGACCAAACGCGGGCAGGTGGGACTGGCGTAGCTGGGACATGTTGGCCGGTGTGGGCAAGTTGGGCCGAAGGGCCTGTTTCCACACTATATCACTCTATGACTCTATGAGATATGTAGTCATGTTCCTCCCACAAAGTGTCCCCTGGACTGGATGCATAACATGAGGTCAGTTTTGATTGGAGGAAATGATGTGTTCCCTCTAGAAAATGATTTCTGCAAGTTGCATGCTAATTCCTTATTTTGTTGATCTGTAACATACTATATTTAAATTAAACATTTGATGAATAAGTCTTGCCATTAAGATGTGACAGTTCTATCATAGTGGGATGGTGGATGGCCTTTGCATTCCAAATTTCTGTTTAATATAAATTAAGGAATCTATCGGCCTATCAGTGGTGGAGATTCTTGTTATTTGTGTTATAGCTCATTCTTGTCAGAACCTCAGACAAGGTATAGAATATTGGAGCCACACAGCATGGAAGCAGGCCATTTGGCCGTCTACATCCATGCAGACTGCCAAATGCTCATTTACAATGATCCCATTTTTTATTCACATTCTCATCAACTTCCACTTCCAATCCCCCACCCCCGCCCCCACCCCCACCACTCCACCACTCCAACCCTCCAAAACTCCTATCACCCAGTTAGATGAGGGGCAATTTACAAGAGGTAATTAATCTATCCACCAACGTGCCTTGAGGAAACCAAAGCATTAGAGAGAGACCACTCGGTCACCAGAAGAACATTATTTCACAGTAATTAATGCATGCAGCATGTTCATGCAGCAATGGAAATGCACACGCATCAAATCAAGATTGACCCAACTATATCATTTTGAAGGAAAGAAAATAGTGCACCTAAATGGTTCACTCATATTTGATAAAGGAACCAATCAGCAAGATCACTAGTACTAATATATGCCCTATTACTCCCTCAGAATGTTTCAAGGGCTTATCACTGAAATCATTATTTTTCAAGTGAATTAATTGTAATGACTGTTATGCACCAAGATCTACACTGTGTTTAAGTTGTACTTATGTCAACATGTCTTTCACACAAGCAGAATTATACTTAACCCCCAAGGATTTTACAGCACAGTGTAAACACGGAGAAGGAACAGCCTGATTTTCTTCTGTTCTTTGTTCGCATCTTCCAACCCAGCCCAACAATGGAAAGTGCACCAGTGTAAATTATAGTCCAGAGGTTTTATGTGATTAAACAAACACAGCCAATTGTGGCTATAAACTGATAGAGTCATAGAGTCCTACAGTGTGGAAACAGGCCCTTCGGCCCAACTTGCCCACACTGGCCAACATGTCCCATCTACACTCGTCCCACCTGTCTGCATTTGGCTCAAATTTCTCTAAACCTGTCGTATCCATCTACCTGTCTAAATGTTTCTTAAACGTTGTGATAGTACCTGCCTCAACTACCTCCTCTGGCAGCTCGTTCCATCCACCTACCACCATTTGCATGAAAAATGTTACCCCTCAGATCGCTATTAAATCTTTCCCCCATCATTTTAAACCTCACATGCGAATAACATTCTGTAGGGAGAGGAATAAGACAGCCACTGACATTTGTAAAGCACAACTATCTTCAAAGTAGGGAAGAAGAAAATCTCAATGAGACAAGTATTTATATTATTTCACAATAATGAATATTACATACAGTACACACTACAAAACCACCAACCGCAAAAAGGTACGAGTTATCTTTGATAAGAAACACAGAGCAGTTGAACGCTTTTTAAATGGGGAAAGACTGGGAGCAGTAATTATTCGGAACTGGACGTCCTTATCTACAAATCACAGAAAGTTAGCATGCAGCTATAGCAGGCAATTAGGAAAGCAAATGGTATGCAAGTCTTTATTACAAAATGATTGAAATATAAAAGCAAAGGACCATGAAATTGGGCTGTGCATTTCCAGTTTCTACAGTGATATGCAAGCTGATTTGCTTGCAGTTGTATCACATATTGTCAATGTACGCTTTTAACTCATGCTGCTTAACATAGTAAGTAGCATTGTAGTTGTGTGGTACACCTCCTGCTGATTATTTGTAAAGTGGCAAGTTGGTTTATCCATTCTTGTGGAACACTGATTTGATGCCTGCCCTACCAGAGTGGATTGAACTAATCCAGCTAATGTAACGTGTTAACCGATCACTGCATTTAGCAACAAGAACCTGGCCTGTTTAAAATGAAACTACTTATCTGCTCAACTGATATCAGTGTGGGGGACAATGCTAAAATGTATCGAGAAGAATACAATAACAGAAGAATGTAATAACAAAAGACAAAAGGAACAATAGGATAGTGCAGAGACATCAAGGACTAATGACAGGAAACTCATGTTTCACCAATCCATGAGAGTTCTTTAAAGATACAGTGAAAATAATAGATAATAGGGATCATTACTTGCCCACTCTTGCATTTCCATCCATGACCTGACTTGGCAAATTCCTCCAGCACTTTCTTTTTAGACTCAGTGGATGTGATGTACTTGGATTTTTAAAAGGCTTTTTATAAGTTGCACATGTGAAGTTGGTCAACAAGTTTAGAACACATGGAAGTGGATAATCGACTAAAGGACAGGGAATTGTTTATTGGAAAGAATACAAAGAGCAGGAAAAATGGATTGTTTCCATGTGGGCAAGCTGTGGGGAACAGCAAGGACTGGTTTCTGCATCACAGCTATTCACCTTTTATATAATCACTTTGGCTGAGAAGGCCAATAGTCATTCTTCAAAGTTTGCAAATGATACTAAACAAGATGGGATTAAGTATGCAGGGAGGAGGATGTAAAGAGGCTTCAATGGGACATTGGCAATCTGGGTGAGTGGGCAGAAGCATGGACAATGGAATATAAAGGTGTCTGTGCATGTGCTCATAAGAGAACCAACTTCCCCTCCAAGTTGCACGTCTTCAGGATGTGGGAAGCAACCAGAGCACTGAGGAGACCCACTCAATCAGCAGAGAGATATGCAAACTCCACACACAACACCAAAATTAGGATTGAACCTGGGTTGCTGGAGTGGTGAGGCAGCAATATAGAGGTCAGGTTAATGGAAGTAATAGAATGTTGGTGACGCTGCATTCACCAACCAGTGTCATATTGTGAGTGATTAGACAATGATGTCATCTTGGTTTAGTCTAGAGATATAGCGCAACCAGCAATCCCTGAACATCAACAGTATCCAACACACGCTAGGGATAATTTACAATTATACCAAGCCAATTAACCTGAAAACCTGTACATCTTTGGAGTGTGGGAGGAAACCAGAGATCCTGGAGAAAACTCACGTAGGTCATGGGGAGAATGTACAAACACAATACAGAGAGCACCCGTAGTCAGGATCGAACCCGGGTCTCTGGCACTGTAGGGTGGCAACTGTACCGCTGCGCCACCGTGCAATGATAATCCTGCGTAATCAGATACACGGATGGAGGTTAGACATAAAAGGCTGGAGTAACTCAGCGGGACAGGCAGCATCTCTGGAGAGAAGGAATGGGTGACGTTTCAGGTCAAGACCCTTCTTCAGACTTCGTCAGAGGTTGTTGACTTGAGGTCCGTCATTTGTCCCTGTTAGTAAACAATATGTCAGTTGTAATAAGACCTATTCCAAGTATTTTGCTAGCAACAGGGTTCCTATGGAGTGCCCCACCTTGCCAATTACACTTTTCCAGTAATTTCAAAAGGCCTTTCTTATAATTGCTAATAGATTTCAATTTCCTGATTCTGACACTGTCCTTTTTAACTTCCTGCATTTGACAAATTAGCTAAGGTACTTTAAACCTTTGTAGAAACATTTTTAAGAGTTCTTCTAATGTAACAATGTCATAACTCTAAAGTAGAGAACATGTATAATGGGTTACATGAATGAACACACAATTTGGTGAGCTAAAGTTTTCATTACCCTTTCGGACAGCACTTCAATCTAATACTGAAAATACTTCTTAACTCCAGAAGATTAAATGGTATAATAATTAAACATTAAACCAAATGACAGATCAAAAGCGTGCTTGATTGGGTCCAGTTACTGAGAATGTGTACATAGAGGCCCTTCAGAACAGAAAAATGTGGACAATTAGGAGTTGGATTCCTTTTCCATTCCACATGGCAGATAAGGAACCAAGCTCTGTAAATGAACAACCTCAAGCATTAGAACTAGGTTTACGAGGGCAGAGGGTCTTGAGTTCAATAATGTTGTCGTTAAAATGTCATTCTTATATTTAGGATAATTTTATTTCTTTTTTTGGTACTTTTCTTCAATGTCAGGTTTAACTGAAATTTGTACTTGAAGTACTGTTTTATAGCAGAGGTTAGCAGGCTGTAATTGCTGCTGGCTGTTCTGTACGGATGATGAGCTGGTGCATAAAGGCCACTAGGCATGCACTTTCACATCAAACATTGTAAAATACAAGTTGTATAAAATTCTATGGTGCATGCAAGTGTTCAATCCGGATTAGTGAAAAAGAGCCCGGTCTTACCTTAGGGGCATTGCTCTTCTTCCTATTTGGGTCTTAATTACTTCCCTTATAGATTGCTTCCCCCTGTTATAAATATCTCATCTGCCTCTCACCCTTCATCATTTGCAGCACCATGATTTCTTCTCCCAACCACACCAGAATTGAGAGGGATGATGTGCAGATTGAGGGAGGGAATGGGAAAGATAGGTCGAGGCAGAACAACACCCCACGTTGTTAAGTAAGTGGTCAATGGCAGATGGGGGGGGGGGTGAATCTAAATAAAGGGGAGAGGGGGAGTGGAAAGCTGAACAAAGGAAAGGCACTTTGGGTGGAACAACAGGAGTGGGAAAGGAAGTCAAGTGTTGTGAGTTACCTGAAATGGAAAGATTCAATGTTCACACATTGGGTTGCAGGCTACCCAAGTTGAATATGTGGTGTCAGACTTCTAATAAGTTGGGACTTCCCTGTTATTGTGCACAAAAGACGAAGTACAAAAACCGTAGGCAGTCCAAGTTGTTATAGGTGACATAGGATGAGGTTTACATTTGTTTTGTGGATTAACTCCGCTAATGCAGGGAGCTAATTGAAGCTGAGGTACTGCATTGCGGTAAGAAAGATTGACCAAAGTCCAAGGGTGATAACACTGCTTTACACGGATTGAGTTTGTTGTGGATTAATTGATTACGATCACATCTTGTAGCATGCAGCAAACATGAAATGGAGCCAAATTTCCACGGGCAGCCATATTTGAGAAGGAAACTATGCACTTACCCTTGATTGATGGAATCAATTACATTCTTGTGAGATCAATAAAGCCAATTTATAATTCATATTATTTCCTGGATTTTTCTTAGAGTTGGTGTATGCTGGTGACCATTGTGCTTCAAGATGGGCCGAATCCATGTTGTATTTTGGGGGAGCTCAACTCTCTTTGGGAGAAGGCAGTTGAGGAAGTCCATAGCAATGACTTACCCATTGTCAGACATTAGGAAGATGTTGTCATTGCAATTGGACATGCATTTAACCCTTTAACTCTGATTCTTTTGCAGAGCCATAGACCCTTATCCCACCTATCCATAATTACTCATCCACATTAACTAGCAATGAGATGTTCTGAAATCCAGTGATTGTTAAAGTGAAAAAAATATATCTTTAGCCTGAGAATCTGGTTAACATGGAAAATCTTAGATAATATTCAGGGGTGGGCAGCATTTGGGGAAAGAGAAACAGAGTTCACATTTCAGATCCATGATCTCGTCTGGAAGCTTACGAAAGCTGGAGCGTAGACCACATGGCCTTTTTGGCCAAGTGCCATCAAATTTGGATGACACAAGACTTTCGGGTGGAAGATGATACAATAACGGAATGAGTTATGAAGAGGCTAGTAACAAACATGAAGGAGATATGGTTTGACTGGTGGCATGTGCAGATAGTGGTGGATGAAATTTAATGCTGAGAAGGACAGAATTCTAAAAGGGGTACAAGAGTGGAGAGATCTGGGGGTAAGTGTGCATAATTTGTTGAACGATCATTGTTGTACTGTAGAACGATAGACATGAGAAATAAGAGCTGTGGGAAGTAACAAAGGCCCTCAGTCTATTCAATACTAATGAGTGAATATCAAACTGAAGCCATTTCCAGCCTGCTCTCCATATCCCTTGTTTCACCCCAGTAATGAAAAGTCTACAATCCCAGCCTTCAATATGCTTTGGTTGGCATGGACGAGCTGGGCCAAAGGATCTGTTTCCATGAACAGCCAACTCTATGAAATTCCTGATGGCACTGAGTCACTCATGTTCGCCGCTAGGTTCCCACTCTTTTGGGATGGGTCTTCTTGCGGTAGCTTCCTGAATAAAGACAACTCCAACCTGGTGAGCAAGGCCTAGCACGTTGCAAAGATATCGGTTGTAAATGGCATCATTTCGTCAGCATGTTAAAGCTCTACTGACTTGACCACTGGATAACCCAAGGCCATTTACAATTTGGCAAAAGCATTAAAAAATATTAAAATTAGTGAACATGAAAATAATCATGTATCCTGCAAACCCAATAAGAAAGCTTTTTGTTGCGATGAGATCACTTATTTTTCCGAAAGTTAAGTGAGTAGTATAATCTTGTCTGCTAAATTTCTCCTTATATGACAAATCCATCATACCAGAAATCACTTTGGTGAAACATGTGCTGTACATTCTCTAACACAGGTATATCTTTCTTTAGGTAGGGAGACCAAACCTGTGTACGACATTCTAGAGGGGGGCTCCCTCGGAACATATATAATTGCAGTACAAGATTAGAGATGCAGCCTGGAAACAGACTGATGGCCCACTGAGTCCATTGATCATCCATTTGATCTACTTCTATGTTATCCACTTCTGCAATTTACAGCAGCCAATTAACCAACAAACCTGCGCATCTTTGGGATGTGGGAGGAAACCGGAGCACCCGGTGGAAATCCAAACGGTCACAGGGAGAACATGTAAACCCCTCACAGGCAGCACCCGAGGTCAGGATTAAAACCAGGTCGCTGGTGCTGTGAGGCAGCAGCTCTACCAGCTGCACCACTGTGCCACCCTAAAGATGAATACAGCTCTAATCTTGGTTCTATTGGGATTATTAATACATTGACATAGTTCGAGAATTGGTTATTGGTCAAAAAGCAAATTTTGGGAACAAACAAATCCTTCTCAGGTTGGCTAGCTGTGAGTTGTCGAATAGTGCAGGGATTCGAGCTTTGACCACAGGTTTTCACAATGTGTATCAGTAGTTTGTATGAGGGGGCCAAATGTCACATTTCCATCTTTGCTGATGATATGAAACTAAGCAGGATTGTCAGAGGCTTGCTTGAAGGTGATATGAATAGCTGAGAGATGGGTAGGAACATGGTAGTGGAATATGATGTAGATAAGTGTGAGGACATCTACAACAGAACAGATAAGTAGAGTATTTGTTAAATAGTGAGATAATAAGATTTATGGATCCATGGAAGATGAATGTGTTAGTACCCAGATTCCATAGACCTTTGGCCAAAATCTAGGTGAAGCAAGCGATTAGGAGGGCATCATTGTTGCACATTGTTGCCTCCATCATCAGGCACAATCATTAAGTTCATTGAAAATGGATATTGATCAATTTCAAGATATTAACTTAATCAAGGGATATGGTGATAGTGCTGCAAAACTGCACTGAGGTAGATCAGCCATGATCTTAACGAATGGTGGAGCATACTCAATAGGTCAGATGTTCTAGTCCTACCACCATTTATATCTTCGCATAGCTGCCAATTTGAAAATGATCCTTATATTCTTTCTCTCTGTTTTTTGGTCCATTAGGCATAGAGGGTCATAGAGGGTCATAGAGTGATACAGCGTGGAAACAGGCCCTTCAGCCCAACTTGCCCACAACGGCCAACATGTCCCAGTTATATTAGTCCCACCTGCCCACGTTTGGCCCGTATCCTTCCAAATCTGTCCTATCCATGTGCCTGTCTAACTGTTTCTTAAATGTTGGGATAGTCCCTGCCTCAACTACCTCCTCTGGCAGCTTGTTCCATACCCCACCACTTTTGTGTGAAAAAGTCACCCCTCAGATTCCTATTAAATCTTTTCACCTTCACCGTAAACCAATGAACTCTGGTCCTTGATTCATCTACTCTGGGCAAGAGAATCTGTGCATCTACCCGATCTATTCCTCCCATGATTTTATGCACCTTTATAAGATCAATTTGTACCAATTCTTTCATCCACGATAGTAAAAATTACCCCCAGAATCCTCCCTTTCCCTTAAATTGTGTTTAGTGATCTCTTGATGGCATCTTATCAAAGGCATTTTTAAAGTTCAAATATATTACATCAAATCTTTGACCTTAATCTATTCTCCAAATTCCAATCTTAAACAACTAAAATGATTTTGTTTAATATGATAAATCAATATTAAACTACATCATTTCCCCCACTCTCTTTCCTGTTCCTTCCACACTACCCTGAGTTCTTGTGTTAATAAGGGTTTCCAAGTTTCCCATGTCTCTAAACCATTGCACAGTCGCAGAGCATTGACTTATTGGCTGAAGTTTCATGGAAAATTTGTTGCTTAACAGACTCAGTAGACGGTCGCTGACTTTACTCATTGTGCTAAGTCTCCTAACCTAACACAGTTTAAATGCCTCAAACCTATTTTATTGTATATTATTTTATTAATCATTCATACCAAACTGTGGGCAAAACTGTGGCTCAGCTCGTAGAATTGCTGACCTGGGTTCAATCATGATCTCCTCTGCTGTCTGTATGGAGTTTGTATGTTCTCCCTGGGATCCTGTGGATTTCCCCCCAGGTGCATTGATTTCCTCCCACATCCCAAAGATGTATTAGTTGGTAAGTCTAAATTGATTAAATTAATTGGGCAATCTAAATATCCCCTACGGTGTGGATGAGTGGTAGGGGGTTGATAGGCAAGTGGGAAGACTAAAATGGGACCAGCACACGGTAATTTTTATGGAGTAATTGAATGTTGAAGATTGCTCCACAAATGAGGCTCGAGCCTATTATTCCTAGAAGCTTGGTGACTAAACAAACTGATGGAGCTTTTCTTGTTCAGCGAAAAGCAGTGTGAATGACTTTGTCTGCTGGTTTAGTCTGGAGTTATTGTGGGATCCTTGAGCCTTTGCAAAGTCACATTTTCTTTGTGGTATATTCTTGCAAGCAGTCTTCTTACATTTCAACTTTAAAAGTGTCATTATTAACTTCAGGTCACTGCCAATGTCAGTTCAGGGAAGATCCAGACTCATTTAGGTTGGTGTGTAATTGGAATTGATTAGAAATGACAATGCTGTCTGCTTGATTCATTCAGATGTCATCAGGAGACATTGGTCACACTAATCTATGCTTCCAAGCTAAGTGATATGCAGCTGACAATTTTCAAAATTCAGTTACCTTGTAAGCCAAAAGGAGTTTATTTGATGATTGAGCTCATGCTTCTTTGGATTTGCTGTAAAATATTTTGATTTGTTCATCACTAGTCGGTATATGATGGTGATGTTTTTAAAGGGAGGCAAATGTTCAGAGAGAATTGATTTGACTTGCAAATGTCATTTGACTTTGTGAACTGCTCCTCTCTTAGGGCCTTTTTCCAATCTGTTGTACCAAAATGGTTGTCTCGTCCATTAGGAAATCTCCCGGAATTCTTCGCTGAATCTCAGCTGTCCAAAAATGTGCCAAGTGTCATAGCTCATCTCAAACGCTCTTCTGATTGTGATTTCTTGTTTGACAGCTTTAATTCTTGACTCTACAGTCTCATTGACCTCTCAACCTTGAATCTACTAATGAGGGCTGCATGTTTCTTCGATTCCATCGTGCTTAACACCATTGAAAGACACCGTCATATTGGCCTGGACCTGCATAGATCTAGAACAATTATGTTGAGATGCTTTACCTCATTCTTGATTATTCAGAAAGACCATCTCAGTGGCAGTCCTCTCCTTCCTGGTGCTGATGACTGTTTGCTTGCAGGGATCTCATCCTTGTCTCATTGAAAGAACTCCTTCCTAGCTTTGGCTGATGTCCACACATTCTCCTCATCAAGACTATTCCAAATGGAGGTGCCAATGGAAAATGTTTTACTGTTTTACATGGTAACTTATAGGCTTAGCCTGATAATACCAATGGTGTAGAAAATACCCAATGTTCACAACCTTCTGAGTAAATAAATTTCTTAGCGCAGACTTCAATAACTTTCCCTTATCTTGAGACTACACTTCTCCAGCCTAGGAAAACAGCCTCTCAACATTTACTCTGTAACTCTCTTTCAGAATCTTAGATCAGCGAAGGAGGTCATTTTATATTATTGAAAACTCCAATATTTGCATGGTACTAGAGCTGCTACCTCAGAACTCCAGTGGCCTATGTTCATTTCTGAACTCTGGTGTCTGTTTGGACTTTCCATGCTCTCTTTGATACTGAATGCATCTCCATTGTGAATCCATCGTTTCCTATGATATCCCATAAAGATGGACGTTGACAGGTCGATGTTGTCATTTTACTTCTGCTCCAATCCACAGATGCAGGAGTCAGAGAGAAGGGCAGTATAGAAACAGGTCCTATGGTCCTCCATGCCCATACTGACATTTTTTTTTTCAATTGTGGACTGAATTAACACAGTGTGTCTTTGCCATGTAGAATGAACAAGCCAGCAGCAGAAATTATATTTAGGACTTGAATTCCCTAATGTGATCGAATTTCGATTTCAATGCTTCTTCTGACGAAAATGTTATTGTTGATTTTTTTTCATCAGGAGAATGATAAAAATTAGTTCTCGGACTGAAATGTTGTGAGCAAAATCAAAATTAATTGTTCATTGTTAATTTCTCTAAAAAATATGTCGTTGGGTCACATTCTTGATCTGCTGCATTCTGAGGATGTAGTTACAGTCAGAGTTAGAGAGTTCTCCATCCCAAGAAAAGATTCAGCCTACTGTGTTGACCTCTATACTCATTTACTCTAATGCCAGTTAAGACCATAATATTCTGTGCCTTGCCTGTTCTGTCGAAATGCCGCTTAAATGCAGCAGTTGTGTCCGATTCCACCGCCTCTCTGGCAGTGTGTTCTAGATATTAACCACTCACTGTGTAAAAAAACGTAACCTTCAGATCCCTTTCAAAGCTGCTTCCTCACACAAACCTTTGCCCTTTTGGACTGTTGACCCAATTTATGCCTCTAATAATCGTTTATGCTTCTGCCATCTTTGTTCTAGGGAAAACTAGCCCATTTATTCAATCTCTCCCCATGGCCAAAGTCTCCCATTCCAGGAAACATTCTAGTGAACCACCCCTGTACTCTCTCCAGTGTAGTCACTTCCTTGTTATTATATGGTGGCCAGAACTGGATATAATCCAAGTGTGGCATTACCAATGCTAAGTAAAGTTAAAACATAAAGTCCCAACTCTTATATTCCATACCCTGACTAATGAAGCCAAGTAGGCCATGTGATTTCTTCACCAACCTATCAACCTGCGTTGTCACTTTCAGGGAACAATGGACTTGGACCCCTGGATCTCCATGTTCATGGTGATAGGTATGCAGTTTTACTCACTGAAACCTGAAGAGCCACTGGCCTCTCTGCCAATCTCCCTGTCATGACCCCTCTTTTAAACTCCCGGCCTGACACCATATGGACCATCTAGTCCAACTCTTCTCCTTCTCCCATCTGCTCCACTCCTGCTACTTGGGAATGGTGGACACAACAGGGCAGCACGGTGGTGCAGCGGTAGAGTTGCTGCCTTACAGCGCCAGAGAACCTGGCTATGGATGCTGTCTGTACGGGGTTTGTACGTTCCCCCGTGACCATCTGGGTTTTCTCCGAGTGCTCCGGTTTCCTCCCACATTCCAAAGACGTGCAGGTTTGTAGGTTAATTGGCTTCTGTAAATTGTCCCTAGTGTGTAGGATAGAACCAGTGCATGGTTGATTGTTGGTCACTGTGGACTCTGGGCCAAAGGGCCTGTTGCAACGTTATATCTCCAAACTAAACTACAACTAACTAATCCAAAGGCCTGGAATACAAATTCAGAAGCATGAATTCAAACCCACAATGGCATCTGAAAACTTGAAATTTAGTTAATTAAGAAAACAATGATCTGAAATTAGCAGCTAGTCCCAGTAATCAGACATAGAACTAGGTTGTAAAAACACATCAGATCTATGGGGGGAGAAAGACTCCCAATTTTGCATGGTATATGCCCTCAATAGTGTGATAAGACTGAGTGCAAATACTCTAGCTATGCCTCTTATGATTCTATCCACCTCTATAAGACCGCTCTCATGGGCCTGTCCCACTTAGGCAATTTTTTGGGTGACTACAGGTGACTGCCACAAAATTTTCAACATGCTGACAATTTTTCAGCGACAGTGGTGACAATTTTTGCTGTAGTAGGTTGTTGTAGGTGCTGTCGTAGGTTGTCGCCAGGTGTCATAGGTGAATTCCATTAAAACTAGTCCTTAGCAGTCGGCTAAAGATTTGTCGAAGTGGGACAGGCCCATGAGAGCGGTCTTATAGAGGTGGATAGAATCATAAGAGGCATAGCTAGAGTATTTGCACTCAGTCTTAACTCCAGGGTTGGGAAACAAGAACCATAGGCTACAGATTTCAGGTGAGAGGCAAAAGATTTAATGGAAATATGAGAGTGTAACCTTTTCACTCAGCCAGTGGTTCGTATATGAAACGAGTTGCCAGAGAGAATGGTTGAGGCAGGTAGAATAACAACACTTAAGAGACATTTGGACAGGTAAACAAATAGGAACAGTTAGGGTCCTCTGTTACTGTGGAGAAAGACAGGAACACTGGGGATCTTAGAGCAGTCAATGGAAGTATCTTGAGAGCAGTCAGTGTTACAGTCGAAGAGGTGCTGAATGTCCTGACATGTATGAAAGTAGACACATCTCACAGGCCTGATGAGATATATCCGAAGACACTGTGGGAAGCTAAAGAAGTGCACTGACTGAGATTTATGTTTTCATTAAATAGCCTTGGAACTACAGGCCAATGAGCCTAATATCTGTGGTTGTAAAGTTACTAGAGAGTATTCTGAGGGATAAGATATACATGCATTTAAATAGACAAGGGCTGATTAGGGATGAGGCAGGCAGGTAGGACTGGTATAGCTGGGACATGTTGGTTGGTGTGGGCAAGTTGGACTGATGGTCCTGATTCCACGCTGTATGACTCTATGACTCTCTATGACTCTAAAGGGCCTGTCCCACTAACGCGACTTTTCAGCGGACTGTCTGCGACCTTCAAGCTCGGGGGCACTCGCCTGAAAAACTGCGAGCTGGATCGACCGCCAGCGCGGAACACACACACAAACACACAAACACATCGCAAAGGCAGGGGCCAGGGAAAGCAGGGGAGCGCTGTCTGAAATTCACACGGTGCAAAGCCAAGGTGATATCCGCGATGAACAGGAAGGTTATAGACGGCTAGCACAGTGTACGGTAAGTCATTTAAAAGAGCAGGGAGGGGGGAGGAGGGGAGAAGGGGAAAGAAAGGTGGAGAAAGCAGAGAAGGGGGGAGAAGGGGGGGGAGAAGGAGTGGAGACACATTTTAAGAAGCCAGACAACTTTTAATAAGCCAGAGATGCACAGCTGTGAAGTTTAGTGGGCATTTAACATTACCAGTCGTTTTTCCTTGGTTCTGAAAACCCGCGCTTATGTTTTTTTTCCCCAATGAGCCAATTAAAATGCCCGGTCAGCAAAGGAGATGTCCTGTGGCTACCTCGACTACCTACAACGACATGGCGACCCCACTACCACTGCACTACGACTTCAAAAGTATTGATTTTCTCCATGGCGACCAATTTATGGTGGCGGAAAATTTTTCAACATGTTGAAAACTTTTGCGCAACCATACTGAGACCGCAAATAGTTTCCACCATGTGAGAACTCCTCTCGACCATGAAGGAGACTCACCAGAGACCACCTACGAAAATGCGGCGACCATGTGGCGAGCTTGTGGCGAGCGCAGAGTCTCCTGAACTCGCAAATAAGGTCGCCTAAGTGGGACAGGCCCTTAAGAGGAAAATGGATCAAACGCAGGTATTTAGCACTAGCTTACTTGGTTGCATGGACAAGTTGGGCTAAATGGCCTGTTGTTGTACTGTATGACGCAATGACTCAATAACATTATTGTAAATTCCAGCTCACCATCAATTCTGCGGTCAACCAGTCTCTCTACCTGTACCCTACTACCAATTTTCTGCCCCAACGTGTCCAGCAATCTTGCCGTCCCAACCTCTTCATCATTCTCCCCATCCAGAGCCCTTTATGTTCCTCCCTGCTCCAATCTCTTCATCCTTCTGGCATCAATCCCTTCATCAACTTCTCTGATGAGCTCTTTCTTCCATCTCTCTGTCCAATCCCTTCATTAACGTTACTACCCCAATCCCTCCAACGGGCCCAGACCCACCTGATTTATTTGGTGCACTCAATGCAACCAATGTGTGCAAAGGAATGTCCTTTCAGTATGTAAGTCCTGTTCAGTAGCACACAACACCCTGGGTCTTGCACAATAATGCATTTCCCATAAGTGGACCCGAGAACAAAATGTCCATTGGACACCAACATGAGCTAAACAGGCAACATTCAGTATCCAGGCAAGAGTGTCCGGTGATGTTGTGCAGAATACACCAAAGGAATGCAAGTATTGGCTTTGGCTGTATGTTTCTTTTCCCGTCACATAGCTGCATTTTCCCCTGTTTTAAAACCAGCTCATGAAGATCAGTCTTCCAAACAAAAAGATCACAAGTTAGTTTTTTTTTTACCTTAATCTGATATCTTAGTGGGCAAATAATGTAAGTTCTTCATATTAAAAATGTTACAACATATAACAAGTATTTAATTCTCAGCATTTATATTTAGATTGAAAGAAGGTTTCAGTGTACTGTGGTTTTTTACCACAGAAACAAATTAAAAAATATATACTTGGCTCTTATTTTAACAGCAACATTCTGTAAAGCTTTGCAAACAATGGAGATTA
The DNA here is from genome assembly GCA_038087875.1 of Malacoraja senta. NCBI lineage: Eukaryota > Metazoa > Chordata > Chondrichthyes > Rajiformes > Rajidae > Malacoraja > Malacoraja senta. The sequence goes on from CM075977.1 coordinate 271,355,810, forward strand.
GTACACCAACCCTAATATGTGAAATCATGACAGTTTGAGTGTCCACCTTTTGGAACGCATTTTATATATATATTTTACAGGGATACAGGGAATGAAGACAAAATATAATCAATGTATTTTATTGATCTTAAAAGAGCAACACAGAACTAAACAAGATGTCCAGTACTTTTGTAGATCAGCTTAGAGTGCTATTCCAAAGCTGCACCCCATTGTGTGGCTATGAACTACCGTCTTGGAAAAGAGAAACAAACGCATCCAAAGCCCAGATGCATTAGATCTTTTGAAGAATAAGGAACTTAATGATGTTAAGGCATTTGTTGCAAGATCTGCTTACCCATCATTTTTACACAATTATAGTCTGAAATTCCACTGACATCTATCTTCTATCGTCTATCTATCATCTTCTCCATCTATCTATCTATCTATCTATCTATCTATCTATCTATCTATCTATCTATCTATCTATCTATCTATCTATCTATCTATCTATCTATCTATCTATCTATCTATCTATCTATCTATCTGTCTATCTATCTATCTATTTATCTATCTATCTATCTATCTATCTATCTAGCCCCTCCCTACACTCCCCCACAATCCTTCCTACCAGCCACACCGCCCCTCCCACATACCCCCCCAACCCCCACAACCGCCCCTAACCCCACAACCCCCACACACACACCCTCCCCCACACCCCACACCCCCACACCCCCCTCCCCCACCCACACACCCTCCCCCATACCCCCCTCCCGCACACCCCCTCCCCCACACTTCTCTACCCTCTTCTGCTTTTTGCAGGGACTGCCCTCTCTGTAATTCCCTAGTTCGTTCATCCCTCCCCACCCATCCTTCATCGTCCCCAGGCACTTTTCCCTGCAACCGAAGGAGGTGCAGCACCTGTCATTACATCCTCTCCCTTACCACTATCCAAGATGCTAAACAGCCCTTCCATGTGAGGCAGAGATTCAGTGATCCAGATGTACCTCCTCTACATTGGCGAAGCCAAGTGGACTAAGTGACCGCTTTGCTGAACACCCGCGCTCTATCTGCAGTGGCCATCTTGTGCTCTCGGTTGCTGACCATTTTAACTCCCTTCCCCATTCCTACACTGAACTGACTGTCCTTAACCACCCTCACTGCCAGAGTGAAGCCACAAGCAAACTTAAAGAACAGCAACTTGGATATTCTACAAATCAAAGGCATGAACACTGAGTCCTTCAATATTAAGTAGCCTGCACCTCGGTGTTCCTTTCTCTCTCATTCTGATCCACCCAGAACCTTCTTTAAAAATTCCAACCCCCTATTCAGCCCCATATTACTCAGTTTCTTTCCCCTTCACCACCTAGTATCTTCTGCCGATCACCCATACACTCTACTTACTCGCTCACCCCCTCACCTCTTTATGTTGGCTAACTCTCATTTACACTCTTGGTCCTGATGCACGGCCCAGGCCCAAAATGCTGACTATCTCTTGGCCTCCACAGATGTTTCCTGACCCACTGGGTTCTTCCAGCAACTTGTTTATTGCTGTGGTCTGTATTTATTTGCCTAAATGATGAGCCATGAGATGCTCGCGACCTCTCACTCAAGGGCTACAGGCTATTGCTGCCCTTTCCCCACAGGTAATGTTTAAGAAAGAACTGCAGATGCTGGAAAAATCGAAGGTAGACAAAAATGCTGGAGAAACTCAGCAGGTGAGGCAGCATCTATGGAGAGATGTCGCCTATTCCTTCTCTCCATAGATGCTGCCTCACCCGCTGTGTTCCTCCAGCATTTTTGTCTACCTGCCCACTAATAAGCTTGCTTTCTTCCTCAGCTGCATTTGAAAAATGAATTCAAGTACAATAACAGTAGCCTCCACTCACAAGCATCAAAAGAGTTAAGAGTGTTTAATCATCATGTGCATCAGGAATGGAACAATGACATTCTTTCTTTCTGCTGTTTTACAGGCATATTAGTGCGACAATTTCAAGAAAAATAAACGAAAGTACAAAAATCATCAGTTATTCAGTTCATTGTAGTTTATTGTCACTTGTCACTTGTACCGAGGTACCGTGAAAAACTTTTGTTGCGTGCTAACCAGCCAGCAGAAAGACAATACATATTTACTATCAAGCCATTCATAGTGTACAGATACATGATAAGGGAATAACAATTTGGCGTAAGGTAAAGCCAGTAAAGTCCGATCAAAGATAGTCCAAGGGTCCCCGATAAGGTAGATAGATAGTAGTTCAGGACTGCTCTCTGGTTGCAGTAGGATCGTTCAGTCACCTGATTACAGCTGGGATAGTTATATTAGATAGTTGTACTAGGTAACCAGACCATAATAGTGTAAACCAAAGTTTGTCGTATAATTTATTAAACACATCATATAGGTCAGTGCTGAGTTAGACTTGTGGTTAGGGTTGTGCAGCATGGTACAAGAATCTGATGAGTGATGGGAAGATGCTGTTCTTGAATCTGGAGTTAACGGTTCTCAGGTTAACATGGGGGCACCTCAAGGCTGAATGCTCAGTAATGCTATGTACGACAGTGATCGCAACCTCTACTGAAGTGTGAATGGCCATTGGCTCGCTAGGAGCTCATCCACCCATTGACAGGTCTTGTTTTTGGTCCTGCTCGGGGTCCACAGCCCCCTCCTCACCTGGCAAACCAGGTGAGGGAGACGGTTTAGATGCCGACTATCCGACCATGGAGCAGGTAGCACGGGATTACATAGTACCCGTGGCGGGGGGAAATCCCCCCGACCTGACCAAGAACCTCAAATGGATACCTTATTCCTGATATTAGCAGCGAGATGAGAGAGTGACCAGGGTGGTGTGGGTCTTTGATGATATGCTGCCTTCTTGAATCAGCATTTCCCCCTTGATGGTACAGAGGTTGGAACCCATGATGGATCGAGCAATATGCACCAGATTTTGCAGCCTTCCACCGTACACCTGTTGAAGGTAGATAGAATCATTGGCAACGTGACTAAGACCAAGACATCATTCGAACATTTTATGGATCACCCTTCTTTACTCTTATCCATTATTATCCACTTTTCGACCAGCTAGTGGTATCTTCAGTGAATTTATAGATAGCTTTGGAGCTGTATTTGGCCACATAGTCATAGGAATAGTAGAGTAGAGCAGTGGACTGAGCATTCAGCCTAGAGGTGCCCCTATGCTAATGGTTAGTAAGGAGAAAGTGATGTTACCAATTTGTCCTGATCGATATCTGCCGATGATGAAGTCGAGGATCCAATTGCATAGGGACAAGCAGACACACAGCTGCCTGTGCTAAACGATAAATTTAAGATAAATTTAGACCGTGCTAAAAGCTGAGCTGTGATCGATGAACCAAAGCTTGATGTACCTATTATCCAAGTGGTCCAGTGTAAAGTGGAGAGCCAGCTATATCATACCTGCTATTGACATGTTCATAGAGTGTCATCGAGTGATACAGCGTGGAAACAGGCTCTTCGACCCAACTTGCCTACACCGGCCAACATTGTCCCAGCTACACTAGTCCCACCTGCCGTCATTTGGTCCATATCCCTTCTAACCTATCCTATCCATGTTGTGACAGTAGTCAAATTATAGTGCGTCCAAATCCTTACTCTGACAAGATCTGATATGTATAGCAAGGAGCTGGTATAAATCGAAGATAGACACAAAATGCCAGAGTAACTCAGCGAGACAGGCAGCATCTGTGAAGAGAAGGAATGGGTGACGTTTCGGGTTAAGACCCTTCTTCCTTGAACATCACCCATTGCTTCTCTCCAGAGATGCTGCCTGTCCCACTGAGTTACTCCAGCATTTTGTGTCTATCAAGAGCTGATATTGTCATGATGACTAATATCTCAAAGCACTTCATCACGACGGAATTGAGAGCCACTCATCGTAGTCATTGAAGCATTATCACCCTTGATGGGAGACAAACTGAGAGAATGTTTCTCATCGTGCAGAATCTTTAACCCACAGCATAGTTTCTAAATAATTGGTGGGGATGAGGTGAACATTTTTCCACGGGTTGTAAATCTTCAAGAACTATAGAGTCTCAGCCATTTAATTTAGTTAATTTAATTTAGAGTTTCGAGGTGCAGCGCCGAAACAGGCCCTTCGGCCCACTGAGTCCGCGCCGACCAGCAATCCCCTCACATTAACACTATCATACAGAAACTAGGGACAATTTTACAATTATACCAGACCAATTAACCTACAAACCTGTACGTCTTTGGAGTGTGGTAGGAAACTGAAGATCTCGGAGAAAACCCACGCGGTCACGGGGAGAACATACAAACTCCGTACAGGCAACACCCGTTGTCGGGATCGAACCCGGGTCTCTGCTGCTGCAAGCGCTGTAAGGCAGCAACTCTACCGCTGCGCTACTGTGCCACTCTTTCCATTTAAACACTTCAGCTCAATGACTGATGGGGCAGATTTGAGGGACTTACTTTTGCGCCTCTTCATTGTGGTGGAGGTGTGGAATTTACAGCCCGATGAACGATGGAGGCAGCAACCTTCAATGCATTTCTGAAGCAGAGTGTTAACACTTGATGTGCTTTAACCAGCAGCTCTATGGACCAAGACCTGAAAAAGCCTAATTGCACTTTTTTGGCCTGCATATTTAGAACAGGCTGAACATGTTTAAGTGCTGTAAATCTCTTTGATTCTTTGGCTCATATATCTTGGCTGAGAGTTGGCCGGTATTTCTCAACCAATGATTTTCCTTAATGACTAATTCCTGAATGCCCAGTCCCCTCCTCCTCTCCCCTGTCTACTTCCATTCTCGGGTGAAGAATCCGTGACCTGTTCTTGCCTTTCTCATTATCTCTGTTACCAATATTAATGACTTTGTTAATAGCTAACTGGATGAAACGCTATTGATTAATTAACTACACAATGGTCATTCATGAAGGATGAAAAGCAAAATAGACATTCTCTGGCTCCAATGTTCATGGAAGGAAGCTACAGAATGTAGGGGAGGTAGCGAGGTGGTTATCTATTAACACCAAGGAAAACCGTCATTCAAAATTGAACAGCAGATTTGTTGTGGAAGTATTTGTCAAAGTTCCCAGCGCTTCGAGTGGCCAGATTGGCAGGTTGGTCAGCTGCAGGATGGGGAAGTTACGTTACAAGACAACAAAGGCAAGGAGGATGGCCCCCATCTTGCAAGAACTGCAATCGGTGGAAGAGCCTCAGAGCACTGTTGAAAGACTAGAGAGTTCATATTGCAAAAACATGATGGGTGGGAGAAGGAAAGGATAGTGAGGCAAAATGTGCAATTGCAAAACATTAGGCAAATCATGAGGAAGAGGAAGTCAGAGTTGAAGTTTTCCATGAAGGAAAGTAAAATGTTCCCTGCTTTCTGAACTACAGGCACGGTTACTAGAACAAGTTCCGCCAACTTCTAGTGCCAAGCCTCATGAGGTAAAAAGTCATTAAAATTAGATGGCTCCCAAATTTGATACCAAAAGTTTTGGGAGATCACAGGGATGCCCTCAAGATTGGGGAAGGCAAAATTTGATTTGTGATCAAAAAGCAAAAAAATTGGAGAGCTAGAATCCAAAAATGAAATCAGAAAATACTGGATATACTCAATAGGAGGTATTCCTTCTCTCCATAGATGCTGTCTCACCCGCTGAGTTCATCCAGCATTTTTGTCTACCTTCCAGCATTTGCAGTTATTTCTTAAACACAGGATATACACAATAGGTCAGGCAGCATCTATAGAGAGAGAATCAGAGTTAATATTTCAGTTTGATAACCTTTCATCATACAATAACTGAAACATCAACTTTGCTTCCCACTTTGCAGATGTTATTTGACTTACTGATCATTTCCAACCTTTTATGCTTTTATTTTGCAATTGTTGTCAAATGACAAATTTTGGACATGAAGATTAAACTAATGTAAAAAGAGAGAAAATAGATCTTGGGAAGTGGATAAAAGTGAATGGTAGGCGTTTACACAAGCATTTAAGGGACAACACAGTTGCACATCCAGTAGAGCTGCTCCCTCACTATACCAACCACCAGGGTTCAATCCTGTCCTCCAGTGCTACCTGAGCAGGTTTGCACGTTCTCCCTCTGACCATATTGTGCACTCCAGTTCCCTAACATATCCGGATGATTAATATGTAGTTTAATTGGCCACACTAAATATGGTAAAATTGATGGAAGCCTGAGCAGAATGGGTTACAGGGGACATTACCCAGATTCACCCAGAGAGTTGTAAATCTGGGAAATTCACCCAGAGAGTTGTGAATCTGTGGAATTCACCCAGAGAATTGTGAATCTGTGGAATTCACCCAGAGAATTGTGAATCTGTGGAATTCACCCAGAGAATTGTGAATCTGTGGAATTCACCCAGAGAATTGTGAATCTGTGGAATTCACCCAGAGAATTGTGAATCTGTGGAATTCTCTGCCACAATTCACTGGATGGTTTCAAGAGAATGTTGAGTTAGATATAACTCTTAGGGCTAATGGAATCAAGGGATATGGGGAGAAAGCAGGAATGGGGTACTGATTCTGGATGATCATATTGAATGGCGGTGCTGGCTCGAAGGACCGAATGGCCTACCCCAGCACCTATTTTCTATGCTTCTATGTTTCTAGTAGGAGAATAGGATTGCTGGGATTGTTATTATTGGGATAATGATATAATCTACAGTATATTAAAATATAGCAACAGGACATTCTGAAAATCATAGAATAACATAACATAGAAACATAAATTTTGGCCCACCAAGTCCAAGCTGAGATTTTAAAATGCTGATGCAGAGTTAATGTCGTTTTACAGAATGGAAATTATGTTTGTCAAAACCTATCAAAGATCTTTGTAGATTTATAAAGCAAGTGGATAAAGAGGACCAGTGGAATAATCATATTTGATTTCCAGAAGGCATTTTCAAAAGGTGAAAATAAGGTGCGATATGATGAGGATAAAAGGAGGGAAAACTAGGCAGGGCATTGGTGAAACACGACCGAGTACTGTGCACAGTTTTAGTCTCCATATTGAAATGAGCAATTATAAGGCTGATTCCTGAACTGAAGTTGTCATATAAGGAAAGGTTTGGTCTAAACTCATTGGAGTTGAGAAAAATGTGAGGAGATCTTACCGAAACTTGCAAAGTTCCAAGTGAGCTTCACAAGGTAGATGTTAAGAGAATATTTCCTCTTGAACATTAAAGCAGCGGGCCGGAATACTCGCAGCAAGGAGGCCCGACTTGCCTGCTGTAGTCTTAAGTTGGAGGAGGTCTCACCCGCCGAGGACCGACAATGGAGGAGCTGCCCAGTAGGCCCGGCTCGCCTGCCGCGGACTCTGAATCAGCACCGAGCCACTGGTAGCAACGGGGGCCATGCCACTGAGAGCAAGGGGGTGCTGAGAGCAATGGTGGTCCTGGCATAGGGCCACAGAGAACATTGGGGGACCCAGCATGGGGGACTGCCAAGAACAAAGGGGGAATGGGTGGGGGGGCATGCTGCCACATGTGGCGGCAAGCAATAGATAGGACTTCTTGGTACTTTTGCAACTTTGTCGGTGCCTGCACGTGCCAACACTAGTGTACTGCCTAGGTTGTATGCAAGACAAAGCTTTTCACTGTACCTAGGTACCTCAGGTACATGTGACAATTAAGTATCATTCATTCTTTCAACTAGGGGGAATAGATTTAGGATAAGGGATTGCCTGGATGTGGTGGAGCAATTTTAGTTTTTTTTAGTTTTTAGAGATACAGCGTGGGAACTAGCCCTTCGGCCCACCGAGTCTGCACCATACAGTGATCCCCGCACTAACACTAGCCTACACACACTAGGGATAATTTACACATATACCAAGCCAATTATCCTACATACCCGTGCATCTTTGGAGTATGGGAGGAAACCAAAGATCCCAGAGAAAACCCACGCAGTCACGGGGAGAACGTACAATGACCATACAAACAGCACCCATAGTCGGGATTGAACCCAGGCAAGCTCTGTATGGTAGCAACTCTACCGCTGCGCCACCGTGGCCTTTTTCCTTTTTCACCTCTCTTAGGATCTTAGCGTAGAGAACCTATGTTCACTATGGCCAAGGAGTTATGGAAACTGAATGATTTAACATATTCAAGGCCAAGATCAGCAGCCTTTTGATCTATAAAGAGGGCAAGGGTATAAATCAGTATGGCCTGCTGAGAAGAATGCATAATTGGACGAGGTGAAACTGAACAGAATTCAGTTCAGCTGCAGTGGCTCCACAACTAATCCTCATGAAACAGTATCTCAGTTTAAATCAGTGCATACCACACAACAATGAAAAGTCAAGTATTTCTAGATTGTGTAGTCCCTTCCTTGAAGCTGAAGATTAATTTTAAAATTATTACTGAACAATTATATTTCATCGGGTTTTTTTGGCGTGCAAAACATGTTCTGCATAAGCTGTTAACAATCATATCCCCAACAAATAAATAGTGACATTAATCAAAATTATATTTTAAACACCGCCAAGGTGATTTACACCCAGAATTGTGCACTGATACTTCTGTGGTTTCTGATTGCTCCTGCACGTAACGTTGATCACTGTGAGCAGTATCAGACTTGAAAAGATATCTTACTGTGCTGTCGCAGAACAGCTCCCTGAAAGGCTGCAATGGAAGGGGGTGAAAACATGGCGAAAGGGGCACATAATGATCTTCCTTGCAAGTAGATATCCTGCACAAGATTGCGCTGATGAACTTTCATACCTTGAATGTACTTGTGCCTCTGAGATAGACACAAAATGCTGGAGTAACTCAGTGGGACAGGCAGCATCTTTGGAGAGAAGGAATGGGTGACGTTTCGGGTCGAGACCCTTCTTCAGGCTGAAAGTCACGGGTAAGGGAAACGAGAGATATACAGAGTATTAGTAGATGTAGCGAGATATAGAACAAATGAATGAAAGATGTGCAAAAAATAGCAACGATAAAGGAAACAGGAGCCATTGTTAGCTGTAGCGAGGTGAGAATATAAGCTGGTGTGACCTGGGTGGGGGAGGGATGGAGAGAGAGGGAATGCAGGGGTTACTTGAAGTTAGAGAAATCAATATGCATACCACTGGGCAGTAAGCTGCCCAAGCCCACCTCTGAGAGGTGCAGGATGATTAATGAGGCAAAGTTAGCAGCGGGTGGTTCTGATGTGAATTATATAAAATGGCAAGCAATCAGTGATAACAGTAAAGAACTTTCAAATATCCTGACCACTGAACACTGAGATGGTAGACATTGTGTGCAAAACATCGAATGACAGCATAAAGATCTTTCAGTTGATGCCACACCACTGATCCCAGCATGATGTGTTCCAAGTTAACTCAACAATTTTCATTGAAGTTCAGAGATTTCAATCAAAGCTCCAGTTTATATCGGTAGGAGCCAGTGTGATGCTGGAGAAAGTTCAGATGAGCTAAGGTGAATTCTGGATGGAATTACTAGCCAATTTCCTGATGGGGCCCAATTTCAAAGAGAGTGGTGAATAACATTATTTATCCCAGGTGAAATCATTCTCTTGCGAGATTGATGGTGGGAAAAACAATTGGCCTCTATGGATCCAATTTTAGAATGTATCTGCTTTGGATATGTCTATAGGTCTTTAAAGAAAACATGACATCTCATTACCTCAGCAATGCTATTATTTCAAATATACTTAATTACCATTTCTTTCATTTTCTGAATCATTGGTCCCCTGTTAAGGTCAGGTACACTGTAGGAAGTATGGACATCGATGGCCTCAAAAAACATGGAGATTGAAATTTGGAACATATTTGATAAACTGCACCTCTCTGGCTGTGCTTTTGAAATCCAGCATGATGAGAACTACCAGTACCTCCCCCAGGCACAGCCATATACTATATTTGATGTGTGCACAAGGCTGATATTCTTTACACAACAGTCTACTCTATATATTTTTTTCTCTGTTGGGGAGTTTCACAAGTCAATATAACTTTGGAAACAGGCATTAATTGTCTGCATTGAAACTCAGGCATATTTATTGATCAGGAAAAAATTGGCAGCAGCATTAGCTTTGTAAAATTGATATTAATTAAATGCTGATATCCCAAACTTGTGCTTCAATTGCCCTAAAAGAGACTTGTGACTGGGCACACAAAAATGCTGGAGAAACTCAGCGGGTGCAGCATCTATGGAGCGATGTTCTTGTGACTGGGCAGTGTTCTTGTGACTGGGCAGTTTGCTTCAGGCAGTAGGCCCATTTATCATGTAAATCAGATCCAATGACACACACGAGGCCTTGACTTGCATTTTGCAAAATAACGAAGGGGGATAAGCAGCATGAATGCTCTTTTGTTTACCGATGATTCAGACAAATTATTCAGTGGGAGCAGCAGTGCTTCTTTGGTCCAACAAAAACACTCTGGATTATTCTGGAAAATAACCTGACTTTCACTTTCCTTGGATCACATACCTTTCTCCAAAGGCTGTTGGCAGCATCTTTTTTGCAGCATTTATTAGACTATCCAATAAAAAGTCTGAGCATGAAGTGTCGTTACAGGATGTCCATTTGAGGTAGCTTGTATTTCATTAATACGGTGAAGTCAAGTGGTCTCATTCTCCTGTCCGAATTTACCTTGAGATTTTGCAGGATCTACTGAAATGTGACTTTTTCCACAAACAATTTTTCTTTTGAAAATATAGACAATAGACAATAAACAATAGGTACAGGAGGAGGCCACTCGGCCCTTCGAGCCAGCGCCACCATTCAACGTGATCATGGCTGATCATCCCCAATCAGTACCCCGTTCCTGCCTTCTCCCCATATCCCCTGACTCCACTATCTTTAAGAGCCCTATCTAGCTCTCTCTTAAAAGTATCCAGAGAACCGGCCTCTGTGGCAGAGAATTCCACAGACTCACAACTCTCTGTGTAAAAAAGTGTTTCCTCATCTCCGTTCTAAATGGCTTACCCCTTATTCTTAAACAGTGGCCCCAACATGTTTCCTGCCTCTAGTGTGTCCAAACCCTTAATAATCTTATATGTTTCAATAACATTCCCTCTCATCCTTCTAAATTCCAGAGTATACAAGTCCAGCTGCTCCATTCTCTCAGCATATGACGGTCCCACCATCCCGGGAATTAACCTTGTAAACCTACGCTGCACTCCTTCAATAGCAAGAATGTCCTTCCTCAAATTAAGGGTCCAAAACTGCACACAATACTCCAGGTCTGGTCTCACTAGGGCGCTATACAATTGCAGAAGGACCTCTTTGCTCCTATACTCAACTCCTCTTGTTATGAAGGCCAACATGTCATTCGCTTTCTTCACTGCTTGTTGTACCTGCATGCTTACTTTCATTGACTGATGAACAAGGACCCCCAGATCCCGTTGTACTTCCCCTTTTCCCAACTTGACGCTATGTAGTTTGCTCCTTTCCCCCATCAACTTACGGCATTGCTCAAATATGAGTGCGTCATACAAGAATATTTCCTTGCTTTATATATTTACAATTTTCTCTTGAGGTCATGTTTTTGGATTTGCAATGAACATGTCATTTGCATGTCACCCACATTCATTACTGTAAAATAACATGAATAATTGTCACATTGGCATTTTATTTTACCCTTTTACTTTTATAAGTGTCAGTACTCTCCTTCAGAATGTTGTTCTCTTGAGAGGTTATAACTCATCCCTTCCAACCGAAACCACCCATTTCTTCCCTAAAACTAGCTGTCACATAGGAAACATTGGAATAAATTGGGCTATTTTGGGCTGGAGCTGAATTTAACTTGTGGAGTTCCTGAGAGATTGGTTCGTTGTCCTCAGTTGTTCACAATTACAATCAATGACCTGAAATAAAGAATGAAATATAAGGTTTCCAAGTTTGTCACAGATGAGAATATCTAAGTAAAAGGGCAGGTTTTCATGAGAACATTATGATTCTGCAGTGTATATGGATAAATTGAGTGATTTGATGAAAATGTGGCAAATGGAGTTTAATATGGGCAGTGTGAGGCCATGCACTTTGGAAAAAGAAAGGAAAATGAATGTTACTATCAAAATAGAGACCGTAAATGAGTGTAGTTCAGAGAGATCGAGGTGTTCTAGTCCATGAATCAGAAAATATCAGCAGACAGGTCAACACGTAATTAAAAAGGTAAATGTTGGTCTTTACTATAAAGGGGTTGGACTTTAAGAAGAGAGGAGGTTTAGACAACAGACAATAGACAATAGGTACAGGAGTAGGCCATTCGGCCCTTCGAGCCAGTACCGCCATTCAATGTGGTCATGGCTGATCATCCCCAATCAGTCCCCCGTTCCTGCCTTCTCCCCATATCCCCTGACTCCGCTGTCTTTAAAAGCTCTATCTAGCTCTCTCTTGAAAATATCCAGAGAACCGGCCTCCACCGCCCTTTATGTTTTAATTTCAAATGTTGCTGTGTACTCCTTTGCGAAAGTGTTCAAAATTAGTTCCTGCTATGAATCTTGAGGACTAAGATAGCTGGTTACTAGCCCCAAATAACACAAAAATCATGACAGGCTTTGGGAACCTGGATTGAACAGCTGAAACCGTGCTATATACTTTGTTGCAGTGAAGGTTATCGGAACAATTTAGTAACAATGAGAAGACGGGGCAAGTTCAGAAGCCATCAGAGCAGAGTGTGGGCAGGGTATACATTTTTCTTCTGTTGCTGACAACTCCACTTTATATAACAACTCAAGTAGCAATGCCTTCCAGACCTTGTCAGACAAAATCAGTATGAAATGGGTTGAGAAACGGGAAGGACGAGAGTGTTGGCATGGGCATGGGCCACGCATGGTCCAGCCCATTTGATTGCGAAATAGTTTCTCCAGTCTTCAAAATCAGAAGAAATTCCTTAAAGAAGAATGTAAATTAAGTCATAACTGTATTCAAAGCAATATAATCAATTACATTTCCCATGCACAAAGCTAGCAAAGAAAATTAAACTATGTGGAATTATTGGCAAATTAGCCAAGTAAATTGAAAACTGCTGGAGCAGTAGCAAGCAGATGCTGAAAAATTCTTTAGCTGGAGTCATTGGTTTGTGAAGTTTCAAAGGGATCTGTTTGGGTCACATGCTCTTTGCCAATTTATAAATCATATGAAGAAGCTCAAAACATGCTACATTTCTCTCTTTTGTCGTTTAATCATTTCTGTCACCGTCATTTGGTACTTTCCTCTCTTTTGAACTTTCTCCACTTCTGTACTGCTTAGAATCTGTTAATTGAAACTGGAATTTGCCTTTATGGGCATTTAAAGAAAACCAGAAAGTGCTCGAAATGTTCAGCGGGTTAAGCAGCATCTGTGAGAAAGAGTGTTAATCCTTCAGGTAGATATCCTTTCATCATCAAGCTGAAATGTTAGCTGGAGCTGGGAGGTTGGCTCGGGCATTAGGAGTGAGCATTGGTTGGGTGTTTGAGGTGAAGGTTGCATAACAGGTGGTGGTGGGAACGGGGGGGGGAGGGGTTGGATAACTGATTGGTGGGAGGTTAGTTAACAGGGAGTATTCATAAAGCCACAGTGTGGGGAGAGACAGTAGATAGCTTGGAGGGAGACAGTGGGTCAGGTAAGCAAATTGGTGAGCAGGAGGGTGAGGGTGAGGGTGAGGAGAGCAGAACTAAACTGGTGTGTTTCGTTTATTGTCACGTGCATTGAGGTGCAATGAAAATCTTTGTTGTTTGTGCCAATACGTACAACAACTTCTGGCTGCTCACCATCCACCTTGAGAGTGTCATGCAGCCGTTCCGAGACATCCTGGACCAGGGGTGGGGAACCTGCGGCCTTAAGCCCGCATGCGGCCTTCTAGGCCATTAAGTGCAGCCTTTTGAATGAATCCAAATTTTGCAGAACAAATCCTTTTATTTTTATTAATCTGTTTATGTTTGTCTTTTATTATTTTTATTTTAATCTTAAATTGAACGTATTTAAAATACCAAAGAGTAAAAGAAGATTCAACGAAATAATCCTCCCAGACTGATGGCCACAATTAAAACATTAGTAAATCATGAGGGCTATTTTAACACTTGTTCTGCTCATGATTTAGTTCTAATGCGACTCTAGAATGTACGTTAACTTCCCTGCCTGACTGGCGCCACCACTGCCTGAGGCTGGTTGATGAGAGGGAAAATGTCGGGGAGAGTCCGCAGACCATCCAGTCTTCGGTATTATCAACTTTTGATAGCGGTGCACATGGCTTTCCGTTTGAAGTAGAATTTGAGATTAGTTAAACAGCGTATTTGTTTCACTGTTTTTAAAAATTCTGTCTGCTTAACAGCCCATGTCAAAGAAAACCAAGAGAACGCTGAGGGAAGAAAAAAGAGTTTTTAATGAGGATTGGGAACTGCAATATTATCTTGTTTCTAAAGATAAGATGATTTGCTTGCTTTGTGATACTGCAATATCAACATTGAAGAAATTCAATGCTCATCAGCATTATGCCACTCATAAGGACCACAAATAATTCAAATTAGAGAGTGAGGCGCGAAAGGTTGCATTGCAGAAATTAAAAGATGAAAAGCAAAGGCAAAGGCAGTTATTTCAAGCAGGGGTAAGACCCGGAAATAATGCTACTGTAGCAACTTATAAAGTAGCTATATACTCGGGGGGGAAAGGGAAGCCATTTAGCGATGTAGAAATCGTAAAATAATGCATTGTCTAAGTTGTAGGATGCTTAGACCCCGTTAAGGTTTCAAAGTACAAACAACTGCCTCTTTCAAGGAGAACTATAACTGATTGGCAGTGTGAATTAGCCCTCAACGTAACAGAACAACTTCACGGAATACTCCAAAAGGATACATTTTGAAGTATATCTAATTGAAGTTTCTTGGATGCGGCCTTATTAGATTACAGTTAACTTAAAACGGCATTCCAACATGAAAAGGTTCCCCACCCCTGTCCTGGACCCTGGCACCATCCTGCACTCAACTGCTGTCACAGTGTCTCCTGTCTGCACCCCTAACTAAAGAGTCACCTACCATCAGGCTTTACCTAATAGTACCCTTCTCCTTCGAGACCAGCACTGCCATTAAATATGATCATGGCTGATCATCCAAAATCAATACCCTGTTCCTGCTTTCACCCCATATCCCTTGATTCCATGAGCTATATTTAACTCTTAATATAAAACCTTGATAAGGCGACTCTGGACTGTCAAATCTGCCACAGCCAGACATAAAAACAGCGTTGTTTCCACGAGTCATAGCTCTACTCAATAACCAAAAATCTGTAGCCTCTTTTTGCTCTGGTATTTTATTTAATTCACATGTTTAATCAATAATGTTTTATTATTATTGTTTATTGTTTTATGTGTCATTTCTAACTGTCACTGTATGTTGTTGTCACTTGCGGGCGGAGCACCAAGGCAAATTCCTTGTATGTGAATACATGACCAATAAACTTATTCATATTCATAATCATAATCATACTTTATTAGCCAAGTATGTTAAAGATGAAAAGGACAGACAGACTGTAGGCGAGGCTGCCATTGAAGCACCACCCAGTGGAAAAATAGCCTATGTATCCAGGCGTGGCAACATCACTATACAGGCTTGCTGCTCAAAGCTGCCTCTCCAGCTCTGCCCTACAGTTGACTTTGAGGAGTTGTAGTTGATGGAGAATCGTCAAGTGATATGAAGAAAATCTGAAAATTTCCACGCTGTCTCTGGAGTCTTGATTAGTACAGGTGTCAGGGGTTATGGGGAGAAGGCAGGAGAATGGGGTTAGGAGGGAGAGATAGATTAGCCATGATTGAATGGCAGAGTAGAGGATGGGCCAAATGGCCTAATTCTGCTCCTATCACTTATGACATGAGTCATAGAAACACAGAAACATAGAAAATAGGTGCAAGAGGAGACCATTTGGCCCTTCGAGCCAGCACCGCCATTCATTGTGATCATGGCTGGTCATCCACAATCAGTAACCCATGCCCCATACCCCAAACCCCTTGATTCCGCTAGCCCCAAGAGCTCTATCTACAGTAACTCTCTTTTAAATTAATCCAGTGAATTAGCCTCCACTGCCTTCTGTGGCAGAGAATTCCACAAATTCACAACTCTCTGGGTGAAAAAGTTGTTTCTCATCTCAGTTTTAAATGGCCTCCCCTTTATTCTTGGACTGTGGCCCCTGGTTCTGGAGTCCCCCAA
Organism: Malacoraja senta; assembly: GCA_038087875.1. Lineage (NCBI taxonomy): Eukaryota > Metazoa > Chordata > Chondrichthyes > Rajiformes > Rajidae > Malacoraja > Malacoraja senta. The sequence continues at coordinate 271,371,925 of CM075977.1, forward strand.
CATTTGGAACATTTTTCCAGCATTTAGCTTGTCCGTCCCTTTTATAATTTTATATGTTTCTATAAGATCCCCTCTCATCCTAAATTCCAGTGAATACAAGCCCAGTCTTTACAATCTTTCCTCATATGACAGTCCTGCCACCTCGGGAACATTTTTCCTGCATCTACCCTGTCCAATCCATTAAGAATTTTACATGTTTCTATAAGATCCCTTCTCATCCTCCTAAATTCCAGTGAATACAAGCCCAGTCGAGCCGAGTTTAAGCAAAGCAACGGAGATTGGATAATGCTGATCTTGTAGCCCGCTTTTCACATTCACTGCTCATTCCATCCCTGTAGCTGTGCTACAGTCGTTTGGCTCCTGAGCTGCTCTTGGTATTGCTGCTGCCACTGTTCCTCACTGAGACTCTGCTGGCTGCGATCCCCAGTTGAACTGCATGCAACAAATAGTCAGACCCTGTCCATGGACCTTCCCACCAACTTATCTGTCATGAAGACTTTTCACCATCTCCATACGATTGTCAGGGGCATTTGAAGGCAATTGAAAATACTGTAAGTACATCAAATAACTTTGAGAACAAAATCATTCATTAGAAACCACGTGAAATTAATTAATTATAATCACTAATATGCATGTAAACAAAGAAAAATAACCAATAAACTTACCTAAGCTCAGATTTGACTTGATGGTCAAAAGAATGGGGTTCACCAGATTGAGCAAGTATTGGCAGCATGAAACTAAGTGGCCAGATACCCGGGACCTCAGCTTGGATGTGAGTTTATCTGAGCCCCAGTGTGCTGCTGACTGCCATGCTACAGCATAAGCGTAGAAATCCAGGATAGACTGAAGAAGGGTCTGAAGAAGAGTCTCAACCCGAAATGTCTCCCATTCCTTCTCACCAGAGATGCTGCCTGAGTTACTCCAGCATTTTGTGTCTATCTTCGGTTTAAACTAGCATCTGCAGTTCCTTCCTACACATGGACTGCCACCTGTTCTGTACAGAGTTGCTGATTCTCTATGGACCCGCTGGCTCAATTCTTCTGGGCCAATACTCCAAAGAAACACATGCAGTTTTTTTACTTATATTGTTCATTTAAAAATCAGCTCGCCACCAAAATGACACTCACAAAGGTGAATCCAACATGTCATTAAAAGCACAGCATGAAATATCTGTTTTCTCTCTGATTCATTGCAACTCTCTGAGCCTTGACACTCAAAGTGGCACAGTTTTAAGTTGTTGAAGTACTTTTGTCCTCAAAGAAGACAGTCCTCAATGAATATTTCTCATTTTTTTACAGCGGAGAAAGACCTGAAGACTAGGAAACTTGGGAAAGTTAATGACATGTCTTGACACAGTCCATATTAGAGTTGAGAAAGTGTTGGTTATCCAATGACATATAAAGCAAGGTAGATCCCCCAGACATGATCAGATATATCCAAGGACATTATGGCAAGCTAGATAGGAAACTGCATCAGTGCTGATTGAGATATAGAACTGATCGCAGGACATGGCTGATGGGTACATGAAGACTGGAGGGTGGGTAATGTTGTGCCCATATTTAAGAAGGGTTGCAGAGAAAAAGCTGGGAACTGTAGACAAGTGAGTTTAACATTTGTGGGCGGAAAATTACTGGAGAGGATTCTGAGGGCTAAGATATCTATATTCATTTGTAAAGATGGGTTGATTAGGGATAGTTAGCATGGCTTTTTGCACGAGAGTTGTGTCTTACAACTTTGATTGAGTGTTTTGTAGAAGTAACCAAGAAGGTTGATGAGAGCAGGGCCATAGACGCCGTCTATGTTGACTTCAACAAGGCTTTTGGTAAGGTTCCGCCTGGTAGGCTGCTCAAGATGGTTAGATTACATGGGATGCAGGGAGAGCTAGCTAATTGCATGCAGAAATGGCTTCACGATAGGTAGTGGAGCGTGGGGGTGAAAGATTGTTTTTTTCAGATTGGAGTCCTGTGACTGGTGGTGTGGGTCAGGGTCGGCCGCTGGCCAATTTGCTGTCTTTCATCCACATCAAAGATTTGGATGTACAAGCCATGATTAGTAAGTTTGCAGATGGCACTAAAATAGGTGATGTCATAGACAGAGAAGATGGTTATCAAGATTTACAGCAGTATCTAGATCAACTGGACAAGCGAGCAGGGAAATGGCAAATGGAGTGCAAATGGAGCAAACAGAGCAGCACGTCATTTTCGACTGTGCTGTAATCCGCCCCCCTGGCGGAGGAGTAGACCTCATGGCCCTCGACAACAGCACATTGAACTGGCTCCAGCGCCTGGAGGGCGTTAGTTAACTTTTGCTGCCTCAAATGCAAGAAGAAGGGTGTAATTCAGATAAATGTGATGTGTTTACATTTTGGGATGTCAAACCAGGCAGGACTTTTACAGTGAGTGGTAGGGCCCTCATGAGTGTTGTAGAGCAGAATGATCGAGGAGTACCGGTAAATAATTCCCTGAAAGTGGCATCACCGGGTGGTGAAGAAGGCTTTTGGCTGACTGGCCAAAAGCTTTCTTTTGGAAGTGCAGAAATTGAGTAGACATGTTGGGACATTCTATTACATTTGTACAAGATGCTGGTGAGGCCATGCTTGGAGTATTAAGTTCAGTTTTGTTCACCATGTGGCAGGAAGTATGCCATTCAGCTGGAAAGAGTGCGGAAATTTACAATGATGTTGGCAGGACTCACGGGACGGAGCTATAGGGAGAGGTTGGCAGGCTAGGTGCGCAGGAGGCTGACGGGTAATATGATAGAGGTATATAAAATCGTGATGGGAATAGAAAGGGTGAATTTCCCAGGATAGAGGAATCCAGAAATAGATGGCACAGATTCAACTTGAGATGGGAAAAATTTACTAGTTAGCCCGAGGGGGATCTTTTTCACACAGAGGGTGGTGGGTGCATGACATGGGCTGCCAGATGAATTACTTGAGGCAGGTTTGATGAAAACATTTAAAAGACATTTGAACATGTTACATGGATAGGAAAGGTTGAGAAGGATATGGTTCTAATGCAGGCAAATGGAAGTGGTTTGGTTGGTAGGCACAAAATGCTGGCATAACTGAGTGGGCAGGCTGCATCTGTGAAGAGAAGGAATGGGTGACGTTTCGGGTCGAGACCCTTCTTCAGACTGATGTCAGGGGAGTGGGCAGGACAGAGATAGAATGTAGTCGGAGTGGTTTGGTTAGGGTATCTTGGTCGGCATGGATGAGTTGGGCAGAAGGGCAGGAGTCCATGCTGTGTGACTCTGTCTCTGACTGTGAAATCTATTAACTTGACATCTCATTAATATCTAACACTAATTTATCTTTGAATAAAGGGAAGTATTCTTTGTTTTGTTAATTTCTTTGAAGTAAGTGCGGTGTTGAAGGAAACCGAGTTGATAAGTTTAGATTGATTGCAAAAGGCTGCTTCTTTGTACATGATTGTAAGAGGCTGCTTCTTTGTACATGATGATACAGTCAGATTGAGCATTTTCAGGAATATTTGATTTGCATTTATGAATAAGTTTATTTATGTTGATATCTTTAAATAGAACTATAATGGGACAGTTACTACTACCTCACAACTGTCAGGGACTCAGATTTGACCCTGACCTTGGGTGCTGCCTATGTGAAATTTACACATTCTTCCTGGGAGTGTTTAAGTTTGCACCAAGTTTGCTCTAATTTTCTCCCACATCCTAAAGATGTACTTAGATAATTGGTGCAGCGCTCAAAATGTGGATTGCAAGTATGTTGGACACCGCACATCTTGAGGAAATGCGATTCCTCCTAATAGATAAATTTGACCAATTCATAACGAGTTGTTCTCCATTTGTCATCTTTTTGGAATCATATGGTGCAACACAATTGTAAAAGCTAACTCGTGACTGGGCGAGGGATGGTCAAGATTATAAATAAGATCTCCTTACTTTTTTCTTTTTCTTCCCTTTTTTTTCTCCTTTTCTTCTCTTTTTCCTATTTTCTATTCTTTAACTTTCTTCTTTCACTTTCTATTTTTCTTTTCCACACACTATATATCTCACATATTTCTATACTTCATTATCTAATTTCTTTTTCTTTTTCTTTTTCTTCTTTATTATAATAAAAAAATAAGAAGCTGTACATAAAATGTATTATGAAAATATGATTGTTTACAATTGTACTTCTAATAAAAATTAAAATATTTTTTAAAAAGTTGTTTAAAGATAATTGGTGCAGTAATTTGCCCCTTGGTGTAGATGTGGCAAAACAATCAAAGGGAAGTTATTGGTGATATGGAAGAGATAATGTGTTGCAGTTCAGGAAAATAAGGAGAGGATAAAGGAGTCTAATAGGCTTGCTCCCCGAGGAGCTAGCATCAACTAAATAGGCCAAATAGTTTCCTTTTGTGTTGTAATAAGTAAGTGAATAGCTTCAGGAAAAGGTTCCAAGAATGTGCACACAAAGGCAACATTTATAGTTCAAATGGCAATATACAAGACTCATTTTGGCAAAACCAAATGCTACTGTTCTGTTGTAAAATCTCCTGTGTGCTATTGAATGTACAAAGCAGTGTTTTATACTTGCCATTGGATTTAAAACAAAATTACCTTCAAGTCTCAAAACACAGTTGATTCAGAAGAAGATAAAGTTTCAATGGCAGTAAATGGGAAAGAATAATCAGAAAGCATTGTGGAATTTGGACTATATATTTTAAACTATCGGAAAGTAGACCACATATGAGGTCAACTGAGAGGAAATAGATATCCACAATGGGAGGTTGGCCATAGGCTGGAGACACACAAAACTGATGATGCTTAAATCTTGAGCTATAAACAAAGTGCTGGAAGAACTCAGTAGATCAGGTGACATCTGTGGAGGAAATGGATAGATGGCGCTTCAGTTCAAGGCCCTTCTTCAAGCTGAAAAACAGCCCGAAGAAGAGTCCTGACCTGAACGTTGCCGATGCATAGACAACATTTGGGTCAGGGTTCTTCTTCGTACCCTTCTTACCTCCATAGATATCTGATTTGCCGAGTTCCTCCAAATGTTGGGTCATAAATACTTATTTTTAGCACGTACTTGAATTACACTATAGTTTGTAATCTGATCCAAATGCTGTATTAAAAATCTGTGAAAGTATTGGGAAATTCATTTATGCTAGATCCAAAACAATGCTCGAGGGCTCTGTCGTGTGGGCAACAGGGATCAAATTACCACATTAGTAGCACCCTTTTGAAGAGATCTGATCTGAGATAGTAGCCCTTGAACGATCACCTCACAAAGTAGCCTGTCACTGTTTCAGATATTGCAGTGTTGTAGGGAATGAGTACATGCTATCATAATGGGAAAAGTGTGTCAGGACCTCTCAAAAAACAGAAAAAGGTGACTAGATCTCTGACAGTAAACAAAAAAATATGTCTGCCTTCAATTTTTCCAGCATCTGCAGTTCTTTCTTAAACACTAGATCTCTGACACTCTGTTTGCAGAGAAGGTAGCTTCCTTGAGTAGAGCACTCATGACAGTCAGCTCCCCAGGAAGAGTCTGAGAGCATGAGTGCCCTTTGTGAATGCCGTGCACAGTTGGGAGCTGTAATGCTTCAGCCAACATGGAGCTGTCTGCTCCAAGAACTCATCAAGCCACCAGGCTCGCTGAGAAAAACATTGCGTGCTTCAGAAAATAATTTTTCCCACATGGAAGAACTGGAAATTCATGAGGCCTCAGTCATGCAGTCTCAAGGACATACAATGGTAAGAGAAGACAAACTTTTCTTCCCAGAGTCATCGAGTTTTAGCTTGACTTAATAAGCCCCGTTCCAATACCTAGTTCAAGAAACCATAGCTGTTTATAGATGAGGGAAGAAGCACAGGCTTATTTGGGATATAAACGCATCTAAGTGAACTCATTGGACTTCACCTCGGACTGGGATACAGAAGGGTGCCAGACCACTGTTAATGGAGTCACCAGTGTGCGGTATAAAGGCACGAGGCTCACTGTTTGGATTGTTTTGTTGCTGTTGTTTTATTATTGATTCAATAAACGTTTCATTTTTAATTTTATACGGTTGAAGTTTTCCTTCTCCATCGTTCATTCAAATTCTCAAAACCTGCTTCTACGATTATAAGAGCCTTGGAATGAAGGCAAATACCTCCCAAGGTTTCATTGTAAAGTTCACAAAGACAAAAATTGAATGATAATTCCCTTGCCTAATTGAGAATGCTTTCATGCCGTGCTGAGCAGGAAAATATCATGTAACATAATATATGTCTGCAGGAGTCCTGAGACAAGGTTTTAAGAGTGATAATGTAAGGAAATCTAAATTATTCTACGGCTATAAGATGACCTGATTATACCATATCTGGATAGGAGCAAATCTCGGCATCATACTTTGGTGAGTGTGTTTGGCCTTGCAAGAGGGTGCAGCATGGATTCATTGCAATTAAACCTGTACTCCCACGATTAAACATTGCGGAGACATACTTAATAGCATTTGGAAGGTCAGTTGATGATTTAAACAAAATTTGTAAGATATTAAGAAAAACTGTTAAAAAAATGGATAGTCGGGTGAAGTCTAGAGAATAAAAAGACACTCAAATCTAGATGCAGAGTTTTCAGGATTGGAGTTTGAAAACACTTCTACACACAGAGAATGGTAAATATATTGACCCCTCATTTGCAAACATCAACCAACGCTTTGTTATATATTAAGTCTGAGGTAAATACATTAATAGAAACCAAGATATTGTGCATTCTGAGGAAAATGTGGAATTTATTAGAAGATCAACCATGATCTCACCAAATGATAGAATTGGGTCAAGGACCTAGATGGACACTTCCCATTCAATCTTCTTATTTAAAAGGCTCATTGTACTTGTTCTGGCATGCACTCTCTGAGTTAAATTGTTTGTTTAAATCTAGGTCTGAATTTGATTTTGGCTTTTGGATTTATTGAAAGAAAATTATTTCTGTTTACTCCATTTCAATAATGATCTAAATTAGAAGATTCCTTCTGCTTGTTAGTTAAGGGAAACAATGGACATTCCATAGCTTTATATCATCATCACTAAGCTACATATATTTTCCTAAATTATCCAAAAGCCCCAAATCATTCAGATTTTCATTGATTTGCATGCATTTCTTTTGAGCTACACAGACAACGTACATCTCCTATCCTTGTCCTACTGGTGTATATTAAAGTCTCCATGCAGCCATTCATGAGCAGTATGATGCATGGTTAAACATTGTTTAATATCTTTTTCAAAACAGTTGTTCCCCTATTGCTTCCTTTCTTGCAGGCATATGCACAACTTTAATACATACCAATGCAGATGGACGATCTGTGCTAACAGCTCAAGGCCACTAACTTCCAATCGATTTGCCACTGTGCTGGTGCTTGCATGTATTGATGAGGGGGATTAGGAATGCAGTCTAGTTTTCCAACATTGACAGCACTGCCAGGGGCTGCTCTTCCTGACATATAATAATGGAATAAAAGCAAAATCTATCTCCAAGACACACCTAAATCAAAATATGAAATCTGGTGACAGTCTTTAAGCTGTACATGCTGGAAATCTGTGATTTAAAAAAAAATTGAAAATGCTGGAAATGCCCAGCTGGTCAGGAAGCACATGTGGGAAGAGAACCAGGGTTAATGTTTGAGGTCAAAGACACTCAGTTAAAACTGATATAGAGAGAAGACAACTGAAAACACTAAAAACAATGATTGCAGAAGGAACTCTCGATGCTGGTTTACAAAAAAAGACACAAATTGCTGGAGTAACTCAATGGGTCAGACTGTATCTCTGGAGAACATGGATAGGCACCATTTCAGGTCGGATTCCTTCATCAGATTAATGATTTCTCTCTTTGACAGTTCTGACAATGGTTCTTTGACCTGAGATATTATTACAGGGCTCTCTTTCTACAGATGATTATTTTCAATATTTTCCAATAAGATGTATCCCGTGATCAGAAACCCCCTTTACTTCACCAGAAAATTTGATCACAGTGATGAACAAACTGGAGTCTTGAGAGAGTAGCACAGATTTCTACACAGTGCCCAGGTGAGGTGGAAGACTAAAGGTGTAGGAACATGCTATCCATTTGGTCACATGGCCGCAATCAGTTGCCAGTTGTAGATTGTGAATGTGTCAGTGGTATAAAACTGGTGTTTGCATTCTAATTGGGAACCATAATACCAAACATGAAATGTGCATGAAAAGATGTCATGACGAGGTGAATAATGAGGCATTGATGTATATGTTGGTTTTAATATGGTGGCGCAGTGGTCAAGTTGCTGCCTGATAGCAGTTGCAGGAGACCCGGGTTCGATCCCGACTATGGGCGCTGTCTATACGGAGTTTGTACATTCTTCTTGTGACCGCGTGGGTATTCTCCGAGATCTTCTGTATCCTCCCACACTCCAAAAAACGTACAGATTTGTAGGTTAATTGGCTTGATATAAGTGTAAATTGTCCCTAATGTGTGTAGGATAGTGGTAATGTGCAGGGATCGCTGGTCGGTGCGGGCTCAGTCGGCTGAAGTGCCTGTTTCTATGCTGTATCTCTAAATGAAGCTAATATTGTCAAAGGGAAGGAGTGTCTCCAGGTTCAATGCATGGAAGGAGTGAAGGAACAATTGCACTACAGGGCTTTGGATAAATAACGCTGTTTTGCCTCAAGCTTTCTTTGCCTAACTTCTGACTACATTCCTCACATCCTATACTTCTCGATTGCATAGCGTTCCTCATTCCACTTGGAGAGTAATATCCAAGTCCTGTCCCTATGCTACTGAAACTTGCTTTTGTCACCCCTGAGCTACCTTATTCGCCATTTTTCTCCCACCTGTTCACACATTCACACTTCATAAAGTTCAAAATCATGAATATGGTTGATAATTCTTTGCCTCTGTATGCTAAATATCCCAAGCATTTTTTAAAAATGTTTTTTCCTGCCTTCTAAAGAGAAATCTTAAGGTTTCTTGTTCTGATGCCTATACAGTGTAAATATCTGTGACCAACTTTAATATTCTTTTGTCCTGTGTTCAGGTTCATGATTCTACAAATGGTCTTAGATAATAGGTTTTATTGTGCTCAGCGTAGAATACAATTACTCTTTTCCACTTGGTGTTGGATGCCACTTGAATATCTATTTGGAACATGATTGTATTTAAGAGTCAAAAGTGTTTAATTGTCATATGCACTTGGAATAGAACAATGAAATACTTACTTGTGGTTTATCAGCATATTATCACAACTACAGAACAAATAAAAATACATAAACAATAATACAATAAATACAATAAGTAACAGCAGATAACCAGATCATAATAGTGCAAAACAAAGTCCATAGTAGATCGTTGCTGAGGTAGAGGTGTTTAGGGTTTTGAAGTGTGGTTCAAAACCCTATCATATAGATGCGAAGAAGCTGTTCTTGAACCTGGAGGTCACAGTTGTCAGGCTTCTGTGTAGGAATGCAGATGCTAGTTTACATCGAAGATAGACACAAATTGCAGGAGTAAGTAACTCAGCGTATGTAAACTGCTGAATTACTCCAGCATTTTGTGCCGATCTCAGCCTTCATTACCTTCTTCTTGATGGTAGGAATGAGGCCAGGGTTGTATGGCTCTTTGGTGATGCTGGCTGCCTTTTTGAGATTGCCTTCAATGGTTGGGAGGTCAATACCCGTGATGGATCCGGCAATGTCCATCATTTTCTGTAACCTCCTTTCTTCCTGGGTATTTGAATTACCGAATCTGGCCATGATGCAACTAATCAATATGCTCTCTGTTGTACACCTGTCGAACTTCGATAGAGCCCTTGGTGACATGTAAAATCTCCTGAACCTTCCAAGGAACCAGAGTCATTGATGATCTTTCTTTGTGATTGCATTAATGTGCTGGCATATCACAGATGTTCACAGATATGTATGCCCAGGATCTGGAAAATGTTGACTCTCTCCACCACTGTCCCATCGCTGAAGGCAGGTGCGCAGATCCTCAGATTTCCCTTCCTGACACCAATAATCGGTCCCTAGGTCTTGCTAACGTTGAGAGCTAACGTTGATTGTTGATGCTGCAATCTGAAAGTAGTAGCCTCTTATGTCTCCACTTATCACCGTCCAGCCTTCAGTTTGGAGATGGGCCCCAATGCATAATCAAATGTAGGTGAGATAGTTTAAAGGTAGTTAAACCCACAAAAAAGAACGAACGTCATTTAGGTTTACAACATGCACTTAAACTTGCCTGCTTCCAACATCCTAAGGGTAAATAATATGGACAATTCTAAACAATAAACTGCAAGACAGCAAAATAGTAAGATTAAACGAGAACTTACCAGTTTGAAGTTTGATCTTTATTTTATGAGGAGTTACGTTGGTGATTACATGAAGAAGACCCGTCAGGGCGCATGCGCGTCAATCTTCAAAGCAGCGGTATGAAATCACAGACAACACCATAATTGAAGTAACATATTAAGATGATCAACATGAGAACTACCATTATGAGCTTTTTTCTATGAGAGAGGGTTGGGCGTGGCGGGCACGTAATCACCAACGTAACTCCTCATAAAATAAAGATCAAACTTCAACCTGGTAAGTTCTCGTTTAATCTTACTATTTTACTTCGGAGTCACGTGAGTGACTACGTGAAGATTTTAAAGCTCTGTGATTTTTATGCCGCAGATCAAAATCCCGGCTTCTCACTGCATCGATTGACTCCGAGTATCATCAATAATGCTGTAAACATGACATTGCATATCATGCAAAACCAAAACAGTTTTATTTTTGGTCATAAAACAACCAATAAACCCTCTTAATGTAGGGGCAACAAACGAAACAGAATTAAACAGTATTGAAAACAGACTCTAAACAATAGCACCACTCAATATTGAGGTGGCAAACAGCCCTCCATTGGCAATCGGCCGATGGTAATATTGCTGAAACACAAGTTCATTTTTCCAACCTGCGGCTTTTAATATATGGTCAATGGGAACGTCCATCGCCCTGACCACGGATGTTGCTACTGCGTTAGTGGAATGAGATGTAAACACATAAATGTTGATTCCTGTCTGAACCAACTCTTGCTTTAATCACCTTGAGATAGTCTGAATTGCCACTCTTTTATGTTGGCTTCTTGTAACTGACAAATAATCCTGTTTCTTCTTGTCTTAAAGCCCTGGTGGCTTCAATGTAATATAACAAATGTGTCCTTACACATAAACATGGAGCTGTAGGATATGCTGAGAACACAATCTTAAATACTGTCACACCTGGCCTGCTTTGTTTGAGCAGGTCAGAAATATAAAACAGAACATTCTCTGTAGTCACTTCCATTCTCTCGAACTGAAGTTTTTGCAAAGTCTGCACTCTCTATACTGACACCAATGCCATTAGCATAGCCAATTCAGCAAAGTTATAGACGTGACAGGGACCCAATGACGAAGCATGTTAAGAACAATGCTTACATCGCAGATTACCATATACGTAGGCTTAGGCGTTTTGGAATTAAAGATTCCTTTCATCAACTTAGATATGAGAGGGTGAGATCCTATACTTTGTGTCCGTGTACCTATTACAAGATATGCCGACAAAGCACTTCTAGCTGTATTGATAGCACTATAGCTATGACCCTCATCCTAATAAAGTGTAGATAAAACTCTAACACATTTTTAATAACTACAGTATCATATTGAATATTCTTTTGAACACAATATTGTTCCCATTTTTTTTTTTTTTTTTCATATGTCATATACTGTTTTTGAGTACTCTTTCTCCAGGCTGCAGTGAGTATATCCACCGTTGGCCTAGAAAGTCCTCGACCAATGTAAGGCATTCTTAAAACCTGCAAATTAACAGATCCATACGATCACATAATGGATGAACTTAATGCGTTACTGGATGCTCCAGCAAATTCCTACTGTTTGGAATCAGCAAAAAGAGGTTGGATCGCTATCTGTAACATCAAAGGGAACCATGGTTGAATCGGGCAATTTGGTATCACCAAAACCCCTGAAGCGGCATCCTGCTTGATTTTCTCAAACACCGACCTATGAGGCAGAATGGTGGGAAAATGTACACAAACATATCATCCCAATTTAGTGAAAAAGCATCAATTGCCACTGCCCCTGGATCTGGTGCCTATGAAACACATTTTGGCCTTCCATATAGAAGTACTATGTTCTTGAACACCTCCTGGTTCCACATCCACTCTGTATTATGACGGAATTTTCGTGAGCTGCCCTCTGGTACTACATTAAGTTTCCCTGGCAGATAGATAGCTCCAATCCAAATCTCTCTATCCCTACTCCAGGTCCAATTGTATTTGCCAACCTGTCACATGACAACGATTTGATTCCACCCATGTGATTCATATCAGCAACTGCTGTAGTGTTGTCTATGTTGCACTGCACATGCAAACTAGTTTAGTTGGTGCCATAAGCCTTGAGTCCATAAAATACTCTTAGTTAATTCCCCATGTTTGCAGAAGCAATGTTCATCTGTCTCCACAGCTGGATCTTGTATCAGTAGCACCCTACCCAAGTGCTCTGACATCTGTCTGCAAATCATGGAAGCTTCGTCCAATAACACTTTGGAACTACTAGTGGACACATGCTGAATCCACCATTGTACATCAGCAACAGTCTCTATTGATAGAAGCATAGGTCTATTATAATGACCCCAATGTATCCTCAATGCTTGTTCCTTTGACCTTTGTAATTGTAGATAATAAAGTGGCCAATGTTAGAAATGCTGCCAGCATTTCCCCAGCAGACTCATCACCTGGCTAATTGAAGGCTGTGTGTCAGCAATTAACTTGATACATCTCTTAATTAGCTCTACCCTTTTTTGCCTCGGCAAGGTCACAATGATGTTGATTAAGTCTATTGTGAACCCAGCTAGTCAATTTGTGTCACAGGTATTAATTTAGATTTCTCTGGATAGCTTATTTAGCCCAATTTTTAATAAGTGGTTTTTACCAACTGCCACTGATGCTTCAGCTGTTTCCTTTGATTGTTCTACAATCAAGATATTATCTAGTTAAGCCATGAGCACGTGCCCTTGACTTCTCATCATGCCTAGAATAGGTTTTAACAACTTTGTAATTACTCTAGGAGCTGAAGACAAACCTTTAGGCAGTGCATTGTATTGCCATAATTGCCCCATCCAGCTGAATTTTAAATCTTCTATCCTGCAAATGAACAGACACTGAATCCGGATCTTTAAATCTCCTCAAACGTTTCCATCTTAAAATGTCTATACCGTACAAAAAAGTTTAAGACTATTCAGGTCCAGTATAATTCTGCATCCCCCATCCTTTTTTGGTCTGGGAAAGATATTGGACACAAACTGATGGCTTTGGTAAACTGCCTTAGCAATTACACCCTTATTACATAAGCTTGCAAGTTCCACCTGAACTTCCAATTGTTCAGTGATACTGAAGTCAAACTCCTTTTAGGAACATGTTTGCATGGGTAAATCAGAATTTGCATTAAGCGTTATTCGATACCCTTCAATAACCTTCAGTACAAACATCTGAGGTATCACATTAGATATGTCTTTATGAGAACCAGACCCACTTACCTCCTTACCACCTGGCATTCTTCCCCGGCCTCGAGCTGGATATCTCACCTTCCCTGGTGCTGCTACAGCCGAACGCCAACTGCGCTGCATCGTAGCTGGACTCGTCCCTTGCCCGGACCAGTTTCCTTGCTTATAGGGATACTCTTTGGTGGATATGTGGCTGCTGGCTGCTTAATCAAGCCCACCGTCTTGGCCTCCTCCTCCAGCTCCTTCACCTGCTTTGCGAAATCCTCGCCAAACAGCTGTGCCGGTTGCACTGTGCCAGGCTGGTAGAATGAAGCATATTTTATGCTGGTGGCAAGTTCCTCACCCAGCGGCTCACCAGCGCCCGACGACATGGCAAACCGTGCTGCACATGGTGTCAGCTCTGGCAGCTGCCTGCCCTCCCTTTGGAAGTCGTCGTCGGACTCAGGGTCAGAGCGTATCTGCCCTTCTGCACTTTCCTCTTGCAAAGAGGGTGCTTTCATGCAGGGCTCTCCTAGGCACTGCCAGCGGAGCCGTCCCCACGGCCTCCCGCCTGCACAACTCCTCCTGGAGTGTGGCTTTTGTGAAGCAGGCCTCTCCTAGGCACTGCCAGCGGAGCCTTCCCTATGGCTTCCCGCCTGCACAACTCCTCCTGGAGCGTCTCTGTGGAGCAGCCCCTGTATGAGCTGCTCCTTTTGGATAACTGCTGGGGAACGGTATCCTGTCCCCGACGGGACTCTCCTGGCCCGACTCTGCGGAGTCTATAGCCCTTACAGACTTGGCTTATGCCTACCGCCCGACTGGCGTTGGCTGTGTACCCGGCTGGGCACTTTACCAAGTCTGTCGCCACACCGCTACCGGCTTGCGACTCCCCAGAGGTGACAGGCTGCCTTTCAGAGACTGCGCTCCCGCAGCTCTCTCTCTCCTTGTCCGTAGCAGGCCTGCACCTTCATGATTTTTTACTTGTTCCTGCATCGTTGGGGAAAAATACAGCAACAAACTTCTAATTTTTTCTAACTCCTCCAAAGTCTCCCCGACTTTGGTGGAGCTGTAACTACTCACATGCAGCAGGAGCTCCGTCTTCCTGCTGCCGTTAGCGCCAATGCGTCAGACGTAATGACGCGCATGCACCCTGACGGGTCTTCTTCACGTAGTCACTCACGTGACTCCGAAGTAAAATGAACCTTTTGTACTAAATAAAACTGCCCCATTATGCCACAAATACTGCACAACTGCCAGACAAAGGGTGATAAGTATATGTAATGAGCTGCCAGAGCTGGTAGTTGAGGCAAGTAAAGTCATAGAGTGATACAGCGTGGAATCAGGCCGTTTCGCCTAACTTGCCCATGCCAGCCAACATGTCCCAGCTACACTAGTACCACCTGCCTGCATTTGGCACATATCCCTCCACACCTGTCCTATCCATGTACCTGTCTAACTGTTTCTTAAATGTTGGGATAGTCCCAGCCTCAATTACCTCCTCTGGCAGCTTGTTCCATACCCCACCATCCTTTGTGTGAAAACGTTACCCCTCAGATTCCTATTAAATCTTTTCCCCTTCACCTTAAACCTATGATCTCCTGCCCTTGATTCACCTACTCTGGGCAAGAGACTCTGTGCATCTACCTGATCTATTCCTCTCAAGATTTTATACATTTCTACAAGATCACCCTTATCTTCCTGTGCTCCAAGGTACAGAGCCCCAGTCTAGGCAACTCCCTATGGCTCAAACCCTCTGTACATGGCAACATCCTCGTAAATCTTCACTGTACCCTTTCCAGCTTGACAATATATTTCCTATAACATGTTGCCCAGAACTGAACACAATACTCTAAATGCAGCCTCACTAAAGTCTTATACAACTGCAACATGACTTCCCAACATCTATGTGTAGGAAAGAACTGCAGATGCTGGTTTAAATCAAAGGTAGGGACAAAATGCTGGAGTAACTCAGCAGGACAGGCAGCATCTCTGGAGAGAAGGAATGGGTGACATTTCGGGTTGAGTTTTAGCATGAAGAAGGGTCTCGACCCGAAACGTCACCCATTCCTTCTCTCCTGTGATGCTGCCTAAACCAACTTCTATACTCAATACACCTACTGATGAAGGCCAATGTGCCAAATGCATTTTGACTACCCTAGTAGTTGTTTCTTGATTAATTGGTCTTTTATTGAAGTAGTACAAAACAAAGAAATAAATCATATAACTTTTAGTTCTTACTAACTGTTTCATCCGTATCGTGTAGAGTCGTGTGAGAGTATGGTGTCTAGTGATAGTGATCGCGGTAAAAAAACTGTTGTCTCAACCATCCCTCGAGGATAATAAACTGAATTCCCAATCTCTGTGACTACGCCAGCCTCCTCAGACATAGACACACCCTACTACGTGTCAAACCCCACCCACAAGCATACCAAAAGAAATAAGACTAGAAATATCTAAACATGGCTATAATATACTAACTTAAGCATAAATGACTCCTACATCCATGATATTCCCTAAGCAACAGTCCTTTTACATCAAAGTTGAAATGTGCCTTCCCTCATCTTCTATCTGCTATCTCAAATTAAATGAGGACCTTCAGAATTAATCCATCCCTCTCCATAAATGATACACAAATGTGCAGAAGTAGACTTTGATGGAGAAAACTGTATCAGTCATTATCTTATTGAATAACGAAACAGGCAGGGGATTTAAGATACAGTCGACATGCATCCATTTTTCATAGAAATGGCCTAGGGATCTTCACCATTGTGGGTGAACACATTTTACAAATGCGGTATCAATGCATTTTTCATTATTTGCTGCCTTACCTCTGCATTTTTGGCATTTGCTACCAATTTGAAAGAAAAAGGGTTTTTAATAGTTAATGGTTACCTTAGATTATACAGTCAATTGAAGAGATGGAATGTAACCATGAATCCATCAAATTTATGTAAAAAGAACTGCATTTTAGGAAAAAATCTGCTCGTCATGACCAGAGGAAAAAGACGAATTCCATTGGAGCTCAAAATTCCAACCTATCACTCCGGGGCGAGCAAATCAAGTCCCTTTCAAAACTTAGACTCAAAATGCTGGAATAACTCAGTGGGACAGACAGCATTTCCAGAGATGCTGCCTGTCCCGCTGAGTTACTCCAGCATTTTGTGTCTACCAACAAGAGCAGACTGTCAGCTTTTAAAGACACACTCCGTGTTTCTTCGGTTTGAATCAGCATCTGCTGTTCCTTCCTTCATGCTTTCAACACTTGTTCTCCCTTATTCCAGATTTTTAAACTGAACATTCCATATACTAACATGTAAATTCCTGCTTCCTTCATGCTGTAGGTTCCATAAGATTGATGTTCCAGCTCCTGGACAGGTCCTTTGATTGACCTCCTATCAAATATAGATTTATTCCCAAGAGGAATTGTGTTTCTCAGATTATTTTTCCTTGGGAAGAATCCAGATCCCAGTGATTCCCCACTGATTTAATTACACCATCATCTATTTTTTTTCCCAGGACCTCAAAGTTAAAAGTCGAAGCAAAATCATTTCAACATTCCTCATATTTTCTCTGATTTAGCATTAAAATATCGAAGGAAAGTTCATGTAAAATGTAAAAATCTAAAACCGAGACAAGTTAATGCTATCCAGGAAGCCAGTGGCGATTAATAAAATGAAGGATTTACAAAAAAAAAGACTTTAATTGAATGAATTTTACTGCAGTCCAGAAGGAAGCAGAGGCATCTAATTCTAATTCATAAGCTACAAGATTGCCACTCGTTGACTTTTTTAAAAAGCAGTGGTTGTAAAATTATCCACCAAGCTCAAACACTATACCTTCAGCTCCCTGCAAATCAGCATACAGGTATTCAGCAACATGTCTATTTGCTCTCACATACAATTCAACTGGCAGCAATTTTCATGCCACCCAAGTATTTTCTGGTTGCTGACTCCATGGCTTAGTTTACTCAAATGCTTCTTTTGTTTCTACCACCTCAAACAAAATTTGTCACCTCTAAAGCAACTGACTTCTTATTCCCTTTATATGTTTTCCCTTCGCCTTCCCAGCTTCTGCATATAAAAGACATGTATGTCTACAATCATAACTCTCTGCACGAAGAGACAATGTTCAACATGATAGAAAGGTTAATAAGGGGAGAGACACAAAATATTACTGTCATCATCGAGTGGAGTAGGATGCACCTGGAATAGCTGACAAAGCAACAATATTCCAGTTGGTCACACTGGTGATTCCTCTCAGCGTGTTAACATTTTATAATTTAAAGCATTAAAAAATTCAACTTCAATCAACACTCTTGCAAATATCATAGTCAAGAATTTCCTTTGCGATCTCCCAGTCACTCATTATTATCCCACATATTTCTCTCCCTTCTTGTGAATGTCCTAGGAGGTTGTCGAAGGGGGTCCTCAGGATAGTACCCAAAGTTCAATCTTCTGGAGCATCTTCATCTATGACCTTCCTACATCCAATCGATAAAATGGTCGTAGCACAAGGGGAAGCCATTAAGTCCCCGTTGAGAATTTGCTGAAATTATTCAGCCAGTGAGACATCCCATCCACTTCTCTGCAGCCTTGCAAATTTTGGCTCACCCTATACTTTGGCAATTCTTTCTTAAGTCCACGATAGAACCTGCCTCCACCACATCTACATTCCTGATTCCCAACACGTGCAGCGTAAAAAAAGGTTTTCCTCAATTTACATTTAAATCTCTTCCCTTCGATTTAAGCTTGTTGTTGGTCTTCATGATACTATCTTGGGACACTATAAATGGGAATGTTTGCTGATGGCGGCACAGTGTTAATATCACTTGCATCTCCTCAGAAAATGAAGCTGCTCAGGCCTGCCTGTAGGAGAAACTAGACAACACTCAGGCACGGGCTGATGGGTGGCACATAGCATTGCTGTCTCACAAGTGACAGAGGATGTGCATCTCCAAGCAGAGAGTCTATCCATTTCTCCAGATATTCAACCACAATAGCCTTCGAGTGCTCATTCTACACCGGGTGACTCACGTCCTGACTCTGCAGAGCATCCAAAAGGCATATGATGACATCCAAAAGGCATACGATGAAATAACCTGCATTTGCCTGGAAGGTGCAGCTCCAACAACACAAAAGAAGCCATTGGACTTCCACTGAAGACCACTTCCGTAATTGAACGAAATAAAGCGATACAAATCTGATAATCAACCTTGGAGTAATGCAAATCAAAAAGGTCCAGATGCTGGAAATCTGAACTAAAAATAGAAAATTCAGGAAACACACAGGAGATGGGGCGGCACCTGTGGAAAGAGAAATATGTTAACTTTTTCTGTTTCCACAGATGCTGCCTCACCTGTTGAGTATTTCAGCCTCACAATAATCTTCCTCCTTAGGAGTCATCATCAGGCAATGCAACCCTGCAGGCAAGTTATAGTTATAAAAGTGAAAATGTTAGGAATATGTGGATGGTATGGATATTGACTTGCCAAAACACAATGTGTTCATGCAACCCTGAGGGTATAGGCACAAACATTTGGCCAAGAATAAGAAGTGATTGTAAAAAGTGTTGAAGGACATATCAAAGAGCTGAGGAGCAATGCAGCCAAAACTTTACAGAAACCCAGCCATTAATTTTTCATGGAAGCTTAGATGAATCTGCCCTGCATTTAGCATATCAAATTCTGCTCTTTCCTGTGATTCAAACAGATGCTTAGACTGCTGGGTTATTCAGACAGGGTCTCGTCTTCTACAGTCTACACTTTGTAAATTAGTGGAAGTGAAGCATCAGTCATTTTACAATGGGGGTGATGCCACAGGAGCTGTACTTAGAATATAAAGCATGGAAAAGTACAGCACAAGAAAATAACCTTTGGTCTGTGATGTCTGTGCCGACCATGATGTCAAATTAAATTAATCCCATCTGCCTGCACGTGATCCTAATCCTTCCACTCCTTGTATGTTCATGTTCCCATCTAAATTCCTCTTCAGCATACCATCATGTCCGTATCAACCACCACCCCGAGCAATATGTTCCAGACATCCACCACTCTCTGTATAACAAAACTTGCCACGCACATCTCCTTTAAACTTTTCCCATCTCACCTTAAAGCTGTGCCCTATACTATTTGACATTGCTACCCTCGGAAAAAGACTCGGTCTTATGAATTCTATGTGTTTCCCCACAGCCTCTGACACTCCAGAGAATACAATCCAAGTTTGTCCAACCTTTCCTTATAGCTAATATTGTAATCCAGGCAAATCCTGGTGAACTACTCTGCACCTTCTGCAAAGTTTCTGCATCCTTCCTGTAAAAGGATTACCAGGATTCCTCACAATATTCCAAATGCAGCCTAACCAAAGTATTACACAATTGCAACATGGCTTCCCAACTCTTATCCTTGTTGGTCTCCTTCACAATGTCAATATATCTGTCCCTTCCCCTAACCAATACTCAACATGATGACAGCATCTGTCTAGATAAAAGACTGCCTTTGTAACAGCTGAGGATTTTGAGTCAGCACCCTAATGGCCTTGAGCTCTGATGTTGGTTTAGTTTAGTTTAGTTTAGAGATACAATACAGTGCGGAAACAGAGTCTGCACTGAGTCCTCACTGACCAGCAATCCCCGCACACTAACACTATCCTACACACTAGAGACAATTTGCTTATACCAAGCCAATTAACCTACAAACCTGTATGTCTTTGGAGTATGGGAGGCTGCCTCAAGACAGTGGCATGTATCATTAAGGATCCCAACCATCTGCTTAAGGCCCTCTACTTGTTGCTACAGTTGGGCAGGAGATACATAAACCCTTAGTCCCTCACCACCAGGTTCAGGAACAGCTACGTCCCTGCACACATAAGCTTCCTGATCCAACATGTACAACCCTAATCTTACCACCACAATGGAACACTGCGGACCACCTCTTGCACCACCTGGAACTTGTTTTCTAATTGTGTTTTTGCACATATTTCTTGCTCTTTACACACTTTTACTTTCCACTTTCTTGTAGAATGTATGCATCAGTTATGCCTTTGTGTGTTGTCTATGGCTATGTGCCCATGATGTAGCTGGAGGCACAATTTTCATTGTACCGATGCTTATGACAATAAATTTGACTTGACTTGATTTGAGGTCAATGTACTATTGCTGTATATAAAGTTTGTTACCAAAGATGTTGCTATTGCTGCTCTTCTGCCTTTTCATCTTAGTGGACCTAATTCAAGGAAGCATGGACATTATCACAGTGGAGCATGGACATTATCACAGTGGCAGATTCTTCAGGGTCAATAAACTAAACAAAAATATTTTTTAAATATATAGTTTTGTCAATAAATAGCCATTGGCTTTTTAAGGTGTATTGGCTATTCCATCTTCCAACAATCCCGTTAGGCTTTTACTAGAGTGAAGACCTGGGTCTCTATATCCACTGTCTGACCAAATGTTTTCTCAACTATGATGCATGCTTCTGGCAACAGAGGAATCCTGCCTTTTTTTCTTAAGTTTCTTACTGACCATAAAAAGTAATGTTTAACTAAGTACCAATTATAATTTGGAATGTATTTTTGGAAAGAGTACACACCGTACAACAGTGTTGCAGAAACATAGCCTGCCTTATGTAAATGTGCGAGAGTTTGTAAGTACAGTCCTTTAAGCTGCCTGATAGCAGGCACACAGAATGCTGCAGACACTGATCCCACACCTGGTTATCCGGCGCCAAATGTCACTGAATGCCTGCAGGAGGCTCTAGAGAGGGATGGAAAAGGTTACGATCAATTTGATTTGGCAGTTGTTACCTAGGTTTTGAGTCTGCATCTAAGTGCTATAAGGTGACCATGGCAGGAAAAGTGATATCATTACCCTGTGTAATCATATATTCATTAAGATGTGCATAGAGTCATAGAGTCATAGTGATACAGTGTGGAAACAGGCCCTTTGGCCCAACTTACCCAAACCGACCAACATGTCCCAGCTACACTAGCCCACCTGCCCGCGTTTGGTCCATATCCCTCCAAACCTGTCAACCCCATGCACCTGTCTAACTGTTTCTAAAATATTTGAATAGTCCCTGCCTCAACTATCTCGTCTTACAGCTTGTTCCATGCACCCACCACCCTTTGTGTGAAAAAGTTACCCCTTAGATTCCTATTAAATCTTTTCCCCTTCACCTTAAACCTACGTCTTCTGGACCTCGTTTCACCTTCTCTGGGCAAGAGACTCTGTGCGTCTACCTAATTTATTCCTCTCATGATTTATACACATCTATCAGATCACCCCTCACCCTCCTGCACTCCAAGGAATAGTCCCAGCATACTCAGCTTCTCCCTATAGCTCAGACCCTCCATTGCTGGCAACATCCTTGTAAAGTATCTGTAATGAGTCGACTGGAACACATATCAAGATACAACACATGTTTATTAAATCTACATACAGCAAGGATCTGCAGTCATCACATCTCCAAGCTGCTACTCATACTAACTAGTGTAAGCAAGCTCTTGATAATATGAAGCACATAATAGGCAGAGTCACTACTAACAAACACTATAATTGGCTAGTATGAAATAGCCAATCTACATCCTTCCTTGTAGAAACAAAAGAAGCATCGGTGGCTAAGCAATATAGGTGGAATGTTAATAATACATTTGCAAAATTACACAAAAACGGGTGGCTTGCAAACCCTCCCGGCCCGTGTGCGGTACGAGTCCACCTCACCTCCTTTCATTGGAGAAGATATCGGGGAAGGAAATGGGGAAACGACCGGCGGCCTGACAGGCAGGGAGGGTGACGAGATAGGCGAGCTGGACGCCAAACGCCATGGGGAGACTGCAGTGGGAACAATAGGTGGCAGTGGAGACACGGGATGGACTGTGGGAGGGTATAGGAAACGCGAGACATCAGGATACGGAGTCGCAGGATGCTGTTCATTCACTGGAAGGATGTGTTGATGGTTGCATCTGTAGATGACTCCGTCCAGATAAGAGCGCGGCTCTTTGTCAGGGTCATAGATGTGTCCCAGACGTGCATAGCCCTTGTTTGTCTGGAGACGGACCACTTGTCCACATGCGAGAGGTGTACTTGTCGAAGAAGCATTTCTGCGTGTTACGTTTGGATTGGAGTTGCTTCTGAACTGCAGGCGGGGAACGAACTTGTGGCTGCAAAAGCTGCTGGGACACAGGCAGGGGAGC
Organism: Malacoraja senta; assembly: GCA_038087875.1. NCBI lineage: Eukaryota > Metazoa > Chordata > Chondrichthyes > Rajiformes > Rajidae > Malacoraja > Malacoraja senta. The sequence continues at coordinate 271,394,604 of CM075977.1, forward strand.
ATGGGTTTGGCGAGACATCAGTCGTTGGGCTGGAGAACCCAGTATGGGATCCCACTTCTGACACCATGTAATGAGTCGACGCGAACACATATCAAGATGCAACACATGTTTATTAAATCTACATACTGTAAAGATCTGCAGTCATCACATCTCCAAGCTGCTACTCATACTAACTAGTGTAAGCAGGCTTTTGATAATATGAAGCACATAATAGGCGGAGTCACTACTAACAAACACTATAATTGGCTAGTATGAAATAGCCAATCTACAGTATCTTTACGATATATGTAAAGTATATTTAAAGTATCTTCCAAATCCTGTACCCACATCACAATAATTCAATTGTTTATTTTATTGTGCATCTCAGTGACAATTGGAAAGTGTCTCTGCATGATTTATTTTTAATGTGGGGTAACTATTGCACATCAGCTACCACATGGACTTGCCAGAGAGAGACACGGTGAGAGGAGAAATTGGGAAAACTGGAAACCATATTCTGCTGCTTGGATATTAATGGCTACCTATTGATGGGTATACGAGTGGGTGCACTTAGCACATACCTACTCTTTCACACACACGCACATGTGCACACAAATGTACACACACACACACACACACACACACACACACACACACACACACACACACACACACACACACACACACACACACACACACACACACACACACACACACACACACACACACACACACACACACACACACACACACACACACACACACACACACACACAATTGGGTCAATACAGATACTCTTGTCAAACCTCACCCGTAGGCCTTCATAACTAGATTATTTGAGTATAGGAGTAAACAGGTCCTTCTGCAGTTGTACAGGGCCCTGGTGAGACCACATCTGGAGAACTGTGTGCAGTTTTGGTCTCCTAATTTGAGGAAGGACATCCTTGCTATTGAGGGAGTGCAGCATAGATTCACGAGGTTAATCCTTGGGATGGCGGGATTGTAATCTGAGGAAATTGGAAACACTGGGGTTGTATTCACAGGAATTTAGAAGGATGAGAGGGAATCTTGTAAAAGCATATCAAATTATAAAAGGAATGGACAAGCTAGATGCAGGAAAAATGTTCCCAATATTGGGGGAGTCCAGAATCAGGGGCCACAGTCTAAGAATAAAGGGGAGGCCATTTAAAACTGAGATGAGAAAAAACTTGTGAATTTGTGGAATTCCCTGCCGCAGAAGGCAGTGGAGGCCAATTCACTGGATGCATTTAAAAGAGAGTTAGATAGAGCTCTTGGGGCTAGAAAAATCAAGGGGTATTAAGGAGAAGGCAGGCACAGGTTACTAATTGTGGATGATCACATTGAATGGCGGTGCCGGCTCGAAGGGCTGAATGGCTTCCGCCGGCACCTATTTTCAATGTTTCTGTTTCTATGTTTCTGTGTCATTGACGTCTCGCTGCTTTAGTTCTCTATCTACATGAATCTCTTCACTCCATAGTCTCCATTCTTATTCCACCCTCCCACAGGCACCCTTCATTCACCCCCCTCCCCCCCCTGGTTACATCAGCCCTTGTTACCTACCATGCTATCTGCTTTCCATCTCCCAGTCCCAATCACATTCCAGTCAGGCTGGCTCCATCGTGTGCATATCTGGCTCAGTTTGTGGCTGGCCCATTTCCAGGCATGCTTCCATCACACAACTGTCCCCATTCGACATTGCAGTCTCATCACATGCTTGGCCCAGTCCCCTGCACACATTTTCCATTGGTAAATATTTGAGCTAAGATAAACATGGCTATCTAGTGGCAGCCATCTTTAAAGCAACATGCTTTATACATCAAGCTTGGCAGCTGACCATGTTCATCAATGCATTGTGCTTCCTACCTTTGACAGAATTAACTGCTAACTGCATAGAGAGTTGTATCCAGCATTCCAGCATAACGTAATTCCTTAAACATTTCCCTGGCATTTGGATGGAAAATTGCCTTTGGTATTGGCTTTCAGGACATCGAAACAGGTTTTGCTCCAATGTCATTCTGAGATCCTAATTACATGATTGGGAATTAGTGAAAAATTGGCTTGCTTCCATATGAACATTATACATGATAAATAATTAACATGATAGAAAAGAATTAACAAAGATAAAAATCTAAGACATTATAATCGGCATTAAAATTCAAAATCTTTCATATAATTGTTGGTTGAAGAAAATGAGAAATAGAAGTGGGGTTGATGATTGCCACTTTTACCAGCTTTTCCAAGATTATAATAGTGAAATAACTTTTGACCAAGAATAAATGCAGACAAGTTTTATTAAATTCATTGTGTCTTCGATTGCTTTATATATACCAATTTATTTAAATGTGTCTTTACTCATCAAAATATAATAATAATAAATCTATGTAAATGCTTTCATATACCCCCCACGGATGATGCACATTTGAAGTAAGAAAACAAAGTGCATAAAATGCAGTTTATGTTAATCTGTCCACGATGGACTGATGAATGTCTTCAGCATATTTTTTTTATCCTTACTGAAGATAGCAGATGCTAGTCTTTTTTGTTTTTCAATTTTCAATTTTTCAGATGATTTCAGTCAGGGTTCCAATACACTGGTATTTGGCACTTCCTGAAGTAACAAAAACTTTAGATAGACACAAAATGCTGGAGTAACTCAGCGGGACAGGCAGCACCCATTCCTTTTATCCAGAGATGCTGCCTGTCCCGCTGAGTTACTCCAGCATTTTGTGTCTGTCTTCAGTGTAAACCAACATCTGCAGTTCCTTCCAAACAAAAACCTTAAATATGTGTGCATTTCTCTTTCTGATTCTTCATTGTAATGCAATACCAGTGCTTCTTTTTGGATGAATGCAATGTCCAGAAATCACACATCATTTCTGAACTACACTGTAAAACAACATTTATTCTTCTCCTGGGGAACAATGTTCATTTTTTAAAAACTGGCATGGACCTTTTCCATTTTTGCAATGATGTTCAATGCCATGGTTGTTGTAGGTACAAAATATGCAAACTCATATATTTAACATTTCAGTATCTTCAAACATAATAATACATTTCATTTTCTCTCCTTTACATTCAATAGTCGACCTCTGCCTTACATTATTGTGAAGTATTACTCCATTCCAGACGGTTCATCTCAATTTATTCAAATTTAAAGGGGCCAATCTAAGATCAAAATGTATCTAATTTCCTGTGACAAGGGATGGATACACCAGACGATTCTCACAACAACTGTGTTCGTTGGATCCTTTGAAGCACAGGCTTGACCCGACAATTTATGCCTGCATTACTGCAAGTGGGAAGCAATTTGATTGAAGTCAAAGTGAGCTGGCCAAAAGGATACAGGGAGAAAGATTGGGGGACAATGAACAGCAGAGAAGGGAATTGAAAAATGACGCATAGGGAGAAAGATACATAAATGGGAGAAAGAATGGCAGAAAGAGAGACAAAAGATTTGATTCCTGATAATTAGAAAAAAATACTATGAAAGAAATAAACCACCTGAAGGTGTCGTGTTTTTGTGAAGATATTTCTGCAGTTCAACATTGTATTTTTAGACAATTAGAAATGTTACGAGCATGTTCAGTATTTTGGCTTGATAATGCAAAAGATTGTCCTCAATCCAATTGCCTGAACGTATATCTGTAACCTGACAATTTGAGTAACATGGAAGGGCTTGTGGCAACTGCTTCATCTGTAACAGATTACTCCTCAGATTATAGGGTTTATATATAAAAATCTTCACAAATAGTATTTCTCCTGTTGCTTGAACATTTAAAATAAGTTAATAAGGTGATCCATACAGCAAGATCATCTTTAGTTAAAACTTACTTTTCCTTTATGGAATTTCATTAGAGAAATCCTACATCTTCTGCCTGTGACTCCAGAACAGAATTGATATTGAGAATTTTCATAAACTGTAAAGAGCTTATGCAATTACTTTTTTTTCAGGAAAATAATCAATAGGCAAATAAAAGAGCTGGTAAAGATAGATTGGATCAAGTTTTGAAATGGGAAACAATTATACATTTTTTCTCATATCTGCTTTTGTTTTTACAGCCTAAATTGAATAGGAACACGCTTCTGAAGGCAACTACATTCAAAACGGTAATTCTTTTGCATTGAAGTGGATTTATTTGCTATATTTAGGTCGCATAGTGAGAGTTGTCACTTATTCCTGGCAAGTTCATACTCTACGCTTTAAATAATTTTCCATAAGAAAATTGACACAATCTATCATAAATTTTGCTAGAGTTTCAGCTGGTATGTAGTAAATCAATAGCAACATTTAATCCTTGGCAGTTTTCCCTTCTCTTTATTAACTTTAAGGACAAATCTGCTATGCATTCCTACCTCTTTTCCCTTGTTAGATCAAATATTTCTGAGGTGAAAAGTCCAAATGAGGTTTTGAAACACACTATCCAAGTTTAGGGATTTGAACAGATTGGCATAAACCTTGGACAGAGTGTAGTTGAAATATAATGCAGCTGTTTATGTTATCGGAGATATTTTTTAAATGTTGTATCTGTCCATATATATATTTGTGTCTGCATGTGTGAATATATGTGCTCAAGTATTTTTATTTAATAACTTCTAAGCCCCCAAATGATACATATAAAAATAGCCTAGTTACTGCAAATTAACTAGAAACTGTGTCTGTTTGTTATATTTTATTATGTGCAATACTGACTAGAATAGCAAGAAAAAATATTTGGGCAGAGATCTTGGCAAAAGACAGTCTTCTGAAATAAGATGACATAATTATAATCCATCAGTTGCACATACTACTTCAAATGTACTTAAAAGGAAAGCAGAAAATATTCTGCATTAATATTTCAAAATGCCCTCCGTCTCCCAAATATCCTTCAAACCTGCAACTAACAAGCACATAAAATTACTCAAGCTGTATGGAATTTTAGAATAATAGATGTTTTAAAAAATGCGTAAAACCTGAAACTTGTGTAAGTGCTTTTATCACCGAGAAACCACAAGTCTGTCATAATTATAACTGTATTTTCTGGGGTCAAGTTTTACTAAGATTACAAAAACATCTGTGCAATCTTCTGAAGGCTGCAAAATCATTTTGTCTAAATTCTTTTATAGAAATCTCAGAATCAAAAAACACTCAGGTGGACCAATTGAAAACATTTTGGGCTTTCATTATGTTTCATTGCAAATGGATAAAAATAGATGTCGACATAGCATACGAGCATCTGAGATTTTGAATGTTCTTTACTGCATAAATCCTGGCAAATCATACATGCATATCATCGTGGACCCTGAGAGTAGCCAACAGTTGAGCTTTGGGCCATCTTTACAACCAAGCAATTTATTGTAAGTGCCAACTATCAGCCCAATTACCTTGCCAATGACAACTCAATGGTAAATCCTGGGAGAAGAATTAGTGTCACTAATTGGGTGATCTCACCATTGTTAGAATCAGTAGAGCGCTTTTGCTGGCAACAAAGGATTATGAACACAGCACGTCTGACTCTTGCTTGGCTGATTGTAAATAAATTGTACAGAAGAATACTTCAACTACACTTGTTATGAATCAATGTAAGGAGCCTAACATCTCTCATTGGTGGCTGCCAGACTTGGCTACTAATAGATTCACTGATCATTGTAGCTACCTGAACATTTGCATAACCAGGACAGAAACCTGTTGATTTACTCAGCATGGATGAAAACAAAAGTGGTGTTCTACAATTTTTGCTCCAATGTGAGCAATGAAAGGAATTCCCATTTTTTCCTGTTCCACATATTCCCATACAAGACGTTAAGGAACATGAAATACATAGTTGGTTTACAAAGAGCTGGGCACAAGGGTTTGCAGGATTTTTCAATGTTCTGCCTTTCATTGCTGATCTCATCAGCAAATATTTAAAAGCTGTTCACCGATTACGCTTTGAAGAACCAGAATTTTGATAACTACAGGTTTAGGAGCTGCTGTCCAAGTAGCCTGGGTGAGCAAATACTGCAATTAATTTGTCGATGGCACACACTGCAACCACAGTGTGACTGTAGTTGTGGGAATAACAGTTCAGGTAATCTCTGGGAGACCGATCATACAGGCTGCTCTGTCATGGATACGGCTGGGATTTTTTTGTGTTATTGGTGCTGTAGTTACTTAAACAAATGGAAAGTACTATAGCATACTTCTTACTTTTGCCTTGAACATGATGTAAAAGGTTTGAAATGTTGTGAGTACAATCACCTCCTCATGAAACACAGCATCTGCTTGCAAAGTCGCATTATCTGTATCATTAGTCCAGCTGAGGTCAAGAATGTTTTATTGTCATATGTCCTGAAATGGAACAATGAAATTCTTACCTGCAGCAGCATAACAGATGTGTAAACATAGTAATGAAATGTTTATTTATTTCTCCTCTTGTTCTTCTAAAGTCTGGAGAATAATAAATAAAGGTCGTGGCAACTCAATCTCTCCTCTGATGTCAAATCCAACATTCCTGGATGCAATTTAGTAATTCTTCACTGCAGTCCCTCAGTAGGAGCAGGATGTGGTTATTCTAATTTGCCCTTCTATATCAGGTCCTTGTCTCTTTTGAAATTGCTCCCAATCCTCAGGCATGTAGCAATTTTTGGCACTTCTAGAAGCCTCTTCCTTGTATTTCATGACATCTGTTAAATTCTACTGTTACTCAGAAAGTTAGTTAGTTACTTAGTTAGTTATTTTGATAGTTTGTTAGTTAGTTAGTTAGTTAGTTAGTTAGTTAGTTCATTAGTTAGTTAGTTAGTTAGTCAGTCAGTCAGTCAGTCAGTCAGTCAGTCAGTCAGTCAGTCAGTCAGTCAGTTAGTTAGGTAGTTAGTTTAGTTTATTATTATTTATTTTTTTGAAAATATTTTTTATTGGAGATAAGTACACAACCTATTAACATCATTACAGTTTTACATTTTTTAAATGATAATATTATCAATTATTATTACATTGTCTCCAATACTTTTTACCTTTTTTTAATTTTAAACTAGATAGAACTAAAAATATAGATGAAGTAAAGAAAGAAAAGAAAGAGAAGAAAAGAGAAAAAAAAAACACACAAAAAAAACAAAAAACACAAAAAAACAAAAGAGAAAGATAGTTAAAGAAGAGTGGAAACATTTATTAAAATAAAAAACTTCATTCGAGATATATTCGTACATTTCAGAATATAGCATTTCATCCATTTTTTAGCCCGAGCATTAGTCAGGTTCCCGTGCTGAACCATTCTGACCCTTTAAATAATCAATAAAGGGAGACCATGTTCCAACGAATAATTCCTGTTTATCCAACAGGGAAAATCTGATTCTTTCCACGTTTAAGGTCTCCGTCATTTCTATAATCCACATTTTGATTGTGGGGGCCGTAGGGCCTTTCCAAAATTTTAGAATTAATTTTTTTCCTGTTATTATACTATAATCAATAAAGTTTCTTTGTGTTGTTGTAAATGTTTGATTTAATTCTGATGTTCCAAGTATTATAAATTTTGGATCCAGGTCCACTTGTGTGCTGGTTACTTTAGATATTATACTAAAAATATTTACCCAGAATTTTTTAATTTTTGTACAGTTTGCAAACATATGAGATAAGGTGGCTTCTAAATGTTGACATTTATCACATATAGGTGAGATATGTTGAAAGATTTTATGTAATTTTGTTATTGAATAATGTAATCTATGTATTACTTTAAATTGTATTAAAGAATGTCTGGCATTTAATGAACATTGATGTATATGTTGTAAACTTTCTTCCCAAGTATCTTTCGTTATTATTTGATTTAATTCTTTTTCCCATGTTTGTCTGTGTAAGTCCGTCGATGGAATGTCACTGTCTAATAAGATATTATATATATAAGATATTAATTTTTCTGTATTAGGATGTTTATTCCAACATTCGTCAAGAATTTCTGAATTTCTAATTCGAAAGTTTTGAATATTCGATTTTACATAATCTCTGAGTTGAAGATATCTGAAATAATCATTTCCTCGAAGTCCATAAGTCTGTTGCAACTCCTGAAATGTCAGAAAGGTGCCTTCCTTATAAAGTTGTCCCATATTTTTAATTCCATAATTCCTCCATTGTGTAAAACCCCTGTCCAACCATGAGGGTTTAAACAAAGGGTTATCCACAATTGGGAGAAAAAGTGATAAATTATCTAATTTTAATGTCTTTTTTAATTGTTTCCAAATTCGTATGGCACTAAATATTATTGGGTTTTCCCTATAATTTTTTTTGTTTAATTTAGAAGTAGCAAATAATATGGAACCGATATCAAAAGGCAAACAATCTTCCTTTTCCATTTTTAACCAATCTGGTTGTTGTTCTATTTCTTCCAACCAGAAATTCATATTTTTAATATTAACTGCCCAAAAATAAAACAGAAAGTTGGGTAAAACCAAACCTCCATTTATTTTTGATTTACACAAATGTCTTTTGTTTATCCTATGATTCTTATAATCCCAGATAAAATCATTAACAATAGAGTCCAATTTTTTTTTAAAGTTTTTTGACAAATATATCGGAATTGTCTGAAAATATGTCTGATAATATTTGCGGTAAAAAAATCATTTTTATGGCATTAATTTTGCCAATCATTGAGATAGGAAGTGTTTTCCAGTATTGAATATTCTTATGTAGTTTATTCAGTAGTGGGGGAAAATTTGCTTTAAATAATGATGTATATATCTTAGTTACATAGATACCTAGGTATTTAAATTTTTCGTTTACTATTTTAAATGGAAATTGTTGTATTATGTGTTTGTTATGTTCCCTTATTGGCATAATTTCACTTTTATTCCAATTTATTCTGTATCCTGAGAGTGAACCAAATTGGGTTATTAGCTCTAATAAGTTTGGAATACTAATTTCTGGTTTTGTAATGTAAATTAGTACATCATCTGCGTATAGAGAAATTTTATTCACTGTGTCCTTTGTGATATACCCATATATTTCCGGATGACCCCTAACTCTTTCTGCAAGTGGCTCAATAGCTAAAGCAAATAATAATGGAGATAACGGGCATCCTTGTCTACAACCTCTAGATAGGCTGAATTTTGATGACAACCTTTGATTTGTTAATATTCTAGCCGTAGGATTTGTATATAACAGTTTTATCCATGTACAGAATTTCTCCCCTAGTTGCATATTTTCCATCACTGAAAATAAATAAGACCATTCAACCTGATCAAATGCTTTTTCAGCATCGAGTGAGATTATTGCTAGATCTTCATTAATAATTCTCTTAGAATAAATAATATTGAATAATCTTCTTAGATTATAATATGAGTACCGTTTCTGAATAAAGCCTGTTTGGTCAGGGTGTATTATTTTATTCATCACTGTACTTAATCTATGCGCTAGTATTTTAGTTAATATTTTCTGATCTGTATTTAAAAGTGCAATTGCTCTATATGATCCCGGATCTTCCGGATCTTTATCAGCTTTAGGAATAAGTGTTATTATATATTCATTTAAAGTATCTGGGAGTTTCTGTTGAGTATAGATATGCTCATACAGCCTTTGTAAACGTGGGCATAGCAAGTCATAATTTTTTTAATAAAATTCAGAGCCTAAACCATCTGGTCCTACTGCTTTACCATTTTTTAAAGAGCCAATAGACTCCTCAATATCCTTTATCGTAATCTCCCTTTCTAATAATTCTCTATCATTTGAATCTAAACCTTTTAGATTACATTTTAGTAAAAAATCTGCTATTCCTTCCGTTTGTGTTACAGTTTTAGTTGAATAAAGGTTATGATAGTATTGGAGAAATCTTTCATTTATGTCCTTGGGCATTTTTAATAATTCTCCTGTCTCTGTTCTAATTTTATGAATTATTTTTTCCCCTTCCATTTTTCGTAACTGACGTGCTAATAGTTTTTGTGGTTTGTCTCCAAATTCAAAATGTAATTGTTTGGTTTTTTGATAAAGTTTTATTACTTGTTCTGAATACATTTTATTTAATTTATATTTCAATACAGCAATTTTATTATGTTTTGAAATAGATGGCGTTCTCGCATTGTCTAAATCTAGTTGTTTGATTTCCCTTTCCAATGTTTGTTGTTTAATCCTGTTCTCTTTATTATAAAATACTTGAGCAGAGATTAATGCACCTCGAACAAACGCTTTAAACGTTTCCCACATAAGAGAAGTAGGTGTGTCAGGGTTATCATTTACCTCAAAAAATATTTGAATCTGTTTAATAATGTATTCCTGGCATGATCTTTCGTTCAAGATTTGTGGGTTAAATCTCCAATATGTTTGTTTCTTGGACATTCCATTTAATTTAATCATAAATGTTACAGGTGCGTGGTCTGAGATTATAATATTATGGTATTTTGAGTTATAAGTAAAAGGGATAAACGTGGAGTCAACTAAAAAATAATCTATTCTTGAGTATGTTTTGTTAGTTTAGTTTATTGTCACTTGTACCGAGGTACAGTGAAAAGCTATGTTGTTGCATGCTATCCAGTCAGCAGAAAGACAATACATGATTACAATCAAGCCATTCACAGTGTACAGACACACGATATGAGAATAACGTTTAGTGCAAGGTAAAGCCAGTAACGTCTGATCAAAGATAGTCTGAGGGACCCGATGAAGTAGATAACAGTTCAAGACTGCTCTCTGGTTGCGGTAGGACAGTTCAGTTGTCTGATAACAGCTGGGAGTACACTGTCCCTGAATCTGGAGGTGTGCCTTTTTCCAATGGGAGAGGGGAGAAGAGGGAGTGGCAAGGGTACGAATCGTCCTTCATAATGCTGGCCGTCAAGGCAGCGTGAGGTGTAATGGAGTCAATGGAAGGGAGGTTGGTTTGTGTGATGGTCTGGGCTGCATCCACAATTCTCTGCCATTTCTTGCGGTCGAGGATGGAGCTGTTCTCAAAGCAAGCTGTGATGCATCCCGATAAAATGCTTTCTACAGTACATCTGTAAAGGTTGGTGAGGGTTGTTGGGGACAGGCCAAACTTCCTAAGCCTTCTAAGGAAGTGGAGGCATTTGTGCTTTTTCTTGGTCGTTGCTTCAACATGGGTGGTCCAGAAGAAGTCATTGGTGATATTTACTCTGAGGAATTTGAAGTTTTCAATCATCTCTATCTCAGCGCCATCAATGCAAACTGGAGTATGTGTATCGCTTTACTTCCTGAGGTCGATCACGATATTCTTTGCTTGCTGACATTGCGAGAAAGGCTGTTGTCTCCCAGGGCCGGATTTAGATGAAGAGAGGCCCTAAGCTGTTCCACTTGTGAGCCCCCCCCCCCCAATCCCCCACCCCCATGACTAGAGGAAGATGGTCCACCAGATTGACACCGATTTGCAGCCGAGCGTGGCCAATGAGATAAGGGGCTGGAAAGCTGTGCTTTATTTATTTATTTATTTATTGCCAGTGCTAGTGTCGAGTTATTGGCTTAAAACACTATTATTCTGAAATGGAGGGCAAGGAAAATTACTGAAGGGTTGTTTAGAGACTACAGTGCGTTGTGACAGCATATGTAAGAAAGGTCTATGACAGTGTCAAAAATATTATACACCTTGCAGGGCTCTCACTTAATTTATTTTCTCTGTCGTCAGCCGGGCAACCTTGGCAGCTTTTTAAGTTGCCAAATGACAGTTTAGGTTGTTATTTAAGACGGCTTGCATGGCGCGTGCAATAATGTGCTTGGATGAAGTGCGTAGTTACCAGTCGGAATTATGCTCAATGAAGCACTCACATATTATTTCTGCTTCAAATAAAGCCACAAACTAAACTAAACACCAATCAAGGCATGATATATACCACAATGACATGCAGCAAAATTATAATACAGTATCTCAACTCTTTTTACACGTTGCAATGAATGCAATTTCTATTATTTCTTTCCACCTCCAAACAAAAATGTGGTTGGATTATTGAGACCAAGAGCAGGCATGGCGATCGCTTCGTACAACACCTCCACTCAGTTCGCAATAACCAACCTGATCTCCCGGTGGCTCAACACTTCAACTCCCCTTCCCATTCCGAATCTGACCTTTCTGTCCTGGGCTTCCTCCATGGCCAGAGTGAGGCCCACCGCATATTGGAGGAGCAGCACCTCATATTTGTTTGGGTAGTTTACACCCCAGCGGTATGAACATTGGCTTCTCTAATTTAAGGTAGTCCTTGCTTTCTCCCTCCTTCCCCTCCCATTCCCAGCTCTCCCACAGCCTACTGTCTCCGCCTCTTCCTTTCTTTTTCATGTCACCCCCCCCCCCAACATCAATCTGAAGAAGGGTCTCGACCCGAGACGTCGTCTATTCATTCGCTCCACAGATGCTGCCTTACCCGCTGATTTTCTCCAGCTTTTTTGTCTACCAATGGGATCCCACCACTGGCCACATCTTCCCATCTCCTCCCCTGTTGGCTTTCCTGGTACGAATTGACCAGGGAGAGACCGCTCCCTCCATAACTCCCTGGTCAATTCGTAGGAAATGCTACACTTGTTGTTTTAATTAAGTTCAAAACTATGGGGCTGTACATTGGCCATAAAGTTGATGCCTAAAAGTGCCAGAGATCTGGAATTGATCCTGAATATGGGTGCTGTCTGTATGGAGTTTGCTCCTTTTCCCTTTGATCGCAAGGGTTTTCTCCGGGTGCTCTTGTTTCCTTCCACATTCCAAAGGTGTGCAGGAACCTATTTCAGACCCAACCCAAAACGTAATATTTTCCTTTTGTACTGAGATTCTGTCTGACCTGTTGAGTTACTCCAGCTTTTTGTGTCTATCTTCAGTTTAAACCAGCATCTGCAGTTCCTTCCTGCACACACGATACTATACGATAGAACTTTATTAATCCCAGGAGGGAAATTGTGTGTGTGTGTGGTATATACTGTATATTATACACGCATACCACACACACACACACAGACACACACACACACATATATTATATAGTTATATATTCATATATAAATATTCACCATTTTGTTTTCTCGTTTATAACATTGTACTCTATACCAGAGTACTATGTTTACATATTCTGTTGTGCTGCTGCAAGTAAGGATTTCATTGTTCTAACTGGGACGTGAGAGAATAAAACACTCTTGACTCTTGACTTACTCCGCTAATGTGTGGGATAGAACTAGTGTACGGGTGATCAATGGTCGGCGTGGACTCGGTGGGCCGATGGGCCTGTTTCCACGCTGTATCTTTAAATTAAACTAAAGACACTAAAACCAGAGGGAGTCTAAAGAAGGGTCTCTACCCGAAACATCACCCAATTTCTTCTATCCTGAGTTGCTGGCTGCTCCATGGAGTTCCCCCGCACAATTAAAGCATGGAATATTCTTCACCCTATCATAGTTACCCAACCAGACGCAACTAAATTTAAGGTACCTCTTTTTCCCCCAAGAACCCTTTTTTGCTTAAGTCAAGAGTCAAGAGAGTTTTATTGTCATGTGTTCCAGATAGGACAATGAAATTCTTGCTTGCTGCAGCACAACAGAATATGTGAACATAATACAGAACTGGACATAAAAGTTCAGTGTGTTTATATACCATAGACCATATATATACACAATAAATAAACAGATAAAATGCAATAGGCTGTTATTGTTCAGCCCTCTACCACCTCCAGTTTAAATTCCATTTAGAATATTTATGGAGGACCAGGAAACCAGAAGCAAGAGTTACTCCATGGAGTTACTCCAGATCCAGGGTCAGGGAGTGATTCTGCGTTGGTTTTCAGCAGTTGCGGCGAGACAGCGACCGGACAGCAATGGCGGCCAAATCTCCCACAATTCAAAGCGAGGGAGAAAATGCCCAGCACCGACCAGTTGCCGTGGCAGTGCGCATGCGCAGGGCGGCCGATGATGTTCGGGCCGTGGTTGTGCGTATGTGCAGGGGAGGACGTGCTGGCCATAGCAATGCGCATGTGAAAGGTGGCCTGCCGTGCCGGTGGATGAGGAGCGAGCGGAGAGCGGAGACCCGGCGGCCCGGATACTGATATGGATGGCGGGCGGAGACGGAGAGTGACAGAGAGAGAGATAGAGAGGGGGGCCGCCCAGAGTTGAACATCAGGTGTCCTGCCTTGGCCGGAGGCCCCCTAGATTTTGAGGCCCTAGGCTTCAGCCTATGAAGCCTAATGGTAAATCCGGCTCTATGAGGCCCCCCTAGATCTCGAGGCCCTAAACTTAAGCTTCTCCAGCTTATACGTAAATCCGGCCCTGTTGTCTCCACACCAGGACACGAGGTTTTCAATCTCCTTCTTGTACTCCGACTCATCGTTATTTGATATCCGGCCCACAATGGTGGTGTGGTGACCTTAAAGGCCGTGTCTTACCTGTTTGCGGTCATCGGCGGTGAAGCGCGGTGTAGACGGTAGCTAGGACCGCGCGGCAACGGCGAGAGCGTCGAGCCTATCCACCGGAGCGCCGCACGGATGTTGCGCGGGGGCCGAGTTAATTCAAACACGGCGGGTCCCACGTGCTTGCGGTAAGTAAAAAAAGGGCGGGCCGACTGCGATGACGTCGGCCCCCCGCACGTGACTCACCAGCGGCGGCTGTGGCGGCGGCCATCCTGATCGCGGCGCTGTAGCGGTGGCTGTGCCTGCGGCCGCGCAGCACACGTGCCTCACTGGCGGCGGCACGTGCGTCACTGGCGGAGGCTGTGGCAGAGGAGGTTTGACGCACGGCGCTCGACCCACACTGGCGGCGGCCCGTGCGAGCGGCCGTGCGCACTCGTGCATCACTGGTGGAGGTTGTGCGGTGAGTATATTGTTTTCGACATTGTCGATTTTATTTTTGCACCGCGCGGTGTTGGGAACACCGTCGCACGGCCCGGGAATTGTTCTTTCTCACGAGTGCGCGGTCTATGGCGGCAGATTCTTCCCGTTTCGCCGCCAATGACCGCAGATTCGTGAGACAGACCTTTAAGTGGTTTGGATACAAGACATGAGTAGATAACAAATATAGAGGGATAAGGGCCTCAGGAAGTTAAGGTCCTGTGAGAGCACCATGACAATAACCTGGATAACTATTTAAATCACCGACAGATAAAGACCTGTGCAAGAACATTAACTAAATGGAAAGAAGATACAAGGATGTAGGAGAGAAGATTAACTGGTGGGAAATAAGAAACTGTGCAAGGAGCTGAACTACTGTCAGTCTTGTGACCTTGGAATGATGGATGATATGAGTAAGGAGCCTATATCTGCACACAATACACTGGATGCTGTCTTGCCAACACACGACACAATTGTTTACAAGATACATCCCAGGAATGAGGAGGTTAACTTATGATGAGCGTTTGTCGGCACTGGGCCTGTACTCGCTGGAGTTTATAAGAATGAGGGGGGACCTTATCGAAACATACAGAATAGTGAAAGGCTTGCATAGAGTGGATGTGGAGAGGACTAGAAGTCATAGCCTCAGAATTAAAGGATGTTTTTTTAGGAAGGAGATGAGGAGAAATTAATTTAGTTAGTCGGTGATGAATCTGTGGGATTCTTTGCTACAGAAGGCTGTGAAGGCCAAGTCAGTGGATATTTTTAAGGCAGAGATAGATAGATTCTTGATTAGTACAGGTGTACTTAACAATAAGGTGAAGGCCATTTAGAATGGAGATGAGGAAAGACTTTTTCATCCAGAGAGTTGTGAATCTGTGGAATTCTCTGCCTCAGAAGGCAGTGGAGGTCAATTCTTTGGATGCTTTCAAGAGAGAGTTAGATAGAGCTCTTAAAGATAGCGGAGTCAAAGGATATGGTGAGGTGGCAGGAACGGGGTACTGATTGTGAATGATCAGCCATGTTCACAGTGAATGGCTTGAAGGGCCAAATGGCCTACTCCTGCACCTGTTGTCTATTGTCTATTGTTATGGGCGAGAAGGCAGGAGAATGGGTTTAGGAGGGAGAGATATATCAGCCATGATTGAATGGCGAAGTAGACTCCTATTTCTTATGACCTTAATTACAGATAGATATTTTACCTCCTGATTCTAAATTCTCATAATAAAGGTCAACATCCCATTTGTCTCTCTAAGTGCTTGCTCCACCTATGTGTAGGCTTTCAGTGAGTTGCGTATGAGGGCAACTTTGAATATACACACCACCTGTCATCTTAGTTTTTGAAAAAACATTCTTGTTTTCTCTTTTTTGCAGCAAAGTGAGTAGTTTAGTTTAGATATACAGTGTGGAAACAGGCCATGCAGCCCGCCGATTCCACGCCGACCAGCGGTCCTCGTTACACTAGCATTTATAATTTTTACCAAACCCAATTAACCTACAAACCTGTACGTCTTTGGAGTATGGGAGGAAACTGGAGCACCCAGGGAAAACCCAGGAAGAACGTACAAACTCCGTACAGACAGCACCCGTAGTCAGGATTGAACCCGGGTCTCTGGTGCTGTAAGATGGCACCTCTAACGCTGCGCCACCATACCACCCCTACCATACCATCACATTTTTCACTTTATATTCCAGCTGCCATGGCTTGCTTGCTGACTCGCCTTGGCTGTTTCTCTTTCAAATGACAACTTTGTTTTCATACTCATAACCCCACCTAATTTAGTATCATCACCAAATTTGGAGCTATCACATTTTGTCCCCTGAGCCAAATAGTTGTTAGAGATTACAAAGCACTGGGTTGCAAGCATCAACACTTGCATTACCACACTCATCACATCCAGACAGGTCAGTCACACAGTACTTTCTGTCTGATGGCCAATATTTTGTTGGTGCGGACCCGGTGGGCCGAATGGCCTGTTTCCGTGCTGTATCTCTAAACGAAAAGATTAACTGATAAGAAATAAAAAACTGGGAAAGCAGCTGAACTGTTGGCAGGCTTGTAACCTTGGAATGAGGGAAGATTTGAGGATGAATCTTAACATTTCAAATGTAAGTAAATCAGAGAATATCTTGACACAATAGAGATAAACTGCAGGGAAAGGAGCTTAACAGGTGGGAAATAAGGAACTTGAAAAGCACTTTAACTGGTGGGAAGTTAGAATTAGGAACGGACCACACCTTGATGATAAGAACATGGGAAAGGACAATAACTGTTGGAAGATAAGGACCTGGGAGAAGACAATAACCTCTGGGAGCTTGGAGAAGATAATAACTGTCAGGAGATGAGGACCTGGGTTAAACCAGTAATTGCAGGGAGATGAGGTCCTGGAAGAGGACAGTCGTATCATACAATACGATACAATACAATACTATGGATCTTTATTTATCCCAGGAGGGAAATGGATCTGCCAACAGTCATACAACACAACAAGATATATGAAACATGAAATTAAAGTGATGGGTGGAAAGTCCAGAATTGGGTTTGTGCAAGGATTGGGGAGGGGCGGGAAGGGGAGTCATTCTACCCCATGACAGAAGGGGGGAGGAGTTTACTGTTTGATAGCCACAGAGAAAAATTATCTCATGTGGCGTACTGTGCTGCATCTTGGTGGAACCAATCTGTTGCTGAAGGTGCCAGTGTGTCACTAGAATATAAAGATAATCACTAGAATATAAATATTGTGACATGATGTTGCAATTTGGAACAATAGGATCCTGCAATAGGACATTAACGAGTGAGATGGAAGGTCCTGGGAACAGATATTAACTCATCGGAGAAAAGGATCCAGAAGAGTTCCTTTACACAGTGAATATAACGACTGGATTCTTGGTTTGAGAAATGATCCTAGGAGAGGACATTATCATGATAGATTGGGTCTTGGAAGAGTACTTTATAAGCCCATTAAAAGTATGCAACTGGGAAAAGACATTAATTAGAAGGGGATAAGGGACCAGAGGAAACAATTAGTCAGGAGGAGATAATGACTTTGAAAGCATCTTAGCGTTCGGTTTAAGAACCAGACGTGCATCTTAATTGGTGGGAGATGACAACATGGGAGAAATCCTTATCTAGCAGAAGATATGGGCCAACATTGGTGGGAGATAGTGTGATGGACAGCACCTTAATTACTGTCAATTAAGAGCCAATTGGGGTGGGGAAAGAACCTTATCAGGTGGGACATGAGCATTAACTTAGGTTTTGAAGCACCTGGAAGGGAATATTAATTAATGAGAGAGAAGCACTTGAGAGAGCACTAAACTGGTGGGCAATAACGTTTTGTGGGAGGACCATAATTGGTGAGAGGAACATGTGATGAGATGAGGGTGAGAACATTGAACAGTGAGAGATTAGGATCTGGGTGAGAATATAACCACCTGGGAAGTAATAACTGGGTAAATTACCACAACCATTTGGAATTTAGGGCCTGTGACTAGTGGAATAAGAAACCTCAGGGTGCAGCCTTACTAGAGCGAGGTTAGATTTTAGAGAACTGGTACTGTGATAAGGAACTGTGAGAGGACCTTGAGGCATAAAGAATATGATCCTAAGAAATAGTTTATCCTGAGGTGGTTAGGAATCTGGGTAAAGCTTCAACTCATTCCGTCATTCTTTGCTCTTCGAACTTTTCCCTAAACCAACAGAACCATCAGAGCTTCCATGCGTCCAGGCATGTTGGCATTCAGGGACTCAAATTGTATATATTCTGAACTCATGGTACTGCTGTTGCTGCGTCATTGTAACTCTGCATGTGTGAAGGGTTAAGTAATTGGTTTTTCTGTTGCCAGATATATTAGATGAAGGTATGAATAGAAACGCAGTCAAATAATTTAATATCATACTTGTACAATATCGTTTTAAATATAGAAACTCCATCGTCAGATGTAATTAGAAGAGAGTGGGAACAGGAATTAAGCTTAAAAATTCCCAAAGACAGATGGGAAAAATATCTGTTATATGTACATAATTGCTCGATTAATGTAAGACATATTCTAATCCAATTTAAAATACTACACAGACTATATTACTCAAAAACTAAACTGAACAAAATTTTTCCAAATGTATCTCCCATCTGCGACAAATGCTTATCTCAAGAAGCAACTATAACACACTCATTTGCCTCTTGTATAAAACTTCATAAATTTTGGAAAGGAATCTTTGAAATCTTCTCAAAATTATTAAAAACAAAACTGGACCCCCACACAGAATTGGTTATTTTTGGAATAACAGGAGTCTGCGCTGAGCTATCAATATTTCAAAGACGTTTCCTTAATTATGGCATGTTAATGGCAAAAAAAGTTATACTTAAATTTTGGAAAAATGCTTCTACCCCAAGTCTCAAAATGTGGATTACAAGCATGTCTGAGACGCTACATCTTGAAGATATGAGACTCGTCTTAGCAGGAAAATCAGAGCAATTTCTAAAGATATGGTCTCCTTTTATTTTACATGTTTGCCCATCTAGCTGAAGGAGTCTTTGCTGAACAAACAGCCCCAACATTTGATACAACCCCCAGCATAGGTTTGGTACTAGGCTAGATTTTTTTGTGTGCTGAGGGTGAATATTAGTTCCCTTCCTGAAATCCCCCAAAAAGGCTTTAAATCTCCGATCAATTTAAACTAATAATCTTTGCAAATTGTGGCACTTTTACATGGCTCTGAAGTTTCATACACAAAAACATTACTTGGCACCTGGCAAAAATATTCAAATATTAAGAACACAGTTTACTATAAACCTGACTACCATATAGCAATGAATCTTGCAAATATTTGTGAATATTCTTAAAAAAAATATTTTCATGAAGTTAAAATTGGTTTATTCACAAGTGGTTGTCTAGACACTATGTATAAATTCTTACTTATGTTATAATGAATACTGTCTAAAATACTACCCGATTACACTGGGTCATGGAAGATTTTATGGTTTTGTTATGTAAACTAGCTTAAACTTCACTTTGAAAAACAGTTCCACTTTTGAATATAATTGGAAGCTGGATTGATGATTGCACCCAAAGTGAATAACAAATTTTGGAAAAACACAGAGGAAATTGTAAAGTTGACAGATTTTAAGAACAGGAGTTCAGTGCAATCTCTTGTTTATTGGATTGTAACTCAACAATATCTATTAATTCTTCTATTTCCTTTATTGTACAGGAACAAATATACTTTAAAAACCTTATTTTAACAATATCAGTTCAATGTTACATAAATTTATGCTTCTAATCATTGTATTCCATTTGATTTTAATAACAGGCCCACTTTGAAAGCCCAACAGTACCACCACCTCCTCTGTCCCTGGATAACTTAAATGAGGCTGTCACAGGCTTTGATACAGTCGAAGAGCTGATCAAGTACTTGGAACCAGAGCGATGGCAACTTGACTTGGAAGACTTGTACCAACCTACGTGGCAGATGCTCGGAAAGGCTTTTGTACATGGTAGAAAATCCAGAGGCAAGTATCTGTTTCACTTTTGTCCTGCCAACCATTAGAATTTATACCTGCATGCCAATATCTTGCTAAGCAAAGAATAGTTCTAAAATAAATGAATTCTGATTTAAATATAATTCTAAAGTTCATAAATTCCTTAAATCAATTGAATTTTACATTCAAAAATTTTGTGTGGGTGTCTGTAAATTGCAATAATGGGCCTGTCCCACTTAGGCGACTTTTTAGGCGACTGCAGGAGGCTATGCAGTCGCCACACGGTCGCCACATGTTCGCGGGTGGTTGCCGGGGAGTTGCCTTCATGGTAGTGAGGAGTTCCCGCATTCTGGGAACTTGTCGCGGCCTCATTATGGTCACCGCAAAATTTTCAACATGTTGAAAAATTAGCGGCGACTAGAATGAAGCCGCCATGGAGAGTAGCGAGAATTCTCGTGCCGTAGGAGGGTCGCCAGGAGGTCCTAGTGGGTTGCCAGGAGGTCGAAGGTTCTCGAAGGTTGTAGCCGGTGTTGACTGGTGAATTTCATTGGCTCATTGGGAAAAAAAAACGTAAGCGAGTTTTCAGAACCAAGGATAACCAACCGGTAATGTTAATGTCCGCCGAGCTTCACAGCCGTGTATCTCTGGCTTCTTAAAAGTTGTTAACACTCCTTCTCCCCCCTTCTCCCCCCTTCCCCCCTCTTTTAAAGGACTTACCATACACTGTGCTTTTTAGCTTCTTAATTACAGCGCCAACCTTCCTGTTTATCGCGGTGTTACTGTATCACTTGGCTCTGCGCCGTGTGAATTTCACTCAGAGAGCGCTCCCCCCACTTGCCCTGCCCCCGCCTGCATAACGGGCTGGTGAAGTAAGCGGATGTGTTTGTGTGTGTGTGCTCCACTCTGCCGCCTGAAAAATCGCCTAAGTGTGACAGGCCCATAAGGATCCAAACATATTTTATAATGATGTATTTTACTTGCACCTTCCATTTTAATCAGCGTTTCTCAACCGGGGTTCCCCGGAACGCTAGGGTTCCGCGAGAGGTTGCCAGGGGTTCCAAGAAAAATAGTGATAAATAGGTTAATTATAGGCAGATCACCTGACAAAATGGGTAAAAATGCATTTTTTGTTATTTTGTGTTTAATTTCATAGTTGTCATTTTATTATACACATACGGCATATTCTTGGAATATTCTTGGGTATTATAATAAAGTCTTCAACCTGTTATATCATTTAAAAGTATAATAATCGTAGGGAATATATTTAGCGATGTCTATACGGCGCCAGTGTGAAACGGCCTTTAGTGGTCAGTGGACAGGAGCTGTATGTGACAGATTCGTGTATCATCAAGTGACTCACTCGAGTACAGACGCATGCACGGTCTCCATCAGTCCTGTCTGTGCATCCTTATGTTTGCCTTATGAACTTTAAGTTATGA
>CM075977.1:271416455-271497051 GCA_038087875.1 Malacoraja senta
ATTATTGTTCACTCAGCACCAATTTAAATCATGTTATTTTGCTAAAGCATTGATCAATTCTGAGTACTCACATTCTCAGGCTGTAACTTGCATATTATTCAAAACAATACTACACAATCCCACAACATGGGAGACAGACATAAGTAGTTCCAGGAACTGAATTCCATTGCAATTCAGAGAAGTGAATCATCAATGTAAAAAGAGTGATTACCAAGCAGCATTACACTGTACCGTATCGGTGTGGTATTAATTAGACTTGTTTTCTCTATGATTGCTGCAGAATATAAATGTGAACCATCAGCTAGTAAAACCACCAGCTAAGATCATTAAAAGATGATTGAATAAAGTGCAATGTAGAAAGGCGAAAATATGGTGCTCATAATCCAAAGATTGCAGTCTATTGGATGTCATCACACACAATGTTGCACAGCATGGTGTTTTTACAAAATACTGTAATAATAGGTGATTTGATAATTCAGGGGATAGACTGGTGCTCCAGATGCTGTTTGGATAGAACATTCTCTGGGAGAAATGGAACAGACGGTTCTTCATAAAATGCTGGAGTAACTCAGTGGGTCAAGCAACATCTCTGGAGAACATGAATGGGTGATGTCGGATCAGGACCCTTCTTCAGAAGAAGGGTCCGGATCTGAAACAGAGTCTGAAGAAGGGTCCTGGCACGATATGTTGCCTATCCATGTACTTCATGTAGCCAACCTGAATGAAGTACGCCACTGTCGTGACTGAATTCATCAATAAGTGCGTAGAGGAATGCGTGCTGAAGAAGACAATCTGAGTATTCCCCAACTGGAAGTAATGCATGTACTGTGAGGTCCATTCCCACGTGAAGGCCAAGTGGTCCAATGGGTTTGGAACGCATACATCTATGTGGAGCACAGCAAGTAAAGCTAATGTACAGCAAGTACAAATTATCAAATGGAATTGCAGTGTGAGTCTCAAATGTAAGAAGAATTGGAATCATTCTAATATGGCAGCATAGGGCCATATCTGGTGAGGCTGCTGCCCTGCATCTCCATTGCCCCAATTCAACCCTGACCACTACTCTGGAAGTGTGGACTTTATACATTCTTCCTATAATCTTGTGGGTTTCCTCTGGGTGCGCCAGTGTCCTCCCACAATCTAAAGACATAAGGCCAAAAGGGCATAAGTGATAGAAGTAGAATTAGGCCATTCGGCCCATCAAGTCTACTCCGCCATGTAGCTTGTTAGTTTGATTAGCCACTGTAAATCGCCCCTCTTATGTAGACAAATGATGAAATCGAGTGGGAGTTGATGGAAATTAAAGGAGAATAAAATGGTGTTCAGTAAAAAAAATGCATGCACATTTGTCAGCATGGACCTGGTGAGCTGAAGGGCCTGTTTCTGGGCTGTATAATTCTGTGACGTCTTCCTGGCAAGAATACTCAGGAAGATATGACTGAAATAAAGAAAAAGGGTGGGATGTGTGGGGGCTGGGCGTCTGAAGGTGCTGTGGGTGGCAACTGTATATATTCCACTGCAGCAAAGGAAAGATTGATTCAGTTGAGCTGTCAGATTTGGTTAGAATGCAGGAACAATATCAAAACTTTATTTTGTTGGATGCAGGCATTTGGACCAAATAGTGTGAAAAAGAAAAAGGCACAAACATCCTGTGCAAGGATTACCAACTCCCACAATGGATGATAGACCACGAACATTTGGCACTTCAGGCTTACATTGAGAGTCTGGAGCTCTACATGAATTGCAGGAGCTTGTGGTCGATGAAGAGAGAAAAATAAATCATGGCATGATGTGTGCGTGGGGGAGTTACATTTCTGCTGCCCACGGTCGTTTAGCTGTAGCTCGGCATGCAGGGCTAGATCATGGTTTCCTTTCCCAGTTTATCCTCATTTTCTAGAGAGTGCAGCAGAACACTTTTATTGTCAGAAAGTCACACAATGGGGAAACAAGTCCTTCGACCCTCTATATCCATGCTAACCCATCTGTACTAATCTCATTTACCAGTACTTGGCTTGCAGTCTTCTACCCTTTAGCAATTTGAGTGCTCATTTAGATATTTCATAAATGTCGTGTGAGTCTCGGCCTCCACCTCACCCCCCCCCCCCTCAGTCAGTGCATTCCAGATTAGAAGCACTCTCTGTGTGCAAAAAAGTGCTAACTCAAACCCCCACTAAATCTGTTACCTCTAAATTTAACCTATTCTCCCATATTTTATACACGTGGGACAAAGTTATGGAAAAATGTTCATTATTAGTTACCGTAATTGCCTCATAGTTTTGTATGGCTTAATCAAGTCCAACTTAAACCTCCTCCACTGCATGGGAAACAAACTGAGTGGTGTGGCGGCGCCTAACGGCAGTGGTTCAACTGCAGTCCGTTTAATTTTTGTCTCGTTAAATGTATGTTTTGATTCTAGTTTTATTATTTTTTTAGCTGTCTATATGTGGGGGGTGGGGGAAACCGTTAATCTCTTCCCTGTTCGGGGACCTGCCTTTTTCCCTGTCGGGCCTCCGATGTCGTTGGGCCTAACATCGTGGAGCCGGCGGCGGCCTCTGGCCGGAACCAGCCTGAGGGCTCCAGTCGCGGAGCCTGCGGACCTGCCATCGCGGAGCTGTCTGACTCAGAGCGGGAGGAGCTGTGGTGGCGCGCGGCTGTGACCCGACTTCGGAACTCGGAGGCTCCGGCCGCAGGCCCTGTGGACAGTGACATAGGGAGCTCGCAGGTCCCTGGTGGGAGACCTCTTTTCGGAGCTCCCGCAACGGCAAATTCTCCCGCCGGAATTGCGGGGTGAATTGACTTGGAGCAGTGCCTAACATCGCCCGGCGCGGCTTAACGGCCGCGGGCCTTAACATCGCCCGCCGGGGGCTTTAACATCGGGAGCCCCAGTTCGCCTCAACGTTGCAGTTGGACTGCTGGACCGCAGGAGAAGAACAAGGGAAGAGATAAGACTTTTGCCTTCCATCACAGTGAGGAAGTGTTGGAGATTCACTGTGATGGATGTTTGTGTAAATTGTGTTAAGTGTGGGTCTTGTTTTTTTTTGTAATTGTTAAGACTGTAGAAAATGCAATTTCGTTCAAACCAAGCTGTTTGAATGACAATAACAGGCATTCTATTCTATTCTATTCCTATTCTAAAAAACTAGACTCGCATTCAAATAATTAATCTCTGTGACAAACACGAAGGGTCTCAGCACTAATTGCTGTGGTACATGCCGAATCACTAAAATACCCCTCCACCATCATCCACTGCCTCTTACTTGCAAACCAATTTTAGATCCAATTTGCCACCTTTCCCAGGGCTCTAACCTTTTGGACCAGTCTTTCATGCAGGACTTGTCAAAGGCCTCACTGAACTACATTTAGACTACATCTCACTGTTCTGACCTCAACACATTTTTTTCCACTTGTTGAAAAATTTAGTCAAATTGGTCAGACGGATCTCCTCTCTAACCAACCCATACTGATCATCTTTGATCACTCCCTGCCTTTCCTAATGTGGATTAATCTTCTTGTCCCTCAGTTCTTCCAATAACTTACCAATCATTGATGTAAGCTTCCCATCCCTGTAATTATCTGGCTTATACCCACTGCCCTTCTTGAATAAAGGTCAAGTACTTGCTGACCTCCAGCCATCCATTAACATCCTACCTGTGGCCAGAAAGTTGGAACCAGAGTGGATAAATTCCCATGTCTGAAAGAAAGCGGGTACCTTGTTTAGTTTAGTTTAGTTTAGTTTAGAGATACAGTGCGGAAACAGGCCCTTCGGCCCACAGAGTCTGTGCCGACCAGCGATCCCTGCACACTAACACTGCCCAACACACACTAGGGACAATTTACACTTATACCAAGCCAATTAACCTACAAACCTGTATGTCATTGGAGTGTGGGAGGAAACCAAAGATCTCGGAGAAAACCCACAAGGTCACGGGGATAACGTACAAACTCTGTACAGACAGCTCCCGTAGTCGGGATCGGACCCAGGTCTCTGGCACAACAAGCGCTGTAAGGCAGCAACTCTACCACTGCGCCTCCATGCTGCCTATTGGCTTCATCATTTTCTGCATACTCCTGCCCTCAGCCTCAATCTTTAGCCGAGTTGCTCGAACAGGCTACCTCTGCTACCTTTGTTCTGCTTCCTGGGAAATATGAGGAGAAAGAGTCAGAACAAACAGCAGAAGTAAAAGACGCCAGTAAATGGTGTGAAGCGAAGACCTTTTTGTACATGGTATCGGGGCAGATCTGATTGCCTGGAGGGTTTTTAGGGGAGCCATTGATAAGGTCTATTCTCAGAGCTGTCGTTGGACTGCCTGGCATTATTTTCCAATTGCCATTATTCTGCAGACGTGGTTATAATATGACTCCTACAAGGACCACATGCATAGGATATTGGCAATTGAAAACTTCACCCCGAGTGACTTTTAAAAGCCATAAACACTGACTACAGTCAAAGCTGAAACAAGCTTGACATGGACATTTGCCCATCTTCTACCAAAGGAAAGGTGCATGTGTAACTGCAATAAAGCTATCTGTAGGAATCACTCCCTTGCGTTGAAAATGGTAAACAATTATTCCTGATGTTTTAGTTACAGGTGTAGCTTCATTAGAAACTAACATGCTCATGAGGATTTTTGACAAACCCAGATGAATGATTCAATTCAATAAATCAGTTTTCTTAAAGGGTCAACATGGTGGCGCAGCTGTAGAACCACTGCCTTGCAGTGCCAAAAACCTAGGTTTGATCCTGACTACGGGTGCTGTCTGTATGGAGTTTGTAAGTTCTCCCTGTGACCATATGAGTTTTCTCCGAGATCTTCGGTTTCCTCCCACACTCCAAAGACATACAGGTTTGTAGGTTAATTGGCTTGGTATAAGTGTAAATTGTCCCTAGTGTGTGTAGGATAGTGTTAATGTGCAGGGATCGCTGGTCAGTGTGGACTCGGTGGGCCGAAGGGCCTGTTACCACACTGTATCTCTAAACTAAACTAATCTTTACAGAGAAGTTTACAAAGAAGTGCGCTGAGTAATCTTTCCAAACCTGGTCATAGACGTCTGATCAATTTCACTAATGTTCAACCCATGATATCTTTAGATCTATGGCTCACTTTTGGCTGAATCACAAAAAGCTCACCAGCTGTATTGTCAGTTGTTAATTAGTAAAATGTTATAGTTTCGAAGAGTTTCCATGAGATAAATAAAAAACATGTGAGGATCATACTTGACAAATCCTGGCAAACCAACACAGTACCATTCGAGCGTGCGCAATGAGCAGCAGGTCAAACCTTTCAACAAATGTTAAGATTAACGAGAATGAAAGCAACAAGCCTTTGTACACCCTCGATTCTACAAGCAGCACACTGGTGCATCTGGTAAAGCTTCTGCTTCACAGCGTCAGAGACTCAGGTTCAATCCTGACCTCGGATGCTGTTTATGTGAAGCTTACATGTTCTCCCTGTGACTACAGGTGCTGCAGATTCCTCTCACACCACAAAGATGTGTGGGTTTGTAGGTTATTTTGCCTCTGTAAGATTGCCTCTAAAATGTGTGGATGGAGTGAATGAAAAATGGGCTATCGATAGTGAACCTCGACTCAGGGCTGAAGGGCCTGTTTCCATGCTGTATCTCTAAACTAAATATATTTTGGCTGTTTAATTTCCAAATGCAGGGTATTGTGTAGAGCTTAACAATTTATTGCACATAAAATGAAAGCAGATCTTGAAACATTTCAACTTCCAGTTGAAAGATTATCCAGTAACGAAGGTACAAGGGTATGGCTCACGGTGGCTGGCTGTGAAACATTTGCAAGGTTATTGCCAGAGAATAAATGGTGAGGGAAGAAATATGAAATATTATATCCAAAGAGAGAATTGTACTTTCAAGCGTTATATTACCGGTGAGTTTCTCTGATATTGGGTGGACATCAGATTATGTATCTACGGGGTCCAGAATCATAAAAGTGCTGTCAAAGATTGTGGAGTAGCAGTGAAATTCATAGCAGTAGGGCTGCACTCTGATGGTAACTACTGTTGGTAGACACAAAATGTTGGAGTAACTCAACAGGACAGGCAGCATCACTCGAGAGAAGGAATTGGTGACGTTTTGGGTCGAGATCCTTCTTCAAAAGACCCTTCATCTTAACTACTGTTGGTTGTCCAAAACAGCAATGTGGCATCAATCCATTTTGTGGATGATATATCTACTCCTGGGTGAGTTAGCCAGGGCACTTAATGGACTGGCTTGAGACTCTACTTAGACATGAGGACTTTGAATGTCATTCACCTATGCCTCATGGGAAACAGAAATATACTCCATTGACAGTGCAGAGAACTAGCTTGTTTCCTCTCTTTTGCATTTATGCGCTTGGGATTACTTCAATATGGCATTGTGGGCCGAAAGACCTGTACCTGTGACTGTCCCTGTGCTGCATTGTGCTATGTTCTATGTCACAGCTCTACAGAAAGGATGGCAAGAGACTCCCGAGGGGCTCATCCATGATCCTGGACATCAGTTGCATACTGAGAGGCAAACCAGAGTTCTGCAGTTCACTTCCCATGTGCTTCTCCACAGTATTTCTCATTTGAGTCCTTGCAGGCAGAGACCAAAGTGTGAATTTCCCTTCCATGGAGCACAAGATTTAATATCATTATCTTTGCAGAAATATGCTTACTCTGAACCCTTCAATTTTTCTGATTGAATAACACCCATTGCTCCGAGATATATTTACTTCCATCAGCTGTTTCCAGTCTACTGCTCAATCATTTGTCAGTTTTCTAAAATTGGTACTACTCAAATTTGGGACATTTACTTTAATTTATATCTTTGGCCTTTTTCATAAGTTTAATACATCCAACATAAATGTGATTACCACGCATACACTCTCCAATTGACACATTTTCTACCTGCCCAGTTGTATTCCCCAAAATTAAATCCAATATCCTTTCCATTCTTGGAGGTAATTTTCAACATACCATGTGAAAATATTATCCTGAATGCAATTTAGTAATTGTGGGTCCATAATACCTTTTGCACAGACTCTAATGAATATTCGAGTAACTGAAATCCCCCTCTATTCTGATCAATAACCCATTAGTATCCCGTGTTATAGCAGACGTTCCAGCTCCACCTGTCTGACCTCAACAGGTTGTTTCTGCTCCAGAACTGGTCCTCGCATCTATCATCTTTCAGTTTCCTCTTCCTTGCTGATTGATGGCCTTGTTCTTATCATTGTGTACCTTTGTTTTTCGCTGAGGAGTCATTATACTCAGAGGTAACTGTTTCAAACTTGTTCCTTTTTTCCATGCCAGAACTTCCATTTTAAATAAAACTTCAATTTTACTGTCCATAAATCCATACACAATTTAGTAGATCTGTAAATGTGTGAGATACAGTGCAAATGAGTTAGAGGAATATAGATGATATGTAGTAACATTGATTTGTTATTTGTTTATATCAGCTATTTATTTAATGCTATTCCTTGATACCAATCCCCGTTACAAATTTAATTCTATCATTTATGTTAATTAATTACTCTGTTTATGTAGCTATTTTTATTGAGTTATATAGGCCTGATATCTGAAATTAAAAATGAGTCTAATAAATTAAACACTTTTCAATAATTTTCATTTCTGTAATGTGACACTTTTTTTCTGAAATTGCTCCTTGGGTATGATTTTTGTTTCAATGCCACTCCTGAATATTCAACTTTAGGTTCTCCTGCCCTTATCATTTTAATTCCTAGACTTTCTGCTGTGAAACAGTGAAGCAAAACCATGTTAAAACATAAAGTCAGAAACACCTGTAAGTGTGCAGTGAAACAGTCAATAACTTGAGAACTATTTACTGTAGGAGTCCTGAAATCACAAGCATTTAACAGGGAATATGATGGTGGAGGACCCACGAATGAGTTGATTTTTAACAATTTAATGAGCATATGTGTATCTATGCTTGTGTATATTCAAATGTTCCATTCTACTTTCCCAACCCACAGTTCTGGCTTTGAAACTTTTCATATGGTTTCCATCTGAAAGAATAAGCTGGAGATTGTGCATGCTCTTTGAGAGACTACCAGCTTGTATTTATGTGTTTGTCCTCCCAGAAATTTATTTGCAGTAGATTCATTATAAAAATTAGCAGCATTGCCTTCTGCTCTACATCCAAAATTCAGTTCCATAGAAGTCAGTTGAACCTGATGCGTACTTTATAGTGTGTTCCAGTCAAACATTTTTTATCACTAGTATTGAGTGCACAATGTTTGCACCAATGCCTCTCCCACTGCTGGCATCCAATACTTCTCTCTCCTTCCATAACTCTTAATCATTTTATTAGTGATATTATGCTCACTGCTCCTCTGAGATATTCACTTAATCTTACTATAATATGGTCCCAAAAATATAAGGGTCTGCACTTCCCCAGGCTGTATGAGTGCTTGTATGTGCTGCGTGTGCATGTGCACATGCAGTTGCAGCATTGCTAGTTATCACATAGGGAAGGGAACTAGTGTGAACCTGATGCTAATGTTTGATGAGGCATGTTGGATAGAAATCAAACAGCATGTAGCATTGATTTGATGCCAGTGCTTTCAAAATTAACATCAACAATCCAAGCTGAAGTGTTTAGTAGCAGGAGGTATAACTTCCCCAAATGCTACTTAATGAAATAATCTATGATTTTGTCTACCTATGATTTGTCTTGGCTGCTTATTGATTTATACGAAGTATAAAATTGTCTGAAGCATTTTTAAAGTTATCACAGTACTTCAGAATATGTTAAAGTACACAGAAGACAATTCACGTAGACCTCAAGAACTTTGTGTTGATTTCAAGATTTCAGCCAAATTGTTCCCAGTCTTTACTTCCTCAAAGGGCTTCCCAGTCAAAATATAGCGGGACTGGGAAAACAAGCAAAAGGCATGCTGAACACGAGGGAAGGCTATTGTATATTGTCAAATTGGACAACATTTCTTCCAAGTGAAGTTCTCCGACAACTACTGTTGTGGAGAAGGTTGTCTGAAGCATTGTCTTGACACATGCCATATCTACTGCAATCACCACAGAGATATGTGTAATAGTGGCTCTGACATTTTGATAGTAGCTCTTTAAGTAATAGTTGCCAAAAATTGCTCCTACTAGATTGGAGTTAGGGATAGCTTCAATGTATCCCAGTTCACAGCCACAGCTCACAGTTCTCAGCCACAGCTTGGGCGACACAGTGGCGCAGCAGTAGAGTTGCTGCCTTACAGCGCTTGCAGCGACAGAGGCACGGGTTCGATCCTGACTACAGGTGCTGTCTGTACGGAGTTTGTACGTTCTCCCTGTGACCGCGTGGTTTTTCTCCGAGAACTTTGATTTACTCCCACACTCCAAAGATGTACAGGTTCGTAGGTTAACCAGCTTGCATTTGTATACTTGGTATAAGTATAAATTGACCCTAGAATGTTTAGGACTGTGATAATGTGCGGGGATCGCTGGTCGGCGCGGACTCGGTGAGCCGAAGGGCCCTGTTTCTGCATTGTATCTCTAAACTAAACTAAAAACTAAGCTGCTGTTTATACCAAGAGAGTCAAAATTATTCCTTTCTTCCTTTCAAGAGGGCAGCAGGTGGAGTGAACTGGTTGCTTTGTCAGGGTGACCAGGCTTCCCCTTGATGGAACATGTTTTTTGAGAGCACTTTAGGTGTTCCAACAAAAGGGAATGCTCTTCATCAGGATCTGGTTGAGATATGATCATACTAGGCATGTCCAGCTGATATTCAGGCAGCAGTCATTGCAATTTGCAATTTGTGTCATTACAATAGGAAAGGCACTGAGTGAGAAAAGCTCCCACTTGAATATTTAACTCTGCCTCAAGGGTGCAAAACATGCATATGTACATGCAGGCATTATTTTTAGCAAAAAGGTGTTTTATAGTTCCACTACCATGATTATTCTGGAGGAGTCTGCAATGTCCACAAGAGTGGTTTTCAACATTCATTGTGGTCTTCTGTATGATGCTCTAATTTCTTATCACCAACTGAACCACAGTTAAAGTCATAGAGTCATAGAGTGATACAGTGTGGAAACAGGCCCTTCAGCCCCACTTGCCCACACCGGCCAACATGTCCCAGCTACTGTACACTTGTCTCACCTCCATAGCCCTCCAAACCTGTCCTATCAATGTAACTGTCTAACTGTTTCTTAAACGTTGCGATAGTCCCAGCCTCAACTACCTCCTCTTGCAGCTTGCTCCATTTACCCACCAACCAGTCAAAAAGTTGCCCCTCAGATTCCTATTAAATCTTTTCCCATTCACCTTAAACTTATGTCCTCTGGTCCTTGATTCACCTACTCTGGGCAAGAGACTGTGCTTCCACCCAATCTATTCCTCTCATGATTTTATATACCTCAATAAGATCACCCCTCATCCTCCTGCGCTCCAAGGAATAGAGTTCCAGCCTTCTCAACCTCTGCCAATAGCTCAGACACTCTAGTCCTGTCAACATCCTCGTACATCTTCTCTGTACCCTTTCCAGCTTGACAACATCTTTCCCATAACATGGTGCCCAGAACTGAACACAATACTCTAAATGGGGCCTCAGAGTGGTCTCTAAATGTGGTTGCAGAGCACAGAGGGAAATGAGAAAAAAAAAGTTGAGCAGGACCTTAAACTGTCCACAATGAACTAACCTAGCTGTACCTGTGATGGACACAAGCCCTTATCTCCAACAGTCCCTATGTTAGCTGCTTCCATTTTGGAACTAAACTACATAATGTCTGTCTGTCCACAGTGCAAACACATTCCAAAGCAAGACATTTTTGCATGTCAAGCAATTCCAAATAACAGCAAAGTTTAAGTCATGATGTCTGACTTTAATGACATCTGTTTAACCTTGTTCCTCTGCCTGGTGCAAACCTCAGTGGATACCTTTAGCCATGACATTGGGCAGATTTGAGGTAAACTGCCTGAATTCAGACTTCATTTCAAAATACAAATGCCAGGAATCTTGGCTGTCTGGCAGGTAAACAACAAGGGTACTGGTGGAGTCATGAAGGACAATCACCCTGAGAGAGGACAGTAGACTTAGACTCTCTGGAGTCACTAACACTCTCCTGGGGTGGCTCATCACTAACCCTCTTAATCAATACTAGTACAAATCATTGAACATAGAATAGTGGTGGTGGTGATGCCCTTTAAACAGGAATTCAGGGATGTGATGATCTCAATTTCCAATTGTCGCATTGAGTGACATAGCAGTGGAAGCTAATAGAGAGGTCAACTGAAGTTGTTTCTAGGCCATCTTAATCTGGGCTCACCAAGTTGGAAAGGGAAGGTAGCCAATAATGCTGGAGAAACTCAGTGGGTGAGGCAGCATCTATGGAGCGAAGGAATAGGTGACGTTTTGGGACGAGACCCCTCTTCAGTCTCAATAGGTGATGTTTCGGGTCGAGACCCCTCTTCAGACTCAATAGGTGACGTTTCGGGTTGAGACCCCTCTTCAGACTCAATAGGTGACGTTTCGGGTCGAGACCCCTCTTCAGACTCAATAAGTGACGTTTCGGGTCGAGACCCCTCTTCAGACTCAATAGGTGATGTTTCGGGTCGAGACCCCTCTTCAGACTCAATAGGTGACATTTCGGGTCGAGACCCCTCTTCAGACTCTTCAGAAAGGGAAGGCTCTTTGACACTCTACAGAGCTGGTTCATTGATATATGAAAACAATGGATGTGCAGATGAGATTGAAGGAGGTCATAGAAGTGCTTGTGAAAGGAGTTGGGGGGGGGGGGGGGATTAGGAAGTCAAAGAGAAGTTGAGGTCTTTCACTGGATCTTGCTTCACGGTGGTGTTGGCATGTAGAATTGAATTGAATACTTTATTGTCACATGTGACAAGTCACAGTGAAATTCTTTGCTTGCATACCCAAGGCATGCAAATAGTTGCCCATAATGGGCGCTTACAAAGATACAAATCCCCCCCCCCCTCCCGCGCCAGCTCTCCCTATGTTCTCCCCCCCCTCCCCCCACCCTCACGGCGGTCCCCCCCACACCGGGTCCTGCTTTGTTCCCTCCCTCAGAGAGAACCTAAGAGCTGTGGAGGCATTGTCAGACAACAGAAACAATCACAGAAGGTGCAAGAGATGAGGGTGATCACAGAGAAACTTAATTCTAAGAATGAAAAGCTCATGCTTGAATCATTTTCAATGCCCGCTTCCCTGTGGAGCCCCAGGTAGGGATTAGATCTTTGGGTAATGCAGAAACAGGCAGTCACTCGCATGTGAAGTCCTATTCCAGTGTTTGAGTGATGTAATATTTGCAAACCATGCATGCAAAGTAAAGCAGTCACTCAAATATGATCGAACATCAGACCAAACATTTGAGACCAAATGGTTTACTGAATGTGTTGAGTGGGAGTGCATTATAGTTGGAGGGAACTATACTACAATTTACAGCCATTTGACAGACATGCACAGTGTATTTGATGTATTTCATTGTGTCCTGCATGAGAATGAAGCAATAACATTTGCAGTCCAATGGCTCATGGGTTTAAGATATTAGCCAGGGTTGATGGCAATTTAATTTGTCCATTCATGAGATATGAATATCACTAGTATGCACCAATTTGCAGTTTACTGTCCACTCCTAATTGCCCTGTGCCCAGGAGCAGAAAAGACTACAAAAAAGTAGTAAACACTGCCCAGTCCATCATCGGCTCTGACCTCCCTACCATCGAGGGGATCTATCGCAGTCGCTGCCTCAAAAGGCTGGCAGCATCATCAAGGACCCACACCATCCTGGCCACACACTCATCTCCCCGCTACCTTCAGGTAGAAAGTACAGGAGCCTGAAGACTGCAACGTCCAGGTTCAGAAATAGCCACTTCCCCACAGCCATCAGGCTATTAAACTCAACTCAAACAAAACTCTGAACATTAATAGCCCATTATCTGTTTATTTACACTTTATCTGTTTATTTATTCATGTGTGTATATTTTTATATAATGGTATATGGACACACTGATCTGTTCTGTATTCGTGCCTACTGTGTTCTGTGTGCAGAAGCAAAGCAAGAATTTCATTATCCTATCTGGGACACATGACAATAAACTCTCTTGAATCTTGAATCTTGCACTGAGGAAGGAGTCGCATTGGTGGATCTGGAGTCATAAAGAGTAGAAATTAATGGTATTAATAGTGACTTGGTTATCAAAGTTGGAAGTTAGGAAATAAGCAGATCAATAACTAGTGAAATGTGGTAAATGAGGAGCCAAAGGCTGGAGAACTATGATTTTCAGTTTTTGAACGATCATGAATGAATGAATGAATGAATGAATGAGTGAATTAATGTTTATTGGCCAAGTATTCACATACAAGGAATTTGCCTTGGTGCTCCGCCCGCAAGTGACAACATGACATACAGTGACAGCTTGGAATGACACATAAAACATTAAACATTAATAATAAAGCATTATCGATTAAATATGTGAATTTAAATAAAATACCAGAACAAAAGGAGGCTACAGATTTTTGGTTATCGAGTAGAGCTACTACTCGTGGAAAAAACTGTTTTTATGTCTGGCTGTGGCAGCTTTGTCAGTCCGGAGTCGCCTTCCAGAGGAAAGTGATTCAAAGAGTTTGTGGCCAGGGTGTGAGGGGTCAGAGATGATCTTACCCACTCGCTTGCAGTTGCAGTGTACTGTTCGTCAATGGAGGGAAGGTTGCAGCCAATAACCTTCTCAGCTGATCGGACGATTCGCTGCAGCCTCCGGATGTCATGCTTGGTGGCTGAGCCAAACCAGACCATGATGGAGAAGGTGAGGACAGACTGTACGATGGCCGTATAGAATTGGACCATCATTGCCTGTGGCAGATTGTGTTTCTTCAGCTGCTGCAGGAAGTACATCCTCTGTTGTGCCCTTTTGACTGTGGAGTTGATGGTGGCCCCCCACTTAAGGTCCTTGGAGATGATGGTTCCCAGGAACTTAAAAGACTCCACAGATGTGACTGTGGTGTTGTTGATGGTGAGGGGGATGAGGGGAGAGGGAGCTCTCCTAACGTCTACAATCAATTACACTGTCTTAAGAGCATTGAGCTCCAGGTTGTTGCGTTCGCACCAGGATGCCAGCTGTGTCACTTCCTGTCTGTAGGCAGATTCCTCCCCATCCTGGATCAGTCCAATCAGGGTTGTGTCGTCCGCAAACTTGAGAAGCTTGACAGAGGAGTCAGTGGAGGTGCAGTCATTGGTGTAGAGAGAGTAAAGGAGAGGAGAGAGTATGCAGCCTTGCGGTGCTCCTATGCTGAGGGTCTGCGGGTCCGAGATGTGCTTTCCCCGCCACACATACTGCTTCCTGTCTGTCAGGAAGCCGGTGATCCACCGACAGAGGGATTCAGGCACAGCCAACTTGGAATGTTGAGGTCCAGGATTACTCCCTACTGAAGTATTTGCTCTGGTGATATAATTGTACACAATTTTGCAGTTAGCATCATCAGAATAAAATTTATTATCAGGAGATTTATTGCAGTGTGCCACATTTTATCGTGCTTTCAATAAAAAGTTTTGGAAGATCCACGACTTACTTGGATTCCACATTGTCTGCAAGTTCTAACTGAGTCTCCTATGTCTCCTATATCCCACACCTGGCCTAACCTGGGCAGCATTGTAAAAGGACATTCATTATACATTCATTCACTGTTCCCCTAGATATTACTTCTATGGCTCTGGTCCATGTATGTAGGATAGACAGACATGGCAGGCCACTCATCAGACAGCAGGTCTTCACAAAATCTATGAGGCATTATTATTTCAATTTACAGGAGGCCTGTATGGACAGGTCCCAAGTCATCAAGTCCAGACCTGGAACCTTACCTCAGATAGATCTTCACGAGGACATAGGTTCAAGCTGAAGGGGAAAAAGATTTAATAGGAATCTGAGTGGTAACCTTTTCACACAAAGGGTGGTGGGAGTATGGAACAAACTGCCAGAGGAGGTAATTGAGGCTGGGACTATCCCATTGTTTAAGAAACATTTAGACAGGTACATGGACAGTACAGGTTTGGAGGGACATGGATCAAGTGCAGGCAGGTGGGACTAGTGTAGCTGGGACACGTTGGCCTGTGTAGTCAAGTTGGGCCGAAGGGCCTGTTTCCAGACTGTATAATTCTATGACTCTAAATAATATACTTCCCTTTGCAATGGTTTCCCCAATCCACCCTGCATAAACCAACAGACTAGTCCATACACTGACACCAAATGTGCGCTGGCTTTAAATCTTTCACATGGAGCAAAACATTTGTGGGGTTATCTGCCTGTCTACTGTAATATTGTCAAGTTAGAAATTGTTCAGATATTTTGATGAGGTCAGTTACATATATAGTATTGCACTGACATTTTTCCATTGGGATATACTGTGCAGATTCCACCGCTGCTGCCTCTTGACTGATAAGTGTGAAGGCTTGCCAGAAGCTGGAATTTTACTCCCTGTCAAACAATCTGCAACTAAACCATTTAAACAATGTCATATCATCCAGGTTCGTCAGTATTTTATCTCATCCAACATTAAGTCCTGACTCGGCTCTCAATTGGAACAAATGTGAATTATACCAAAGGAGTACTAAATGTGCTCCACTAGATTATTCTTTTTCAGTGATAATTAATAGTCATTTTCCAGAAAAGACTGCCATGCAGGGTGGAAGTATGTTTTGGTTTCCACATAGCTTTCCTGAATCATGGCATCATGCATCTGTTATCCAGCCTGCCACAGAACTTACACATGGAACAACCACAGACACTAATCAATTACTGCATAGTTTCCCAACCTGAAAATAAATCAGCAGCTTTTTTTCATCTTTTGATTTAATTTTTATGTAATCAAATGTTCACAAGTTTGTTGCAGCCATGTCTAGACATGCTCCCGAAGAATGTCCACTTTGGCGAGGTTCCAGGTCCATCAGCCTTCATGGAACTGCATCTAAACACACTGCTCTCAACCGTTCTATTTCATTTGGGGGATCCAATTTTAAACCATCAAGATCAAGACAGCTGTGGCTCATAAAACTTCAGCTGATTTGCTAATTCCATGGACCATCATTCTTTCACCTCAAGCAATGGTCTGAATTCCACGCCTGCAATAGCTCGCTGAGAGAATAATGTGCTCGGTTTGAGTTTCAGGAACTGTCCCATCCACTGGTTTCTCCCTCCAGAAGTCCCTGAAGTCCCTGATGAATGTTCTGACCATAGGGTAGCCAGAAGTGTTTCCCAGGATGGTGATATCAAATACTAGAGTGCATAACTTTAACGTGAGAAAGGGAAAAATTAAAGGTTTAGGATTATTATTGTCATGTGTACCGAGGTAGAGCAAAAAGCTTTGTTTTGTATGCCAACCAAACGGATCAGATATACTATAGATAAATACAATCAAGTCAAACAGATACAAAAGATAGAGCAAAGGGGAAGATGCAGTGCAGAACATTGTTCTCAGCATTGTAGCAGATCAGTTCCATAGACAAAGTCCAATGTCCGCAAAGGGGTAAAGGTGAATTGGACAGTATCCTAGCTTATGGAAGGAAGGTTCAGAAGCCTGATAATAGAGTGGAAGAAGCTGTTCCTGAGTCTGTTGATGCACGCTTTCATGCTTCTATACTTTCTGCCGGATGGGAGCAGGGAGAAGAAGGAATGACCGGGTTAGGACAAGGCTTTAATTACTTTGGCTGCTTTACAGAGGCAACATGAAATGTAGATGGAGTCAATGGTGGGAAGTCATTGACTCCATCTTGTGTTTTGTGATGGACTGGGCTACAACCACAACTCTCTGCAATTGCTTGTGGTGCTGGACAGAACTATTGCCAAACCAAGCTGTGATGCAACCCAAAGTTTGCTTTCTATGGTGCATCTGTGGAAGTATGTAAGAGTCATTGGAAACATACCAAATTTCTTTTGTCTCCTCAGGAAGTAGAGGTGTTGGCATGCCCCATTGAAGATGCGTGGGGCAAGTTTTGTTTTACACAAAGCGTGGTGAGTGCCTGGAACGCACTGTTGTGGGTGGTGGTGGAGGTAGATATGATAGTGGCATTTACGAGACTTTAGGATAGGTACATGAATATGCAATCAATGGTGGAATATAAATTATGTGCAGTCAGATAAGAGTTGGTTTTGGTATATCATGTTCGGTACAGACATTCAGTGAGCTGAAGGGCCTGCTCTTGTGCTGTTCTGTTTTATATGCTATGTAATACAGAGGATTCAGTCATAGCTATGAGATACTTTATATCATTGAGGTTCAGAGTCTATTACATATTTTATTTTCTGCACATTTTATAACAGAAGGAACATTTATATGTTAGGTTTCAATAGATTTCATATAGAACATAGTTTATTTGATACTTACGATTAATATACGGATCAAGACAGTAGAAGGAATTTATTTTATGATGTAGATAAGTTAAAAAAGCAAGAGTCCATTTATGGCATGGTCTGGAATTCAGTGTACAGTCCCTTTATCACAATTATATCACTGCATTCTATTTCCATGACTTGGGTAAACTTTGGATTTATAAT
Organism: Malacoraja senta; assembly: GCA_038087875.1. NCBI lineage: Eukaryota > Metazoa > Chordata > Chondrichthyes > Rajiformes > Rajidae > Malacoraja > Malacoraja senta. Next base: position 271,433,975 of record CM075977.1, read on the forward strand.
GTATTTTCCAATTGTTTGTGTATTGACTCATGGGTTAAAACCTCCTCCTGCCTCTGTGATTGTGTGCCAGAGCCACATCTTCCTCTTTGATCAAGGAAAACTTGTAAAGTTTATTTTTCTTATTGCTAATTTAATTTTCAAAATGTCATCCGCAGAACTGCTGGGAAGTGGTTTTGAATGTAATCCAATTCAGGCTCTTGTTTCACATAGGCGACTTTTATGTCTTTGATTAACATTTATTTAATCGGTGATTCTACTCCAATCCTCTGCCTGCAAGGAGAGGCATATTAATTCTATTTCCATGCTCCCTGTCAGCAAAGTTTCTCTGCAGCAGAATGATAGAATAAATTGTTAAAGAAATGATCTGAAGATTACGGCAGCCTCATCTATCAGAAATGAGCAGCACAAAGTAATGTCCACAATCCCCTGTCTATTAAAACCTCTAGATGTATTGCCCACATCCCTGGTGGGGTTGTTCTTCCCTGGGACATTGGAAGTTTGGACACCAGAATATTCCCTTTACATGAATGAAAAGAACTAAGAAATCAAATTGCCAATAATCTCTCTCAGATCAGTGCTAGCGTTTAAAATTAGTATACCTTCCTTTGCATTTTAGAGGCACAAGTCTCTCAGGAGATCACAAACTCCTTCCTAGATAAATGCCAACAATCTCAGAAGAGAAATCAAGAGAAATCAAGAGAAATCAAGAGAAATTAGATACTCCTATCTCATTCAGAAAAAAAATATCAAGATGTTAGGCCCTTCAGCCAACTTGCCCATGCCTGCCCCATATTCCTCTGAACCTTTCATATTCATATACCTGTGCAAGTGCCTTTTAAATGTTTATTTAGTAGCAGCCTCAACTGCCACCTCTGGTAGCTCATTCCTTATAGCCACCACTCTGTGTGAAAAAGTTGTCCCTCAGGGTCTTTCCTTTCTCACCTTAAATCTATGCCCTCTGGTTCTTGAGTCTGGGTAAAGACTCTGTGCATTCACCCTATCTATTCCCTTCATGTTTTTATACACATCTATAAAATCACTCCTCAGCCTCCTGCACACCAGGGAATAAAGTCCTAGTCTGCCCAAACTCTCCTTATGGCTCAAGCCCTCAAATCCTTGCAACATCCTTGTAAATCTTCTCTGCACTCTTTCCAACTTAATGACATCCTTCCAATAGCATGGTGAATAGAACTGAACACAATACTCCAAATGCGACCTTACCAAGATATTGTACAACTGTAATATATCATCGCAACTTCTATACCCATTAGCCAGACTGATGAATCCCATTGTACCAAAAGACTTCTTCACCCCCTAACTACCTGTGAAGCCCATTTCTGGGAATCTTGTACATTCATTCCTACTCCCCTTTGCTCTACAACACTCCCCAGGGTTCTATCATTCACGGTGAAGGTCCTGCCCTAGTTTGACTTCCAGAAATGCAACACCTCACACTTATCTGCATTAAACTTCATTAACCATTCTTCAGCCCACTTGCTCGGCTGATCAATATCCTCCTGAAATGTTTTATAACCTTGGTTGAGCTGACAAGAAAATTGCAATAAATGGTGTGGTATTGGATGGTTCTGTATGGGTTAATGCCGTAAGCATTTTGGTTAGACATAAAAAGCTGTAATAACTCAGCGGGACAGGCAGCATCTCTGGAGAGAAGGAATGGGTGACATTTCAGGTCAAGACCCTTCGACCCGAAACATCATCCATTCCTTTTCTCCAGAGATGCTGCCTCTCCCGCTGAGTTACTCCAGCTTTTTGTGTCTATCTTTGGTTTAAACCCGCATCTGCAGTTCCTTCCTAAGCATTTTGGTTAGGTGGATAGGCTCTTTTGAATTAGGGGACCTTGGAGTGGAAGATCACGTGATCAAGGAATGGCAGATGAGCTGGATGAGATGTAATGCACCAGGAAATGGGATATTCAGGGTTTTTTGGACAGCTGATCTGAAGTGTCAGATCCAGACATTGCCTGTTGGACTGATATAACCATGGTTATTTCCCACTATCTAGATGACAACACTCATGCCTATCCAGCTGCGACAGCAGTCATGATATAGCAGTTTGCTTAACTGCAGGAATTGGACACATCTAGGAAAATCAAAATGCTCTTAATATTTGGGAGCTTTCAGTTTCTTCAGAGATCTGAATAAACATGTCAAAAATGTGGTTGTTTTTGATTATTTTAAAATAATTTTCTGTAATCAAATGGCCCAGAATTAATAAAAAACACTGTCCATACTTGATTTAATAGTTTGTAATGATGCAAGTTTAATTTACTGCCAAACAAGAAGTGAATATTTATATAATAGCATTCAATGGAATATCTAAAGGGCCTGTCCCACTTAGGCGATTTTTCAGCAGACTGCCGGCGACTGTCAAGTCGCCTGAAAAACCGGGAACTTGAACGGCGACTGTCAGAGTGGAACACACACACACACACACACACACACACACACTCACACACTCACACACTCACACACACTCACACACACACTCACACACTCACACACTCACACACACTCACACACACTCACACACACTCACACACACACACACATCGCAAAGGCGGGGGCCAGGGCAAGCGGGGGGAGCGTTGTCACACGGTGCAAAGCCAAGGTGATACAGACACACACCGCGATGAACAGAAAGGTTGCCGCTGTAATTAAGACGGCTAGTACAGTGTACGGTAAGTCCTTTAAAAGAAGGAAGGAGAGGGGGAGGGGGGGAGAAGGGAGGTAGAAGGGAGAAGGGGATAAAATGGGGGAGCAGGAGGGAGAAGGAGTGGAGAAGGAATGGAGACAACCTAAGAAGCCAGACAACTTTTAATAAGCCAGAGATACACAGCTGTGAAGTTCGGCGGACATTTAACATTACCGGTCGGTTATCCTTGGTTCTGAAAACCCCTGCTTAACTTTTTTTCCCCAATGAGCCAATGAAAATGACCGGTCAGCAAAGGCGATTAACTAAAACTACCTATGACTACCTCAACTACCTACAACTACATGGCGACCCCACTACAACTGCACCTACGACTACAGGATTATCGATTATCTGCATGGCAACCAATTTTTGGTCGCAGAATATATTTCAACATGTTGAAATATTTGCGGCGACCATACTGAGGCCGCGACTAGTTCCCAGAATGTGGGAACTCCTCTCGACCATGAAGGAGACTCACCAGCGAACATGTGGCTACCATGTGGCGATCATGTGGCGAGCGCAGTCTCCTGCACTCGCCTAAAAGTCACCTAAGTGGGACAGGCCCATTAGACTCTAGATATGGATAAGGCTGGCTTCCTCGCAAAAAGACAGCAAATGTCCACAATAACCTGGACAACATGTTAAATGGTGAAACCACAATAGACCAGCAGAGGTAACACAAAAAAGTAACTGCTATGATGCTGAAACAGTTTATATCCCTATCAGGCAAGAGTGTCAGATGTAAAGAAAAAGGCCATGGATAACCAAGAGATAAGGGAAAAATCTAGTGCAGAACTTGTGATTGTAAGTAGAGCAACTACATGATATTCAAACAAAAACGGCAGAATGGAGGAACAAGCAGTCAGTGACAAAAATGCATAATGAAAATAACTTTGGAAGGGAACAATAAATTATATTATCAAGAGCAAGGTGGGTCCTGCAGCATAGAAAAGTGGCATTACTGTAAATGAAAATGAGGAAAGAGTGGATGTTAGATAATGTAAAGGCGTTAAAAAAATGTATCCTACTATGCTGATGACAAAAATATGTGAATAATGTGGATGAAAATAATTTAGTGAAAAAGAAACCAAACTGTTAAACAGATCCCAATGTAGAAAAATATAAAGATGCAGTTAAAAATGAAAAGTGATGGCTTTTCAAAAACATGGACATAAATTATTGAAAATCACATGGAGATGAGCAAAAAATAACCAAAGAAGGTTTTGGAACTGCTCTTTGTATCTTAAGGACTGAAGTGCCAATGGATAGGAATAATGCCACTTCCAGACACAGCCCTGGTTAAACCATACCTGGCATTTTGTGACTAGTTTTGGGCATCACATCTAGGAAAGGATGGCCTATGAAATGGATTGTAAATCATGGATAAAATAATAATCTAATCCTAGTTACCATTCATTTCCTGGTGAAATTATATGCATTGTAAAATTGGTTCAAGGCCATTCACCAAGTCATGAGACAATAGTCAAGAGTGTTTTATTGTCATATGTCCCGGATGGGACAATGAAATTCTTACTAGCTGCAGCACAACAGAATAGGTGAATATGTAAACATAGGACATAATGGGGGAAGAGGAAAAAGAAAAGAAAAAGTTCAATAAAAAACAAACATAGTTCAATAATAATCTAGTCTTTTGCAGTACAGAGCTCAGAGCTTATGCGTTGTTGTGTTTAATAGCCTGATGGCTTTAGGGAAGTAGCTGTTCCTGAACCTGGAGGTTACAGTTTTCAGGCTCCTGTACCTTCTTCCTGATGGCAATGGTGAAATGAGTGTATGGCCAGGATGATGTGGATCTTTGATGATTTTGGCTGCCTTTTTGAGGCAGCGACTATGATAAATCCCTTCGACGGTGGGGAGGTCAGAGCCGGTGATGGACTCACAAAGCCGGTGATGGACTTGGCAGTGGTCACAACAAAAGCACAATGAATTATTTATCATCAAAACACAAATGTTGGAATAACTTAGCAACTTAGTCAAAGCTGCATCTGTAGAGGAAATGGACAGAAAACATTTTGGGTCAGGACCCTTCTTCTGCCTAGTCTCAGAGTCAGTTCTACACTTACTGACACCACAAGTCATACACTGCATGTTGTCTCCCATTATGATATAATTTAGAGCTTTTGGGGTATTTTTAAATCCTTGATTGAACAGACATGAAAAGATGGGAGCATATCGCCCGGGATTGTCAATGAGCCGGCAATTAAAGCATGTCATTCTGACACTGATGTCGTATACATTGCGTCTGGCAGCGTTAATGCTAAAGATATTTGAAACCCCGTCATTCCTCATTACTGATGTTTTATACCATATATTTCAGAGGTGCTTGGTGCAATCTCTGTCTCATTAATCATCCACATATTTCAATGGTGTGGGAAACCAGTCAGTTGGGAGTTTGGCTACCCACACAGAGACATCACTATATCTGCCCTTCCCCTATAATTTTCCACCTCTCACGGCAGCCTTTTACGCAGTTTCTTCTAAGGTTGCCATGGGGAGTGTCCTTCAGGTTTTGATGTTAATTTGTGATCAGTGCATCAGCTATGGTGCAGTTGGGGGTTTCCTGCTTCCCTGAGGAAGAGCATGGTTCCCACTTTAGCACAAAATCACACACCTCGACAGTGTTGTATTTCGTCTATTTTGACCTACATCACAATTTTCTATGTGGGAACCCACCTGCAGCTCCACTGTCAAATTGGATCCACCCACAAAACGTGAAATTGGCCAACAAGCTAACATGAGAATGAGATCTGACATTTCCAATGGGAGCTACAGGAAAAGTCCCAACTTTCATGTCTTTGTGGCACCCTCGGAAAGATAGACCTTAAAGGCACTCTCCCAGGGCTGACACAGAACAGCTGCAGAAAAGGCAGTCATGGAAGGGAGGGAATATTTGGTGGAGGGCACACACTTTGATCTTCTGTCGGCGTGGGTACCTCCCGATAGGACTGCCATGATCAACTCTTGCGCTGTGAGTGGCTTCTTGCCACTGCAAGTGTGCAGTTGGCAATAAGCCAGAGACTGCAACAGGCACTCTGAGGCGAATTGCATAAGAAAGCTACAATTAAGCAATGATAGAGCAAGCAGTGATGAGCAGAAACCGAGACTGGCAGATCCAGCGGACAAGGCACAGATGTAAGGTCATAAGATCATGTGATAGGAGCAGAAATAGGCCATTCGGGCCATCAAGTCTACTCCACCATTCAATCATGGCTGATCTATCGCTCCCTCCTAACCCCATTCTCCCCATAACCCTTGACATCTAATTAATTAGGTGCTCCTAATTAATTTTTTGTGTCCAGTAAAGATCATCGGTTGCACCCAAAAGTTCCAATTTGTGTTGGTAAAGAAGAGACCATGAAGTGTATGATTTACAAAATAATTTGGTGTGCAATTGATTAAGAATAATGCCAGATTTCCCAATTGTTGCAGGGTCACCTGGGAATGATTGTTCTGCAATCTTCCCTGGTTAAATCAATTTTATGCACCATTTGCTCATTAAAAAAAAGCAGGCACTAATTAATCTAATTTCTAGATTACTGACCTTGAATGGAATGCACCATAGATTTATCAAAATAATATTAGAACTCCAAGAATTAATTTGCAAGGAGTGATTACTGTATTTGGATTGTATTCCCAAGAGGTCAGATGGTTGATTTGGTTTATGTTTTCAAGGGGAACTGATAGGATAGATATAGATAACTATTTCTGCTGCCTGAGCAGCCTAAAACATTGTATAAAATTGGAACCAGACACTAAAACATAAGAAACAAGAGTATGCCATTCGGCCCATTGTGCATGCTCAGCCATTCAATAAGATCGTGATTGATTTTTTACCTTTCGTCTAGGGAATCTACAATACGTACACGGATTTATACATACACGCAGTTAACATTAGAAGTAGAACTGATTCACGCAAAGAGATCAGACATCAGGCACACTTCTACTGTCAATGTCCCAGAGATCGTGAATAAGGAGTACATGACAGTTTAATTTGAAACTTTATGGAGCTATATTTTTTTTTATTGAGCGGCACAGTGGCGCAACGGTGGGGTTGCTGCCTTACAGCGAATGCAACGCCTGAGACCCGGGTTCAATCCTGACTACCGGTGCTGACTGTACGGAGTTTGTATGTTCTCCCCGTGATCTGCATGGGTTTTCTCCGAGATCTTCAGTTTCCTCCCACACTCCAAATACGTACAGGTTTGTAGGTTAATTGGCTTGAAAAATGTAAAAATTGTCCCTAATGGGTGATGGATAGTGTTGATGTGCGGGTATCGCTGGTCAGCGCGGACCCGGTGGGCTGACGGGCCTGTTTCCGAACTGTATCTCTAAACTAACCTAAACTAAATCCTCGAGATTAGTATCTATAAATATACTGCTGGAGGAACTTAGCATGTAAGACATCATCAGTGGAGGCAAAGGAGCAGTCAGTATTTTGGGTTAAGATCTGCAACAGGTCTAGATGCTGCCTGGCCCAACAAGTTCATCCTCCCAATTCTGCTAGCCCTTGCTGTCCCCTCCCCTTCATCAGCCATCTGGTTGTCTCCTCCCCTCCCCCAGCCCTCGGGCTCCTCCTCCGCCTCCTCCGCCTCTTTCCTTTTTTCCTTTCTTCTCCCCACCCCCTATCAGTCTGAAGAAGGGTTTCGGCCCGAAACGTTACCTATTTCCTTCGCTCCATAGATGCTGCTGCACCCGCTGAGTTTCTCCAGCATTTTTGTGTACCTTCGATTTTCCAGCATCTGCAGTTCCTTCTTTAACAAGTTCATCCATCAGTTCAGTTTTGTTCCTGATTCCTGCATCTGCAGTCTCTGAGATTAGGATGCTTCATTCCGTTTCAAAATAACACCAGAAATCTAATGACCTTCCAATTAAAAACAGTAAACAGCTTTGGTATTATTACTGGATTTTGAGGACCAAGTGATAAAATTAGATAAGGCTTGTGATGGTTTTCAGGTGAAATCACATCCCCAGGAGATCTATGCATTATTCACACAATTAAATTTCTGTCCTTACTAATATGAACTGGAGCTCAACCTACAACTTTCCTTGAACAATTAGGGCGGCACGGTGGTGTAGCAGTAGAGCTACTACCTTACTGCACCAGAGACCCGGGTTCGATCCTATCTACGGGTGCTTGTCTTGACAATGGTGTTTGTATGTTCTCCCCATGAACTGCATGGGTTTTCTCTGAGATATACGGTTTCCTCCCACACTCCAAAGATGTACAGGTTTGTAGGTTAATTGGCTTGGTATAAATGTAAATTGTCCCTAGTGTGTGTAGGATAGTGTTAGTGTGCAGGGATCGCTGGTCTGTGCGAACTCGGTGGACCAAAGGGCCCGTTCCCACGCTTTATCTCTAAACTAAACTAAAGTTGAACAATCACAATACCATTAGGAACCCATCATACCATTCTGTGGCATTTATTGCAATTTAAATGGATAGTCTGCTGACATTGGGAAATTTAACGGGGCAGATTCATAACTTAGTACAGGCTGCTCAAATATTTTCCAAAGTCCTTTAGTTGCACTTAAGTTAAGAGTGACTGTTTTCTGTAGTGCTTACCTGCTGAGATATTCAATCTGTGGGTTGGCACCATTGGCAGTATTTGCCAGAGCTGTCTGTATGGCCATTCTGGGGCATGAGTAGTGTATTGCAAAGGCACGCCACAGAGTTCCTCCGCACACCTCTCTGATGTGCAGGATCATGTTTTTCAAGATGTCATGAAACACTGCAGAGAGATCTCATGAGGGCTCAACTCTCTCTGAAGATCATGGTCATATTGATGATTACCAGAGTGGTTGCAGCAATTATTTGCAGTTCCTCATAGTTTCCTGCTAACCACAGACTGTCCATCAGAGAGGTCTTGCTCTTCTTCTTCCGTGACCAATTGACCAGACAATTGTAATCTGTAGTGTAGATTTTTCCTTCCTCATGATAAGTCACCTCGCCATTTTTTGCTTTACCTTTAATATTGAGGTCTACATTCTTTATACATATAAAATAGAAAGCAAGGGACTGAGTACTGTATCTTCGTCGTTAAAACACCTATTAACCATTGCTTCATATCATCAATCAATTTTAGATCCAATTTACCACAGCTTCTTGGATTCTACATTTTACATCTTTGACTATCAAAAACCTTTGACTATCAAAAAATCCCAGTAGATTACATCAAATGCATCGACTTCATTGTCCCTTAATTTTGCCTCCTCTTCATCGACAGAAAACTGAATTGTTTATTCTTAAAAGCTACAGCTCCAGCTCACGACCTGAATTCTTCTAAGATTTATATAAAGTTTCCCTTCTACACATTAAGCCTTGATTATCAAGTAATAAATGTCATCAAAGTTCGTAGTAATATATTTACCTCGGACAAAATGAATCATGTGAAAACTTTCAAATGCCTCCACTTAGTCAACTATCAGTTAAACAAGTAATGGCAGCTGCTAGATCATAAATGTTTAAGATCACATGCAATAATATTTTTAATATAAAAAAGCACTTTTTAAAACTTTTACAATGGCATATTTCTTACATAAGGGCAAACATTTCTCTCAAATCTGTGCACTAAACCAATGCAGATGAGCTTTTGTGTATAGATAGCACACTTTAACAAAGCCGACCCAAGTCTCCATACTACAACACACGGTGACCACCAAGCATGCACAGTGAGATCAAACAGCATATGGAGTTGGAAACACAAGAGACTGCAGCTGTTGGAATCTGATGCAAAAAAAAAAACTGCTGAAGGAACACAGCAGGTCAAGCAGCATCTACAGAGGGAAAGAAATGATCAAAGACTCGGGTCGAGCATATGGTGTTTGACATGTTATTGGAGTGAAATGATTTGTATATTCAAGGCAAGCTACTTACAATGAAGTTGGTCTTCACTGAACAGTACAAGCCTGCTTCTATGTTTGTGAAAGGGGATAAGACCTCACCTATTTCCCCAGCATGAATCTGAGGCAGCTGCTGTCTTCTAAGTGGGTCTTCCTTTAATTCATTTTCCTTGTATTTGCAAGCATTCTCTCATTATTTATATCGATTGGGTCTGCTATGTGCATCTCCTGACCTTTGATCTTGGCCTCAAAATTGATAAAGATTCACTCTGCCTTTCACTGCTTTAAAATAACGAATAATTTGTCGGCCTATTAACATGTCATGATGAACTCATAACATGCACAACAAAATTCCTGATTTCAAATGTCCACTTTTTCAATAGATGACTGGTCATAAATAAGTTTTCTCCATGAAAAGTGGACTTTAAATGAAATGGATTCAGATTTTAAATGACATTTCAAATCATGTTTTCAAAAAATGCTGGTTAATGAATTGTTTAGTAACTAAACATACAAATGGATTACTCTTAGTTGTTAGTTTGATGTATATAATTTGTTCATCTGAACAGAATAATTTCAGAAAATATGATTTGAAACTTTCTTAATATGCTGACGGTAGATTGTACAAAAGGACCTGAACTTTATTTTAATACCTTTTACATAGAATTTATAGCATAGGAACAAATATTCAGATAACGTAATATCTCCATTTATTCTCCTGCAAGCTTACGATCCTTTCTATCAACATATCATCTTATTCCTTTCCCAGCATTAATCAAAATGCAGCATAAAATGAGATGCAGTAAGAAAACAGAGAATATTGGATACATTTTCCAGATCAGGCGGTGGTGCACTTCAAAACGTTTCTGTTTTATTTCAGATTTCCCACAACTGCTGTATTTACTTTTATATAATATGAAGTTTACCAAGTAAATAATAGAGGTATAGTATTTAGTTGGAATTTGGGTATTTCCACGGATGAAACGGGCACTTAATGTGCCAACCATTATATCTTCAATATTCTACAGGAAATTAATAGAAATGTCCTCATTCTTATGATTTCAGTGGATCTGAACTTGCTGAAAGAGGAGGTGAGACTCTACAGTTGCACGCCACGTAACACATCAGTATCTCTGCGAGAGGAACTCAAGCGGACTGATACTATCTACTGGCCTGGCTGTCTGCTGGTGAAGCGCTGTGGAGGCAACTGTGCTTGCTGCTCACTCGGTTGCCAAGATTGTCAGTGTGCCCCCATTAAAGTATCAAAAAAATACCATGAGGTATGACGGGTTCAATGATTATTTTCAAATAAATGCTTTAGTGTAATAAAAGTGCACTACAGCTGTTCAATAAGCGGCTTGAACTTTACGAGGAAACATGACAAAGATGCACGCAAAAGGCTGGAGTTACTCAGCGGGACAGGCAGCATCTCTGGAGAGAAGGAATGAGTAACATTTCAGGTCAAGACCTTGTCTCCAGAGATGCTGCCTGTCCCACTGAACTACTCCAGCTTTTTGTGTCTATGTTCGGTTTAAACCAGCATCTTCCTACACATGACAAAAATGTAGATTTCTAGTCTTCAAAGCTACAGTTTCAGCATATATACATACAAGTAGGTCTTGTCCTTAGAAATTCAACACATTTATAATAGATCGATTAATATTGCAGCAGTTTCATAAATCCTATCCATAAAACTAGAATGATTTTTGTTCCCTGCTTAACCTGCATGACCTGCTTCTCCAAATAACCCAACATCCGTATGCTCTAAACATAAATAACTAATTAAAAAGTCGCAAAGTAAATATAATGCTGCAGTTGAAACAATTGTCCAAATGGTGCAAAACACACATTGAATACTTATAACTGCCAGCATTATATTTACTTTGCAGACTTTTTCATTAGTAATTATGTTTAGAGCCATACCGGCAATCAAGTAGGTTATCTGGAGGGGCAGTGCAAGGGGCGGGGATGGTCGTCCAAATATTCATACCAAATCAACAGAGAGAGAGAATAAATCATAATTATAGCAGGGAACATATGATGAGCGTTTTTAGGCACTGGGTCTATACTCACTGGAGTTTAGAAGAATGAGAGGGGACCGCATTGAAACGTACCAAATAGTGAAAGGCTTGGACAGAGTGGATGTGGAGAGGATGTTTGCACTGGTGGGAGAGTTTAGGACTAGAGGTCATAGCCCCAGAATTAAAAGATACTAGACCAAGTGCAGACCCGTTGGGTCTGTTCCCCCAAAGTGTGGTTGCGGGGGAGGGGGGCTGGGGGGGGGGCGGCATGCGGCGTCTCACACACTAGAGAACCCCCCGCCCCGCACACATTCTAACTACGCCCTTTGATATTCTATTAATATTATTAATTTGCTCCTTTTACCCCATAAACGCCCTATCCACTGACGCATAGCCCCCAACTCGCAGGTGCGTCTAGAGAGGGGGGGGTATAGAGTGAGGGCAGAGAGAGAATTGGGAGAGACAGCGAGAAAGGGGCAGAGACAGGGCAAGAGACAGAGGGAGAGGGGGGTGGAGGGGAGGAGGAGAGGGAGGGTGGGTGGGTGGGGGAGGAGCGGTGACAGAGATGGGAGGACAGAGAGAGGGGAAGGGAGAGAGGGGGGCTGAGAGGGGGAGAGGGAAGGGGTGAGAGGGAGGGGAAGGGGAGGGGGAAGGTGGGGGGGGGGGGGGGGAGAGAGAGAGAGAGAGAGAGAGAGAGAGAGAGAGAGAAGAGAGAGAGAGAGAGAGAGAGAGAGAGAGAGAGAGAGAGGGAGAGGGAGAGGGAGAGGGAGAGGGAGAGGGAGAGGGAGAGGGAGAGGGAGAGGGAGAGGGAGAGGGAGAGGGAGAGGGAGAGGGAGAGGGAGAGGGAGAGGGAGAGGGAGAGAGAGAGAGAGAGAGCGAAATGCAACCGTGCGTCGCGTTCAGAATGTTCTGAAAATGAAGCGTGCGCGTCTCATGCACGAAAGCTGTCGGCAGCTCTATGGAATTCAGGGGAGCAGCCTGCTGCGTCACACACACACACTAACCACCCCCCCCCCCCTCTAACCACCCCCCTCTAACCACCCCCCTCTAACCACCCACCCTCCTCTCCCCCCCTCTTCTCCCCCTCCCCTCCTCTCCCCCCTCCCCTCCTCTCCCACCTCCCCTCCTCTCCCTCCTCCCCTCCACACACACACACACAGCAGGTCCGATCTAAGCTGTCAATGAATAAAGCAATATTTTTTTTTTTTTACTTTCTTGGAAATTAAAAGTTAATGTTAAGAATTAGTGATGTTAAGTGACAAATAATTAAATTCAATTCAATGAAAACCAATGGAATCTACAACCTGGCAGCTGGGGGGGGCAGCAGACAGGCTGGGGGCGGGGCCACCAGGCAGGCTGGGGGGCAGGACTGGGCGGGGCCAGGTGTAAAGGCATTGTGAGGTCACCGGGTGGGGCCGGGCGGGGCCACCAGGCATGCTGGGGGGGCACGGCTGGGCGGGGCCAGTTGGGCCAGGTGCAAAGGCATTGTGAAAGGGAGGGAGGGGGAGAGTTCTCCCACCCCTGTGTGATTAGACATCTGTGAGATGGAGCTGTGACTCATGCAGCAGTTTGATTTTTTTTTTTAATTGATGTATTGTGAACAATTTTATTAAAAATCTGGGGAAATAATTGACCAAATCTAGAGACGAGTGGATTTCTGAAATCATAACTTAAATCCCTACCGAAATATGTAAAAATCTCAGCGTTTTGCGTCTGGTTTCGAGGAAATACGTTTCAAAGGCAAAATCACAACCCCCAGGGTATCAGGGGTGATGGGGAGAAGGCAGGAGAATAACGTTGGGAGTGAGTGATTAGATCAGCCATGATTGAATGGCGGAGTAAACTTGATGGGCTGAATGGCCTAGTTCTGCTCCTATCACATGATTTTATGAACTGGGGATAAGGTGATTGGAAGAGGTTGAGAAAAGAGAAGCAGAAGAAAGGAATTACACATTGCCGATGGGAAGTAGAGAAGAGTTTTCTGAAACATTGAGGCAAGGATGTAAAACCGGTATCCCAGTTCCAAGGCTATTGGGCATTGATTTGTTGATTTCAGTGTATCCCATACAAGAATGTAGGGGTGATGGAAATCAACAAAGATGCAGAGAAATTAACTAATGAGCAATTTTCTAATGAAATCAAGTTTTCAATTACTTGTCTAACTAATTAAAATATAATGGGCTTATGTGACAAGTGTGTGATGTCCATTTGAGAGCATCAACTGTAAAAACAGTGATGCATTCTCTATTTAACACCTTAAAATCTCTTTACATATAATGAGAATGCTGAGAACTACAGCATCTCCATTACACTTAACATATTTTTATTTGTTTTTACTGCATTTTTACTGTGAACATTCATTCCTGTAGCCTGAGATTGCAACACATTTCATTGGCAAATCAGGTTAATTGAGTTTCCAGATGACCAGAAGAGAAGATAGCCAATGTTGCACTAATTCCAAGATCACTTTTTTAAAAATGAAAATCACTTTAAAGAGTTTTTTTGGAGCTGTATTCTCTTTTATGAACAGATGTATAATCTGGGTGTCACTTTCAGTTTGTATTGGTATGCTGGAATAGGAAGATTTATAAGGTATCTAATAAAATTTAATCATAAGTAAAGTAAAGTCCCATCATCCTACGCAGTGATTTAATCTAATGGTCCATAACTCTTTCAGGTTCTTCAGCTACGATATAGGAGCCCTGGGAAACCACTACAGAAATCTCTTGCAGACGTTGGATTGGAGCACCATGAAAAATGCGGCTGTGTATGTAAAGAAACAACAGGAGGTTAAATCAGTTTGGTCTTTAAAAGCATTTACCTTACAGAGAATTAAACCTTAGAGCAATGGGGCCCTTTGTGCGTTATCTTTCTTAGAAATCACAGTCATCTCAGTTTTTTGGGATTTTTCCACTTTCTAGCTTGTTAATGGATCTTGGGTAAAATCAGCTCTCCTGCTTATGAATGGAACTGCAAAATATTTATACAGGGGAAGAGTCCGGCAACCAAATGAAGATTGAATTGCTGGATGACAGCAAAGAAAATGGCTCTTGCATTGCACATCAGGTTCCTTTTCTCTCTTTCGCCTTTGGAAAGATAAAAATGTAATTAGTTCACTGTTCCAGTTCTGAATCCAGTAAAAGTTCAGAAAATATTTTCAGGTAAAACAGCTCATCTGGAGTCGCTTACTGTTTACTTCATTAACTTTGTGAGTTACAATACTCTGAGAAATGTTGCTGAAAACTCCAAGAAACTCTACTTGTTTCGTGCCGCTTCATCCTCGAGTGACATCATGTTCTCTGAGCATTAAACTTCTCTTCCACGTACAATTTGTAAAGAGAATTGTCCCTCTATGACTTCAGACACAAAGTCCTATCACGTGTATCCAATGAGGAATACATTGGGAAATACAGAATTTGATGAGATTGAGGACTTACTTTGATGGACATTTCTGATGGAATTAGCTGAAAATGTGTACATTTTAAAAAGTCTTCTCATTTAGGCTAATGTGGCTTAAGCTTCTTTTTATATCACATTGAATGTATCTATTTTGTACCAAACTTATTTAAGAATTTAGCTTTTTGAATTCTCATGATTTACAGTACTTTGCAAAAAAGGGAAATGGGTAGATGTGGTTAAAAGCACAGCCATATCATTGCACTGTTCAGGTTGGTGCTGTATATGGAAGCTACTATTCCAAAGATCATTTTAACCAGAACTGCTACTCAGTTGTTGATTTTGTCCATAGAATAATTGTAGCTGTATTTTAGTTCAATCCAGTTTTACTTGTCTCCATTGCAAAGGCAAAATAATGAGCAAATTTAGAGACCTACAGTTGACATCTTTTCACTTGGTGTCAGTCAGTTACTAACCAAGCTGATAAATGATTATCATTTAACCAGAATAATTGGATTCATATAAAGTTCAATACAACAAAATCAGTTGCCTAGGAAATTGGACTCATTTTCGATTAAAAATCCATGCGCAACAATTCTATAGCATTCAATCAAAAACAAAACAAAATTGAATCACCTGAACTTGTCACACAGTGATATTTATTTAATTTTAACTTAAATGTTAAAAACTCACGCGTATCAGCTAATGTAGCAGAAACTAGAATTGTAAAAGTTACAAATATTTCTGTATGTTATTCTTGATTCTTGGCCACGGAATAATCAATTATCTGCATATTTATTCTGTATATAGCGCTGTAATGATGTTAATTTTCATTTGAAATGCAAAACCCAGTCTCTCTTAAGGAACAAAGTGGGAAAAACTATCTGTGCTTCCGTCAAATAAAAAAGAAAAGATGGACATTAGATTTTATTTGGAACATCAACAACTCTTGTAAAATCTATCCAAGGAACTTATTAAAACAATTCAAATTGAGAAACTTGTTTTGCAGTGAATCTTTGTAAAATATATAGCTAACAATGTCTTTTGGAGTAATAAATTGTTGAACTAGAGTTCCTGAAGCACTATAGATATAAGATTTGTGATTGTGATAATGAAACCCAACCAAAGGCTAAAAAAAAAATCATCAAACGTCTCTAGAAATTCTTTTGCGCTATATACTTGATTTTGTAAAGTGTTATATGAATGAAAAGTGCAGTTAAAACAAATGTTGATAAATAACATCTGTTATGCTGAATGTGCAAAGGATTGCTGGCCTCCAAATGTAGAGGGGGTGATTGAATGCGCTCATGTGGCAATCTCGTTCCCCCAAATAAACCTGGAGCTCTGCAGGAAATGTATACTATTCTTCACGGTCAATGTGAAGCAAATGGGGAGTTCATATAATAACATGCTTCAAAGGTAATCCATCGTTCCCCCTCTCCCCTACCTTCCAACCAGCACAACTCACAGGATGCTGGCAGTAGGGGGACTTAGACTATTCTCTCCTTACTTGGTACCTCAACTATGCCCCCCCCCCCACTGACCCCCACCCCCTCCACTGCCCCTCCCAAAGATCCTTATTGTGCTACACAGTCCTGATGCTATCTGGGAAAGCTGCAGAGGCACCGGATGTCAATGGAGAATGCCATCAGGGTCTGCAAGATATGAGCTTGGTGCCTTTAGTGGCAGGAGTTCCTTACAGAACATGTCAGGGGGGCCTCACACCTCATCATTATCATATTAGCTGGTCACAACGTTTAGTTTAGTTTGGTTTAGTTTAGAGACATAACGCGGAAACAGGCTCTGGCCCACTGAGTCCACACCAACCAGTGATTCCTGTACACCAGCACTATCCTACTCATGAGGGACAATTTACATTTTTTTTACCCTTGCCAAATTAACCTAAAATGCTTACCTCTTTGGCGTGTGGGAGGAAACTAGAGCTCCTAGAGAAAAGCCATGAGGTCATAGAGAGAACGTACAAATGCCTTACAGACGGCGCTCGTGGTCAGGATCGAACCTGGGTCTCTAGTGCTGTTAGGCAGCAACTCCACCGCTGTGCCATCGTGCTGCCCTAATGAGCTCACTGCCTGGCCTGTTGCACTCCACAACAGGAGGAAGAAGAGAATGGTAGCAGATGACAATGAAGACAAATTATCTCTGTGCATTCTGTGGGGATCCAGCAGCCTGGGGATATTATAAAAGATCTCCTCCATTGGATTTGCTACTGGACAGAAAGCATTTGCTTATCCCATGAACCTAATCTAGTCACTCTATGACTTTTGCATTTCAAATAACAAGATAACAAGATGACATGGTGACACGTTAGTGCCTGGCAATGAGATCTTCTCCAAATGCAAGTAATACCTCCACTAAATGCTCACTTACTGTACATCAATCTACAGCAAGTATGTGGAAGATTTCCAGAGCTGTTATTCCTTTGTTCCCACAATTCCCTTCTAGTTGGAAAATCAATTTCTTGCTTGAATAAACTGTCACGGTTCCCTCTCACCATAAACATATGTCCTCTGTGTGAGGTGTGGTGCCTTGGGAAGTCATATGTAAGTGGAAAGTATATAGTTAATGGCAGGACCTTTTAAAGTGATAATGCACAGAGGGATTTTAGGGTCTAAGTCCATAGCTCCCAGAAAATAACAATTTTGTAGAGTGCTGAATTAGGCATATGGTATGCTTGTCTTCATCATTGTATTGAGTGAAAGAGACAGGAAGTCATGTTGTAGCTTCATAAAACTTTGGTTAAGTTTCATTTGACATATTGAACACAGTTCTCATTGCTCTCTTAGAGGAGCTTGAGAGAGTGCAGAAAAGGTTTACCAAGATGCTGCCTGGATTAAAGGGTATTAGCTATATGGGGAATTTGGATAAACTTGTTTTCTCTGAAGGGTAGAGCGCTGGGGGTAGACTTGATATAAGTTTATAAAGTTATGAGAAACATACAGTAGATAGGGTAAATGGCCAGAATCTTTTCCCAGGGTGGAAATGTGGAAAAGTCAAATACTAAAGGGCATAGCTCTAAAATGAGAGGGGAGGAAGGATTAAAGTGGTGCGGACTAGTTTTTATACAGGGAGCGATATGCACTGCCGGGGTTGGCAGATATGATGTGGAATTTAAGATGCTTTTAAGCACATAAATATGCAGGCAATGGAGGAGTATGGATCATGTGCAGGCAGAAGGGATTAGTTTAATTTGGCATTCTGTTCGACCCAGATATTGATGGCCGATGGGCTTGTTCAGGTGCTGCTCCATGTTCTATCTTCATATTTCCACTAATATATCATTGAGATTTAGGTTCTGGGAGCATTTTTTTAGTATTGTCCTCATGTATTAGCTGAAATTAGTTTTTTTAGAGTACTGCACTCAAAAACAAAGAAAGGTATTGTGCAGGGATCAGGGTCAGACTCGTAAATTTATATTTTATGGCTTTTCTTTAAGTGCCTTTGCTATCTATAAGTCAGCTAACTGTGATCTGGACTTCAAACTGATTCATACTGAACTGGATTTCAATTCCAAGAAGTACTTTCTGCAACGAGATAACCAGGTAACCTTGAGATCCCATTTTAGATAATCCTTTGTATAATTGTTAGTCAGGTCGGGGGGAGTTCCCCCTGCCACGGGTACCATGTAATCCCGTGCTACTTGCTCCATGGTCGGATAGTCGGCGATTAAACCATCTCCCCCACCTGGTTTGCCAGGTGAGGAGGGGGCTGTGGACCCCCAGCAGGACCAAAAACAAGACCTGTCAAAGGGCGGATGAGCTCCGAGCGAGCCAACGGCCATCCACACTTCAGTAGAAGTTGCGATCACTGTCGTACATAGCTTTGTAAGGTCTGCCCGTTGGAAACCAGCACCACTGCGTCGCTAATGTTTTCAACGAATTAATAAATACAAATAAATTTGTATAATTAACTTCCAGGTGTGACGCGGGTTTTTCAATTAACACAGTGTATTTCTGATTTCAGTTTTATTTTCCCCAAGAATGAACACCAGAAGTAAAGATACCACTATTGTTTTGTAATGCTGTAGTTTTCACAAAACCCCAGGGAAGAGGAAATGCTTCAGGATGTCCCCACCTGAATAGGACCAAGGATTCTTAAGGTTTTAGACAGCAACCTTCAGTAGAGAAGGGCACAGAATGGATCATAGGAATGTTGTTAAGCATGGTATGACAGCAAACTACAAAAATAAATATTAAAGCAGAGATAATTTCTCTTATTTTATTGGGATTGAAGTCTTAAAAACCAATGGAATGGACAGCAAAAGTGGAGTCACTGGGTGTGATGTCAAATTACGCTACATGTTGGCGCAGCGGTGGAGTCGCTGCCTTACAGCGCCAGAGACCCTAGTTCAATCCTGACTACAGGTGTTGTCTGTACAGACTTTGTACTGTCTCCCTGTGACTGCATGGGTTTTCTCCGGGTGCTCTGGTTTCCTTCCATATCCCGAAGACAGGCGAGTTGGCAGGTTGAATTGGCCTCTGTAAATTGTCCCTAGTGTGTAGGATAGAACTAGTGTATGAGGCGATCGCTGGTTGGCGAAGACCCGGTGGACCGAAAATCACAGACAGATGAATTACAGCAGAAATGGCCAGTTCTGGTTAACCTAAAGTTGGAGAGGGCGACACTGGGTACTGGAAGCTGCAATATACCCAGACAGAAGATGATATGGTGTTTCTCAAGCTTATGTTGGACCTCATTATAATGGTGCAGGAAGCCACAGAAAGAGTGAATATTGGGGTGCAGAATTAAGGTGGTAGGCAAAAGGAAACTCATATTTGCACTTGCAGACTGAACGCAAATGCGGTTAAAGGCTTTATTATGCTGTTCTTTCTAAGCACTCTCTGTCAGTGCTGTCAAAATCACTGCCGTCACTTTCTCCAAGTCCAATCCCCCTTCATTCAGGCGACTGGGCAAAACGGAATCATAATTCATAAATGATAGGAGTTGAATTAGGCCATTAAACCCATCAGTCTACTCTGCCATTCAATCATGGTTGATCTATCTCTCCCTCCTAACCCCATTCTCTTGCCATCTCCCCACAACCTCTGACACCCGTACTAATCAAGAATCTATCGATTTCTGCCTTAGATATATCCACTGACTTTATCTCCACAGCCTTCTGTGGCAAAGAATTCCACAGATTCACCACCCTCTGGTTAAAGAAATTCCTCCTCATCTCCTTCCTAAAAGAACGTCATTTAATTCTGAGGCTATGACCTCTAGGCCTAGACTCTCACACTAGTGGAAACATCTTCTCCACATCCACTCTATCCAAGCCTTTCACTATTCTGTATGTTTCAGTGAAGTCACCCCTCATTCTTCTAAACTCCAGCGAATATAGGCCCAGTGCAGTCAAACGCTCATCATAGATTAGTGCAGGATCCAAACACATGAGCATCAACTAAATTTCCTCTGCATCACCCGTCCATGTAGTACCCATCGTTTAAGAAGGAACTGCAGATGCTGGATTGAACCGAAGATGGACACAAAAAGCTGGAGTAGCTCAGTGGGTCAGAGAGCATCTCTGGAGAGAAGGACCTTTCTTCAGACCTTTTGTTGGTGAGTACAATCAAAAAAGGTGTACAGGTGTGAAGTTGGTGCAAATGCAGGAATTATTTTATTTCTGCCAATTTTACCAAAGTAAATTGGGTGACATATATGATGCTCAGGTTTTTGGGTCTTTTCTATGGCTAGTAGCCAGTGGGTTCCCGGAACCAGGAAAAATCCATGGGTGCTGAGAGATTCAGCCTGGGCTCCTGCTGAAAATGAGAGGGGAGTCTCTGCTTGTTCTTCCCCTCAGCCTATCTGCGGGCTTCATCCTTTATGTTTTAGTTTAGTTTAGTTTAGAGAGAAGGTGAATCAACGCGAGAAATAGGCCCTTCGCCCCAGCAAGTCCGCACCGACCAGAGATCCCCACACATTAAAGCTGCCCTACACACAATAGGGACAATTTACACATACCAAGTATACAAGCCCAAGCCAATTAACCTACAAACCTGTACTTCTTTGGAGTGTGGGAAGAAACCGGAGATCTCGGAAAAAACCCATGCGGTCACGGGGAAAACATACATGTGGTCGGGATCGAACCTGGGTCTCTGGCGCTGGAAGCGCTGTAAGGTTGCAACTCTACCTTTGCGCCACCGTGCCGCCTTACCTTATGTGTCGCCTTATGTCTTCCCTGTCAAATCTATTGTCACTACCTTTGTCAAATTATATTATCCCAACTGCACTCGTTAGCCCCTCTCTCCACTGACAAACAGGACCCAATCTCTTCCATCTCCTGCTGGCCTTTTGTGTGGCCCACAGCAGGGGCTCTGCTCTCCTATCGAAACTGATACATAATGAAAGTGCTGCTTTCATTAAGCTGGCACCTTGATCCAGACCAGGCGTTGTTCCTCCTTATATTCCCTCTTGCATTGGACCTGAATGAGATGTTGTTACTGATCTACACTGATTGTGGTCTGCCATTGAGGAAATCAAGAAACCAGTTACAAAGAGAGGTACACAGTTTCAGGTCTTAAAGCTTGGTAGAAACAAAGATGAAGAAGGGTCCCGACCCGAAATGTCACCTGCCTTTTTCTCCAGAGATGCTGCCTGAAACGCTGAGTTACTCCAGCACTTCTTGTCTATCTTACTGCTTGGTGATGAGTATGGATGGGATGTTAATGTTGAAAGTCAAGCTCTAGGCTGAATAGCAGCCTGACATATGTGTTCCTGTTATCCAGGTGGTTGGGAGCAGAGAGCCAGTGAGACAGCATCTGCTGGTGACCTGTTGTGATAGGCATTTTTAAGCACACCCAGGTCAATGATTTGGTCAGTAAACAATCTCTTGACGCACTGCATTATGATGGATGTAATTGCTTCTGGATGGTAGTCATTGAGGAAGGTCATCATGCTCTTCTTAGGCACCGGTACAATAGATGTCCTTTTGAAGCAGATGGGAACATCAGGCTGCAGAAGAGATGTAAGATGTCCTTGAATACTCCAGTCAGTTGGTATTCAGCACACGGCCTGATATACTGTCTGGACAGGATACCTCGCGTTGATTCACCTTCTTAAACAAAGCACTGACAGCAGCCTCAGGAGGTGTGTGTAGGTGTGTCATTGTTCTCCCTTTCAAAGTGTGTATAAAAGGCATTGATTTTATCTGGAAATTATGCGTCATTGCACTTATGCTACCCAGTTTCGCCTTGTTGGAGGTGTAAGAGTGCACAGCCTGTCATAGCTGTCAAACGTTTTTGCACAAAATTAGTCTCTTAATGCTTGTGATGTTTATCAGGAAGTAATTCCTGGACTTAATATATGATACTGGTTCGCCAGTGTCAAACACTGCAGATCTAGCGCTCAGCAGATTGAAGGAGTTTCCTGCTTTATCCAGGGCGTCTGTTTGGGAAGATCCAGAATATTTGTGCAGGTACACACTCATCCACGCATTTCATTATGAAGTTGGTGACGATGTGACATATTCTATCACTTCTGCAGGAACAGATCCAGGTCATTGATTTGATCCATATGAACAAGGCATAGTTCACCAATTCAAAGCGAGTCCCATAACCACTCCTCTACCTCCTCTGACCTGCATTTCATTGTTCTCTTTGCTGGTACCATGCTCATCAGCCATTGTCTGTATGCAGGAAGAAGAAACACTGCCTGGTTTTCAGATAGACCAAAGTCTAGGGATGGAACGGGAGGCATTCTTGATGGTGGGATAGCAGTAGTCGAATGCATTGAGTCTTCTAGTGTTGAAGGTGATGTGTTAATACCACAAGTAGATATCACTTCAAGCTAGCCTGGTTGAAGTCCCCAGTGTTAACCTAATGCCCCTGTCCCACTTAGGAAACCTGAACGGAAACCTCTGGAAAACTTGCGCCCCACCCAAGGTTTCCATGAGGTTCCCGGAGGTTTCCGTGAGGTTCCCGGAGGTTTTGGTCACTCTCCCTAATAGACAAAAGTGGTTTCCGCATAGTTGAGGCTTCTTCTATGTTCCTGCGATTATTTAAAAAAAAAAAAAAACGGCCTCGACTAAAAATACCTTGCCGTTTGGTCAAAGCCAGTGGAGTGGGGTTGCTATTTACTTACAGGCAGTCGAAGGCAATCTCCTTTGCTGACCGGTCATTTTGTTTGCCTCAATGGAGTTTTCAGCAAAGATCCTGTAGGATCTTTGGTTTTCAGGACCTAGAAGATCTACCGGAAGGTAAAATGCCCGCTAACTTTATTAAACTACTTAAAACTGTCTCCACTCCTTCTCCCCCCCTTCTCTCCCCTTCTCTCTCCCCTTCTCTCTCCCTTCTCTCTCCCCTTCTCTCTCCCCTTCTCTCTCCCCTTCTCTCCCGTTCTTTCCCCTTCTCTTCCTCCCTCCCGCGCTCTCTAAAGGACTTACCGTGCTCTGTGGCAGCCGTTTACACTACTCTTCATCGCACAGACAGCGCTCCTCCGCTGTCCCACCTTCGCTATGTGTTTGTGTGTGTGTGTGCGGTCGGTAGCAAAGATCCTGTAGGTTGCCGCTACGGTCGATGCTTTCCAGGCAAGTGACCAAAACCCCTGGTGACTCATGGAAACCTTGGGTGGGGCGAAAGGTCTCCAGAGGTTTCCGTTCAGGTTTCCTAAGTGGGACAGGAGCATAACAGATTAATTGTGAGTAGGAAGTAACTCCACATTCTGGTTTACACCGAAGGTCGACACAAAATGCTGGAATCACTCAGCGGGGCAGGCAGCATCTCTGGAGAAAAGGAATGGGTGACGTTTCGGGTCGAGACCCTTCCTTCAGTCCAGAGATGCTGCCTGGCCCGCTGAGTTATTCCAGCATTTTGTGTCTATTTCAGACTAATTGTGAGCTCTGAATGTCTGAACCAGCTAGTATTGTGTATTCAGATGTTTTGCTTGTCTAAGATAAGTTAGTCCAAACTACCCATGAGACCAAGCTTCTCTGTTCTGGTACACAAAAATGCTGGAGAAACTCAGCGGGTGCAGCAGCATCTATGGAGCGAAGGAAATAGGCAACGTTTCGGGCCAAAACCCTTCTTCAGACTCTGTTCTGGTGATCTGCTTGGCCATAGCTTGATCACACACCCTGTCTGAAGAAGGGTCTCAACCTGAAACGTCACCCATTCCTTCTCTCCAGAGATGCTGCCTGTCCCGCTGAGTTACTCTGGCTTTTTGTGTCTATCCCTGCAATTGGTATGTCTTTTGTAGAGGAGGCCACATTGTGAACACAGAAGTGCAAGTGAATTGCTGTTTCATCTCGATATATTGGGTTTAGGGGTGGTGAGAAGGGTAGCGCTGAAAGAATGGGTGCTGTATCTTTTTCAGTTGTTTCCTTTGGCAGAATAATGTAAAGCACTGATCACTGTTTAATAAATAAGGGGTCACTCATGTCAGCAATGATACAATGATACAATGTATTTGTTGTCATTTGAACCTAAGTTCAAACGAAATTTGGTTTCTGCAGTCATACAAACAAGTAAAAAGAACCAAGACACAACACAATTTACACAAACATCCATCACAGTGAATCTCCTCCCCACTGTGATGGAAGGCAAAGTCTTGTCTCTCCCCTGCACTCCCCATTCTCCTCCCGATGTCAAAGTCAAAGCCCCCGGCGGGCGATGGTAAATAAGTCCCGCGGCCATTAAAGCCGCGCCGGGCGATGCAAGGCCACGCTCCGGGTCTTGATGTTGGAGCCCCCGGTAGCGCTAGGTCATCTTCAACCCCGCAACTCGGGCGGGAGAAGTTGCCGTTGCGGGAGCCCCGAAAAGCTGTCTCCCACCAGGGACCCGCGAGCTCCGGATGTCATCGTCCACCGGGCCGCCGGCTGGAGCCTCTGAATCTCCGGGGTCGGGCCGCAGCAGCGCGCCACCACAGCTCCTCCCGTTCCGAACTCGGCCAGCTCCGCGATGGTGAGTAAGTCCGCCGGCTCCGCGACTGGAGCCCCAGGTCGTTCCGTTGGAGGCCGCTCCACGGTGCTAGGCCCCAACGACAACGGAGACCCGACAGAGAAAGATCGGGTCTCCCGTGCAGGGAAAAGATTTTAAAAGTTTCCCCCACCCCACCCCCCAGCCCCCCACACATACTCAGTTTAAAAAAACACTATAAACGAAACTCAAACGAAACAACAACAAAAAAAAAAGACAGATGGACTACAGAGGCCACCGCGACGTGGGTCACGCCGCCCACCCAATATGAGTTAAAGATGAAACAGAATCTCTACTCTCAATAGACACATTGTTGGAACTCTCCTCCATAACAGTAACATGTAATCAGTCTTTGAATATCTTTAAGGCAAAGGTACATAGAAGAGAAAGCAATGCAGCACAGGAACAGTGCCTTCTGCCCACAATGTCTGTGCTGAAAATGAAGCCAAAAGAAACTAATCTCCTCTGCCTGCACATGATCCATGTCCCTCCATTCCCTGCATATCCATGTGCCTATTTAAAACCCTCTTAAACATCACTAGCATATCTCTCACCACACCAACTCTGGCAGCACGTTCCAGGCACCCGTTCCCCTCTGTGGAATGAACTTGCCCTGCATATCTCCTTTCAACTTTGCCCCTCTTATCGAAAAGCTATGCCATCTAGTCTTTGACACTTCCATGCTGAAAGAAGGAGGTTCTGATTATCGGAAATAGATACAAAATGCTGGAGTAACTCAACGGGACAGGCAGCATCTCTGGGAAAAGGAATAGGTGCTGTTTTGGGTCAAGACCCTTCTTCAGACGCTTCTGATTGTCTAACCTATCTGTGCCTCTCATAAATGTTTATATTTCTATCAGGTCTCCCCTCAGCCACTGGCATTCCAGAGAAAGTTGATTCAACTTCTCTTTGTAGCCAATACCTACTAATCTAGGCAGCATTCTGATAAACCTGCACCTCTCCAAAACCTCTACATACATCCTTCCATGCAGCAACATGACCTGAACGCAAGACTGCAAATGCATCCTAAACAAATTCTTATACTCAGTGCATGAACCAACAAGGACAAGCATACCATACACCTTCATTGTCACTCTGTCTTCTTGCGTTGCCACCTCCAGGGAGCTATGGACCCTGACCACAAGATCCTTCTTCACATCAAAACTACCTCAAATACACCTTCCTCTTACATCCAAACTCCTCAAACGAAACATCTTATACTTGCTTAGATTAAACGCCATCAGCCATTTCTCGGCCCATTTATGTAGATAATCTCCATCCTGCTGTATACAGCCTTCCTCACATCCTTCAACTCCAGCAATCATGATGTTGTGCATCTTTATCTTCTGGATCAGCCTACCACACAGACTTTATCAAAAGCCCCACTAAGATCCATGCAGACGATATCTATCACCCTACATCATCAATTACCTTTGTAGCTCCTACCCAGTCCTCCGGGTCAGTGGCTCGAGAAGATGCAGATATCTTTGTTAAGATCACCTGCAATCTTCTCCCTTATTTATTTTAATAACATGAGACAGCTCCCATTAGGTCCTGCGGATATATCAACCTTAATACTCTTCAAGAGACCCATGGCCACCTCCTTCTTGATCTCAAACAGCCCTTGCATATGTATTCTCATTGTTCTGATCTCACTGTCCTCCATGTCCTTCTCCTTTATTAATACAGATGCAAACTATTTGCTTTTGCCTACATCCTCAAACACCAAGCACACGTTTCCTCCTTCATCCTTGAACGGATCTACCTTCCCCCAGGTTACCCTTTTGATTTGAATGCCCCTAGGATAGGTAAATATATTCTTGACAGTGGCCAGGGGTGAGGATGGGGTAAAGGTCTGTGGAAGTGGGAAGCAATGCAGAGTTGATCTACAGTCAGATCTGCAATAACCATGAACTGAAGAGGTTTTCTTTAACGTAGTTTCCAAAACATATTTGGTCTCCATAATGTAGAAACAACCTCACCATTAGGAGCAAAAAAATAGAAAGATTAAACGAGAACTTACCGTTTGAAGTTTGATCTTTATTTTATGAGAAATTAGAGTGAGAGACTACGTGAAGATCCCGCCAGTCCGCATGCGCGTCAATCTTCAAAGCAACTGTATGAAACCACAGACCACTTACACCAAATTAAACTATAGAAAGATTAATAACGCTTGACTTACCGAATGATCTTTATGAGATTCAGGGTTGGGAGTGGAGGGCACGTAGTCTCTCACTCCAACTTCTCATAAAATAAAGATCAAACTTCAAACGGTAAGTTCTCGTTTAATCTTTCTATTTTATATCGAAGTCTCGTGATGAGACTACATGAAGCCTTCGAAGCCCTGTGGTTTCATGCAGTAAACCAATCAGTATGTGAAACACTAAACAGATAAACCATAAATGGTAGAAAAGACATGGGCCATTAACAACATGATGCTAACTTTACATACATGTACATCGCCCTTAATTGGACCACAGTCCCAATTGCCTTTGGGTTAGACAATAGCTCATGCAACACTGTTCAGAATTCTATCTGCCACCATCCAGGCATGTTCAACGAAATTTTATAACTTCTGAAAGTGCGCTTATCTGAGCCTCCAGCTGTTGCAAGAAAGTGATCAAAGGGAAATATCCATTCTATTGGCTGCTGACGATCCAGCCCCCCTGGTAGAGTGAGACTTGAAATGATTTGTATTCACTCCTGTTTTCAGCTACTTACACTTTATCCATCTTGAAATAGTCTGCACCAACAATCTCTTGTGAAACTATTATATAACTATGAAGAAACATTTCCTTCATCTCATAGGTTCTTAGTAACCTCAGTGTACCTTTTAAATAATAAACACCCCCCAATCTATGATCTGGTTGGTATGCCGTCAACTCCAACTTGTACCCAACCGTGCCTGTTTTGCTTTATGAGTTCATTCACATAAAATGCCACCCTCTTGTCAGATATGACCGAGAGATCCAGACGGAGATTGTGTAAAGACTGTGCTCTTCGTGCTGAAATCAGTCTCATAAGCATGACTAACTTAAGAGTAACTGCTCCAATGTTAGGGATACAGCTGATGATAATCTGCATTAAAAATTATGCTGATTACACATTCCACACTACTTTGTATCGAGGCTTTAGAGTGTTCATATAAAAGACACCTTCCATAACCCTAGTCAACAGTGGGTGAAAACCAATCATTTATTGTCCCGCTTATAGTACTAGATACAACGACAAAGCAGTACGAGCAGTGTTAATTGCGCTATAACCCAAACTGAAAGAAAACCACAAACCTCTGCTACTTCAGTTTAAAAGTAGCTCACATGTGTCTCTTCACAAAATTTTCCATACAACCATGCAATGATAGCTGCACGAGAAATAGGTCGAACAAGCCACCGCTCGTGTCTTCGAGCAAATATAGGAGCTTCTTTCAGCGGACTAATTATAATAGAAGCCATGGTTGAGTAGGCCAATTTGGCACTACTATAATTCATGTTGCCTCATCTTGCCTCATCTTGAATTATCTTATGAAGCATCTACAGATAAATACCCTGAGTCTTATCTGTGTGTAGGGTCCGATACATATCTGCAGAGTTTATGACAAAACCTAAATTTGTATTAGATAATGCCGGCTCCGGTATGGACTTTCCTGGATGAATAACAAACCCTAGATATTCTAGGAGCGCCTTGGTTGCTGAAACAGCTAACTCTGTGACACCTGATCTCTTCCCTACAATAAGCTTGTCCTCTATAAACTCCATGACAAAATGCCCTTTAGATCTGAGTAGGGCAACATTGACTTTAGAATCTTTGTAAATAGCCTAGGGCTGAAGTCAACCCCTTAGGTAGAGCCTAAAATTTCCACAACTGGCCTTGCCAGATAAACCTGAGATATATCCTGTGACTCTCGTGTATTGATATGGAAAAGTATGCATCTTCAAGCGATTGGGGGCCTAAAGCAATCCTCTGTAATCAGCTATTTTGCTAAATGAATATTATCCATCTTAAAATGGTTATACCAAGCAGATGTTCAGACTAGCCAAATCCTAGAATGATTTGGCATCCTCCACTTTTCTTCAACTGTGAGAAGATATTAGAAATATACCCCTCTTGTTCATGGGCAGCCTGCTCATCCTTTTGTGAAATGTCTTTTTTTTAACTTGGATAGCCATAGTTTCCTCTTTAGACCATATGTACGTAAATCTTGGCTTCTCTTGCCACGGAGGAAATTAATCAGCCAGAAACTAAATCTTATAACCGTTTATGATTTATAAAATGGAAAGATCGGAGGTTATCTGTCCCCACCTGTTGTTGAACCGTCTCAACCTATCTCCGACTTGAATATTGTCAGCACATCTCATGCGACTGATGGAATAATATTCGCATACCTCAACGGCCTCCACCTCATTGTCGCTTTGCAGTTCATGACGAGACTGATTCCTGGGATGTCAGGACTTTCATATGAAGAAAGACTGGATAGACTTGGCTTATACTCGCTAGAATTTAGGAGATTGAGAGGGGATCTTATAGAAACGTACAAAATTCTTATGGGGTTGGACAGGCTAGATGCAGGAAGATTGTTCCCGATGTTGGGGAAGTCCAGGACAAGGGGTCACAGCTTAAGGATAAGGGGGAAATCCTTTAAGACCGAGATGAGGAAAAACTTTTTCACACAGAGAGTGGTGAATCTCTGGAACTCTCTGCCACAGAGGGTAGTTGAGGCCAGTTCATTGGCTATATTTAAGAGGGAGTTAGATGTGGCCCTTGTGGCTAAAGGGATCAGGGGGTATGGAGAGAAGGCAGGTACGGGATACTGAGTTGGATGATCAGCCATGATCATATTGAATGGCGGTGCAGGCTCGAAGGGCCGAATGGCCTACTCCTGCACCTATTTTCTATGTATCTATGTATCTATGTGGCTGTAGATGGGATCAAGGCAGTTTCTAAGAAAGCACTTGCTATAAAAACCACCGGCTGCCAATAAAATCATAGACAAAAGGTGATTATCACCCCCCGCCACCAAAATCCAGCAACCCCTGAGACTGACACCACCAAAAATGGCCTTAGGCGGATGATCAATAGTCAACAGACCCAAGACTTTGCTCTGTCCCCTTGGCTCAGGCATCATGGCCAGCTGGGG
This sequence comes from Malacoraja senta, assembly GCA_038087875.1. Classification (NCBI taxonomy): domain Eukaryota; kingdom Metazoa; phylum Chordata; class Chondrichthyes; order Rajiformes; family Rajidae; genus Malacoraja; species Malacoraja senta. The sequence continues at coordinate 271,464,025 of CM075977.1, forward strand.
AATGATAATGAGTATGTGGAGTGCACTGCCTCCATGGTGAGCGCTAAAACCTGCGAATAAAAATCCCTCAGGCTTGGTTTTAATTGTGTAGGCCTGGTGCTCCAACCAGCCTCAGTGTAGCGGTACCTGCCACTCGTTTGGTAGGGATGATATGCATGCAGGTAAACGGGAGTCTTACCCACAAAGGGTGTCTTTACCACACCACCGCAGCCTTGAATTCCTCTTGCAAGTCTTTTACTTGCTAGCCCAAGTCTTCTCCATAGATACTTGCAGACTGCACATACTAGCCTGGCATAAAATTAGCATATATTGGATTGATCTCAGGCCTATACCATCCTAACACAATTTGAGTTTACACTGTGCATTACACAAAAGTGCTAAGGCGTCTACTGCAATTCAGACAGCTGAGTTCCCTCCACCGACCTTGCAAATGCCGTTATCTTTCTTTGAGAATTCTCCGAACTCGCTGGAGTTTAAAGCCTTTTGACTTTGTTTTACCCTTCAGATAGCCCCAAATGGTGGCATTAACCTACAGACCAGTGTCTGGCAGAAATCAGGACTAGCATACTATCCAGCAGTGTCCTGCATGAACTTCTCAATCAACTGATGAGAAGACAAATAACCAATGCTACTTGCCAGTTCTTTTTTTAACGGTTCTCCTATCCCCGAAGGATGGCAAATTTAGTCACAAGTGCCAGCAGATCATTATGAGACTTGAGTTGAAGCATATCATCCACTTGATGTGGGAATTTGAGTTCACTGTCAACTACCTCAAAGTCAGAGTCTCCACGAATAATCCTCAAAACACCCTTCCTCAGAGTGGGAGATATCATAATGCAACCGTGAACCAGGTATTGCTGCCGCAGACCTCTGACTGGAACTGCCTGTCTCGGTCGGCAGTGTGCGCAACACATTCCCTTCGAGCAGCCTCTCAATCAGGCCTACAGATGATATCCTCAATGGACGTTGAGGCAGTACCTTCCTGCCCAGTACAAAGGATACAAAGGACATTTATTATCATATACACCAATTGGTGTAGTGAAATTTGACTTGACATTGCAGCACACGAATAAAGTTAAGACACAACATTAAAGAATTTAACAATAAACATAAAAACATCCCCCCACAATGGTTCCCACTGTGAGGGAAGGCAGCAAAGTCCAGTCCCATCCACTGTTCACCCATAGTCAGGCTTATTGAGGCCTCCGCAGTCGCCGCTACGGCAGCCCGATGCTTCAGGCCCTCTTGTGGGATGATGGAGCTCCGGCGTCGGAAATACACTCTCAGCGGCTCGGAGTGTCTGGAGCAGCCGCTTCCTCCCCAGAGACCGCGGCTCCCGAAGTCCACGGGCCGCGCTGGTCGGAGCTCCAACATTGGCGATCTTGGCGAGAGATCCCAGGCTCCGCGGTGTTCAAAGTTCAGCACCATCCGCAGCTAGAAGCTCCACAGACCGCAGCTCCGCGATGTTGGAGTCGGCGGTCACAGCATGGCGACCCGGGTAAGGCATCGCCCGCTCCGTGACGGTGCCTCAGCGCTGCGCCGCCGCCGAAGCTGAAGTTCTGGCAGGTCCCGGCAGGAAAACGCCGCTCCAGTCTGTTGCTACGCCGCGAGGATGGGGCGAAAATACGGCTCGGAGAAAAGCCGCATCTCCGACCAGGTAGGGACTGAGAAAAATAGTTTCCCCCTACCCCCCCCCCCTCCAAACCCCCACATAAAAAGACTAGAAGACCTCCAAAACAAACACTTTTAACTCACTAAACTTTTTTGTTAAAGTGTGAAAGGACTAACAGCTGCTGGCAGGGCATCCATACTCGACGGCGCCTCCAGTGTCCTTCTGGACATTTTGCCGTTGTGGCCTTGGCCTACCCTGAACTTGGGTCGCCAAACTGCTCCCTTACGGAGCTTTTGCTTTTTATTATTTATTTTATTTTATTTTATTTATTTATTATTATTATTATTATTATTTTTTAAACTTTTACAACATGAAGGTGCAAGTCAGGTAAAAATGCTACATGCCAGTTCGGCCTTTACTGGTTTATCTATCCCCAAGAGGATGGCAAATGATGTTCCAGTGTGCTGGCAACTCTTTTTAGCCGAGCTGAAAGAATTTAGCATGTGTTGAGGGAATCCTCAAACTCCCTGCATCCTCAAATATCGGTAGCTTGGCATAGCTTGACATCGACTAGGTGGTAAGTTGTTGTAGACATTGTCTCTATCAATGAAATGCACCTTCCTCACTCTTGTGGGCAGACTGATAACCTCAATCATAGATGTTGAGGCAGTGCTTCCCTGGCCAATATGATCCATTTGGACAGCCAGTTTCAAGTTGGTCTACCCTGAACCAGGGTAGACAAGCTGCTCCTTCTCGAAGTTTTCACAGAGGTTGCTGTGCAGGCCAACCTGCCAGTGTCTCTGAGCCCGGTTCCAACAAGCTGCTCCATTTCGGAACTTTCAGCGGTTGCTGTGCAGGCCACCCTGCCAGCCTCTCTGTGCCCGGGTTGCCAACCTGCTCTTTTTCAGAGCCAGTGGAAGGTATTAGACAGACTATACTGCCAGTGTTTCCGAGCCCGGGTCGCCAGGCTGCTCCATTTCAGAGCTTTCTTGGAGGTTAGTAAGCAGACCTTACCTGCCAGCGTCTCCGAGCCCGGGACAACCTCCTTATCGGAGTTTCAGCAAAGTTCCTTTTGCAGGCCATGCCTGTCCACATCTTCGGCCCCACGCTTGCCAAACTGCTCCCTTTCGGAGCTATAAATGGACATTGCTGTGCAGGTCGCGCCTGCCAGCGTCTCTGCGCCCGGTGGGACAGGCTGCTCCTTCGGAGCCTTCAGCTCCTTCAGAGCCTTGGTGGAGCTTACTGTGCAGGTCGCACCTGCCAGTTACTCCGAGCCTGGTGTGACAGGCTGCTCCTTTGGAGCCTTGGCGGAGCTTACTGTGCAGGTCGCGCCTGCCAGTTTACTCCGAGGCCGGCCGCCTGCTCCCTTCTGGAGCCTCAACAGCGGTAGCTGTACAGGTCGCGCCTGTCAGCCTCTCCGAGCCCGCTGCATCTATTTTCGGAACCAGAGTTTGTTCCTGCAAACAAAAACAGCTTACCTGCTGGAGCATTTTCGAATGCCTCCGAATCCCGCGCCATGCAGCGACATATTGACGCGCATGTGGGCTGGCGGGTTCTTCATGTAGTCTCATCACGAGACTTCGATATAAAATCAATAATCTACATTTAAAGCAGTGGGGATGAATTGGTGCTTCACACGTGCTTTTTGTCCTGAAAATTGGGGAAAGAGAAAATTTTCATTTATTTAAATAAATGCAGAGAATACTGACAATCGCCAAAAGGTTGCAGCATCAAAGGAGCATCAGAGGAGGGAGAGAGAAAGAGTTAATCTATCAGCTCAATAGCTTTTCATCAGAGCTTTGTTTTTCCTTGGAAAATAACTATCTCTTAAATAATGAATAAAGCTCCTAGAGAAATATTGGCATACAAGTCCAAAATATGAAAGAAATTAATGAACTAAGACACAGAAGGAGAAACCATTTATGGCACCTGTCAGACAAACTAATTGCTGAAGATATTCTGTATTCAGAAAGAGTCTGTGTCTATGAGAGAAATCAATGAACAAAGAAGGCTTACCTGCATTTTCACATGAAATCTCTGTTAATAGGTTGGATGATTTTCCATTCAGCTAATATTATGTATGAAATGTCCCACTTAGGCGATTTTTTCGGCGACTGTCATAGTCGTAGCAGGTCGCCGAAAAATGCCGACTGGACCCCCCCTTCGACAATGACAACGACAATGTCTACAACAACTTACCACCTAGTCGATGTCAAGCTATGCCAAGCTACCGACAACCGGCGACCCATTAGGACGTCCACCTACGACCACACCTACGACAACCTACGTCCTCCCCCAACAAGCTACGACAAGGTATGACCCTGTCGGCGACAACTAAAGACAACTTGAGACAATTCCGTCACTGGTACCTGTCGCCAGTTGACATAGGTTGACGCAGGTAGTCGCCAATGGAATTCACCGAAGTCAACACCGGCGACAACCTACGTCATCCTGGCGACAACCTACGACAGCACCTACGTCAGGAGAAGTCAAGCTACGTTCATTGGCATTAAGCCAACTGTCGCCAAAAAATTTGGAACATTTCAAAATCCAGCGGCAACCAGAAAAATGCTACGATTCTTTGGGCGACTGAGGAGACTACTCACGACCATACAGGCGACACCCCGGCGACCATGTGGTGACAGCCTAGTCGCCTGTAGTCGCCTAAAAAATTGCCTAATTGGGACAGGCCCTTAACACTGTACAATACTCCCTGCCAAATTTCCATCTGTACTCCATACACACGGACATCCATACATCTTTTGTACCCAAACTAAATATGGAGAAATTTCGAGAGACAATGAATCACAGGTGCTGCTTTACAAAAACAGACGCAAAATGCTGGTGCAACTCAGCGGGTATGTCTGTTCAGAAATTTATTTTCTGTAAAGTTTACAGCAGCTATTTTCAAACGTGAACACGTTAAGCAATGATAACTTTCCTTCCCACCTCCCCCCTTAAATTACAAAACATATTTACTGAACAGCACACAGGAGATCCTGCAAAATCACTTTAGTGGCTTTAGAAGTGAGTACCTGCTACTTGAGAATCCAGGCATCAAGATGTGCACTTAATTTGAAGAAAATCTTCAAACGTCGCTGCTGTTGCGTTAACAGGCTCGTTGCGATAAGGGTGGGTGATATTCAAAGGCCAGACCACCGAGGATTCAGCCAAACAAAAGATGTGATTCCATTCCTGAAGAAGGAGAAAACTCAAAGGGCCAACTAGGGGCAGCACGGTGGCACGGCGGTAAAGTTGCTGCCTTACAGCGCCAGTGACCCGGGTTCGATGCTGACTATGGGTGCTGTCTGTACGGAGTTTGTACGTTCTCCCCATGACCGTGAGGGTTATCCCCAGGTGTCCCCATTTCCTCCCACACTCCAAAGACGTACAGGTTTGCAGGTTAATTGACCGGTAAGGATTGTAAATTGTCCCTAGTGTGTCGAATAGTGCAAGTGCACGTGGATCGCCGATCAGTGCGGACTCTGTGGGCCGAAGGCCTTGTTTCTGTGCCGTGTCTCTAACCGAAATTAAACTGCTCCACTTCGATCTCTTCTTCCTGTTTTGAGTTGTTGACAATGTCTTCTTCTTCTGTCGTGTGTCTTTTAGACCCGCAGCTCCGTTGAGGCGAGCCAGGCCAACGTGTCATCGTCCGTGTTCACCATTCGGTGGCCGGTGTTTGGGGCAACTGGTGACTATGTGCTCCACTCTCTGTGTTGGGTCCCCACACTCGCAGGAGGCGCTGTCCACGAGGCCCCACCTCTTCATCGCTACTCCATAGCGTCCGATGCCTGTCCTCAAGCGGTTGAGGGTTGTCCACTGCTTTCGGGGCAGGTCCTGGCCAGGGACGTCCATGGGGTCATCGATGTAATGGTGTAGCCTACATGGTTCCGCTGACTTCCACTGGTCTCTCCATCTCGTCTTGACCCAGGCGGCCTTAGAAGCGTCAGCCGGTGTTGTGCAGAGCAGCTCTTGGGCTTGCGTGGCAAAGGGATGCCGTGACTTGAGGCGCACTGTGGGCTTGCGTGGCAAAGGGATGCCGTGACTTGAGGTGCACTCGTCGTGGTTTCTCTGTGACGATCTAATGGAGGAGGTGTGATTCACTGGTCTGTGCCTTTCGAGAGAGGGCCAGCGTGGCTGCTTCTCATCTGATGTTGGCTGGGGCGATGCCAGCGAGGACGGGCAGTTGGTTTATTGGGGTGACTCGTAGGCATCCGGAGACAGTCCGCAGGGTGCTGTTGAGGGCAGCATCCAGCTTCTTGGAGTGAGGGCTACAGCACCAGACCGGGGCGCAGTACTCGGCGGCTGAGAACACCAGGGCCACTGTGGACATGCGCAGTGTCATCGTCGTGGCTCCCCATGTGGTGCCGGCTAGGCGCCGAATCAGTGCGGCACGGGCGCTTGTCTTTGCCTTGGCATGTTGTCATTCAAACAACACCTGGAAGGTTGACAATGTGTCATCAAATGGGTGAAGTTGAGAAGGAAATTTACAATAGAAAGATCCACCAGACAAATCTTTGTGTGATTGAAACCAAATTTTAGCTTCAGTTCTCAGAAGCCTAAAGGCTTTTCACCTTCATTCTAGGAACATGAATGGGTTATTCCTCTGTCCGACTTCATTCAATTATGTAACTGTGCATCTGTGCACCTGCCTTGGATCTGTAACACTTAATATCTTTGCTGATGAAAATCTAAACATCTCAGCATAGAGTAATGCAAGTGCACGTGGATCGCTGGTCAGTGCGGACTCAATGGGCCGAAGGGCAATTTTAGAAAGAGAGTGATCTCGGTGTGCACATGTCGATCTATGAGGATATTTTGGGCTATCACAACATGCCTGAAGCTACCAATCGGCCCAGTCAAGCACCTACCTACACACTTGATCGCTGAGACTTCATTGAAACAATGAAACCAGAGGAGGCAGACTTGAACATATGTGGAAGAGATTTAATGTAACCTCTCTCCATCAGATCTGGCTAGACCTCAAATACAAAACCATCAGGTCCTGCTGTCATCTGCCAAACCTGCACATTTATTTTAGGATCATTCCGGAATGGAAAGAAATCTTTCATTTTCTCAACAGCAAACTGTCTTAAACTTCTCTGTCCCGTCACCAGGATTGCCAACTTTACATTCCATCGAAAGGAAACATTGTGGCAAGGAATTGTGGATGCGGACACGACAAATCGCAGATTATAGCAGATGATCCCAAGAATAGAACAAGCATGATGGGCCGAATTATCGCCTATTATATGGAATCATCTTAAATAAGTGTAACTGGGATAATACATTGTCAGAGAGACACTAGGAACTGCAGACGCTGGAATCTTTAGCAAAACACAAAGTGCTGGAAGAACGGGTTAGGTAGCATCGGTGGAGGGAATAGACAGACGATGTTTTAGGTCGGGATCCTTCTTCAGGTAATATAATATAGGGCATATTATATGTTGTTATATATAATACTAGACTAAGTGGGACCCGTTGGGTCCCAGCATCACATGGAAGGGCTGGTCCCCAACGCAATATTCCACCTCTCCACCAATTCCAATGTTGGTGGCCAGTGGGGGGGGGGGGGGCTTTCTGGAGTGCTAGTATGGGTGTTGTGCGCTGAAGGGACTGGTTTCCAGAGGGCTAGTATGGACATTGTGGGCCGAATGGATTCTTGGGCTGGCGACTCAGTCACTCACGGCTGGTGGGCTCGCAGTTGACTAATGGCTATTCCTTGAAATTCCATTTCAAGCAGGGTGCAAGGGCACCAAATTCAAGTGAAGTTTCATGCCATTTCAAGCAGGGTGCAAGGCCACTAAAGACAGCGAGTCATGACCTCTCCCTCCCGCATCTTGCAGAGACTGAGCCAGGCCCACACTTCCGGGTTTTATAGTCCCACCCCCCCTCCCACCAGAAGGGGCGTGGCATTCATGGCATGATTGACAGGAGACAGAATCTCAACATTGTTTAAACACTAATAACTCTTTTATTTTTCATCGATGGGAAAAATCCTCAGCACCTGATGAGTGGAGGGGGACTCTGAGTAAGATGGCCAAAAAACGCAGCCGTACGTAGTAGCGTTTTTTCTAAAATCAATATAAAGCACAAACGAAGTGGTCAAGATTAGACTTTTAATTATATAGAAGGCAAGGCAGCTCTAATTAGGCAAGGCAGCTCTAATTGGGCAAGGCAGCTCTAATTAGGCAAGGCAGCTCACTTTAGCACTTTCAAAACCAAAGGCAAGGCAGCTCGCTTTAGCACTTTCAAAACCAAAGGCAAGGCAGCTCGCTTTAGCACTTTCAAAACCAAAGGCAACACAGCTTGCTTTAACACTTTCAAAACCAAAGGCAACACAGCTTGCTTTAGTACTTTCAAAACCAAAGGCAACACAGCTTTAGCACTTTCAAACCAAAACACACTTTTGCATTTTCAAACTACGTTTTCAAACCACATTAAGGGCACTGACAGGTCAGTAAAAACACTCACAGTTTAGTATACATGTGTTCATTGTTATTCACAGCTCAGACTGAGAATTGGGACCTCTCGCTCCCCCATCTTGCTGAGAACGGAAGCACCTCCACACTTCCGAGTTTTATAGTCCCTCCGGAAGGGGCGTGGCCTTCAGGAGAGATAATCTCAACATTTTTTAAACACTAATAACACTTTTATTTTTCATCGATGGGAAAAACCCTCAGCACCTGATGAGTGGAGAGGGACCCTGAGTAACATGGCCAAAAATCACAGCCGGACGTGGTAGCATTTGTTTTTTAAAATCAATATAAAGCGCAAACAGGAAGTGGTCAAGATTAGACTTTTTTTTTTTTTGATTAATATTTTTATTAGAAGCAAACATATTATAAAGTATAGTAACATATTATAATAGAAAAAAAACTTGTCATATACATCAATCATACATTATTAAAATTGTCAGTTGTCAATTAATTCTGCTTCTAGTGTTTTTTTTAATATAGATAGAAAAGGAGAGGTAGAAAGAAGAAAGCATTACAAATATCGAGGGAAAAAAAAAGAGGTGGAATGAGTTACTTATAATACGTCATTGGAGATAAGTTCGTAGGCTATGTAATATAATTTTACATCTAATCCTGAGTTCAAGCTTCAGTTGGGTTTTCGTGCTGGGCCCATCTATCCCTTCAAATAGTTAATGAATGGAGCCCATATTTTAACAAAAAGTTCTTGTTTGTCCATTAAGACAAGTCTAATTCTTTCTAGATGTAGGGTCTCCGACATTTCCACAATCCACATTTTAATTGTGGGGGTTATAGGACCTTTCCAAAATTTTAATATTAATTTTTTCCCAGTTATTATACTGTAGTCAAGGAAGTTTCTTTGGCTTGTTGTGAGTATTAAACTTTGTTCTGATATCCCAAGTATTATTAATTTTGAGTCTGGATCCAATTTAGTATTAACAACTTCAGAAATTATTTCAAAAATATCAATCCAGAAATTTTAGATTTTTATACAATTTGCAAAAGTATGTGTTAAATTGGCCTCTAGATGTAGGCATTTATCACAGAAAGGAGAAATATGTGGGAAGATTCTATTTAGTTTTATTTTGCAGTAATGTAATCTGTGTAAGACTTTAAATTGTATTAAAGCATGTCTGGCATTTAACGAGCATTGATGTATATGTTGTAAACTTTCGTCCCAAATGTCTTTCGTTATAGAGTGACCTAACTCATTTTCCCATGTGTGTCTATATAGTTCCATCGGTGGTACTTCATTGTTTAAGAGGATGTTATAAATATAAGCTATTCATTTTTCAGTTAGGATGCTTATTCAAACATTCATCAAGAATTTCTGGTTCCCTGGTCCTATATACTTGTGTATTAGATTTAACATAATCTCTAATTTGTAGATATCTGAAAAAATTATTTGAGGGTAGTCCATAATTCTGTTGTAACTCTTGAAATGACAGAAAGATGCCTTCCCTATAAAGATGTCCAATCCTTTTAATTCCATAATTTTTCCATTGTATAAAACCTCTATCCAATATGGATGGCTTGAATAAAGGAGTATATACAATGGGAAGATATAGTGGTATATTATTCAGTTTTAAAGCTTTTTTAAATTGTTTCCAAATTCGTATTCCACTATGTATTATAGGGTTTTCCTTATAGGTTTTTTTATGTAATTTTGTGGGAGCAAATATAATCGAACCAATTTCAAAAGGTAAACAGTCTTCCTTTTCCATCCTTAACCAATCTGGATATTGATCCATTTCTTCCAGCCAGAAATTCATGTTTTTAATATGGACTGCCCAAAAATAAAATAAGAAATTTGGTAAAGCCAAACCTCCGTTGCTCTTTGACTTACAAAAATGTTTTTTACTTATTCTATGATTCTTATATTCCCAAATAAAGCTTGTAACAATGGAGTCGACTTTTTTGAAAAAGGTTTTTGGGATATATATCGGAATTAATTGAAATAGGTACAGTAGTTGCGGTAAGAAGATTATTTTTATAGCATTAATTCTGCCAAGCATTGAAATGGGAATTGTTTTCCAGTACTGAATATTCTTGTGTAATTTATTAAGTAAGGGTGGAAAATTTAGTTTAAGTAAAGAGGTATATGTCTTAGTTACATAGATTCCTAAATATTTAAGTTTATCTTTATCTATTTTAAAAGAGGATTGTTGCAATGTATTTAAATTGAATGTTGTTATTGGCATGATTTCACTTTTATTCCAGTTAATTCTATATCCTGAGAACTGACCAAATTGAGTTATTAGATTTAATAGATTTGGAATACTAGTTTCTAACTTAGTGATATATATTAGTACATCATCTGCATATAAGGAAATTTTATTCCTTGTATCTCTAGTGTTGTACCCGTGTATTCCTGGATGGGTTCTAACGCTTTCTGCTAATGGTTCAATTGCATGAGCAAATAATAGTGGGGATAGTGAGCATCCTTGTCTGCAACCTCTAGAAAGATTAAATTTAGCTGATAACATTTGGTTTGTTAATATTCTAGCTGTTGGATTGGAGTATAACAGTTTAATCCATGTACAGTACTTCTCTCCTAGTTGAAATTTTTCCATTACCGAAAATAAATATGACCATTCTACCTGGTCAAATGCTTTTTCAGCATCTAACAATATAATTGCTAGATCTGCATTAGGAATTCTATTTGTATATATAATATTGAATAGTCTTCTCAAATTATAAAATGAGTAACGTTTTGGAATAAAACCAGTTTGGTCGGGGTGTATTAATTTGTTAATCACTAAGCTCAATCTATGAGATAGGATTTTGGTTAATATTTTTTGATCAGTATTTAAGAGAGCTATTGCTCTATATGAACCTGGGTCTTCAGGATCCTTATCAGTTTTTGGTATAAGTATGATTGTAGATTCATTTAGAGTTTCTGGACGTTTCTGTTGAGTATAAACGTCTTTGTATAGTGTCTGTAGGCGTGGAGAAATCAGATCGTAAATTTTTTAATAAAATTCAGAGCTTAAACCATCAGGACCTGAGGCCTTTCCATTTTTTAAAGATCTAATTGACTCTTCGATGTCTTTTACCGTAATTTCTGCATCTAGTGATTCTCTCTCTTTCTGATCTAAACCTGTAAGGTTACATTTCTGTAGAAATGTTTCCATTCCTGCTGATTGTTCTGTTGTTTTAGATGAGTACAGTTTTTGATAGTATTGTAAAAATCTATCATTAATATCTTTAGGCATTGTTAATATTTCTCCCTTGTCTGATCTAATTTTGTAAATTGTTTTTTCGCCGTCCAGTTTACGAAGTTGACGCACTAATAGTTTTTGTGGTTTATTACCAAATTCAAAGTTTAATTGTTTTGTATGTTGATATAGTTTTATAACTTGGTCTGAGTATATCTTGTTTAACTTATATTTCAGTACTGCAATTTTATTGTGTTTTGCCATAGATGGTGCTATTGCATTTTCTATGTCTAATTGCCTTATTTCCATTTCCAAAGTCTGTTGTTTGGCCCTATTCTCTTTATTAAGAAATGATTGCGAAGAGATTAGTGCTCCTCGCACAAATGCTTTAAATGTTTCCCAAAGAAGGGAGGCAGAGATTCCAGGGCTATCATTAGCCTCAAAAACATATTAATCTGTTTTACGAGATATTCATACATATTTTTTCTTTTAAGATTTGGGGGTTAAGTCTCCATTGTGACTGTGTCTCGGTCATTCCATTTAGTTTAATCATAAATGTTAGTGGAGCATGGTCTGATATAATATTATGATATTGTGAGTTATAGGTAAATGGGATAAGTTTAGTCTACTAAGAAGTAGTCTATCCTTGAGTAAGTTTTATGCACTGGTGAGTAAAATGAGTATTCTCGACCAGATGGATTTTCAATTCTCCAAACATCCTTAATGTTGGTCGTATTTATATATGAATTTAGAAATTCACTTGACTGAGATTTTGATTTTCTTTGAGTTGATGATCTTTCCAAATAAGCATCCAGTGTACAATTTAAGTCTCCACCGATAATTAAGTTATGTTGTGTACATTCTGGGATAGTGTTAAGTATTCGCTTAAAAAACAGGGGGGCTATCAAAATTAGGTCCATACACATTAAGGAGAGTCACTTTTTTTGAATATAACTCCCCTACTAATACAATATATCTGCCTTCAATATCTTCTATCGTTGATATATGTTTAAAGGGTATACCTTTATGAATTAATATTGCAACCCCTCTCGATTTGTGTGAGAATGAAGAGTGATACGCTTCACTCTTCATTCTCACACAAATCTAGAGGGGTTGCAATATTAATTCGTAAAGGTAAAAGGAAGCACAACATAGATTGAAAACAAAATGGATTAGCAATCCATTTTATTTTCAATCTATGTTGTGCTTCCTTTTTAAGATGTGTTTCCTGGAGAAATATTATATCTGCTTTAAGTGATTTTAAATGAGCTAATACTTTACCTCTCTTGATTGGTTCATTAATTCCCTTAACATTCCAACTACAGAATTTAATTCCTTCACCCCCAATTTTCCTATTAACATCTTGCATCTTGTGATTAAAGTGGTCTATGTTAGAGCAGATGGCTCAGCACACCAAACCCCACCTTATACCCAAACATCAGGTAGATGAATTTTAGTTTACCATCCGGACATATCTCCCTAAATAAAATATATAATTCCATTCCAAATACAAAATATAATATAACATAAGATAAAAAAGATAAAAAGAAGTTGCATTAATAACGTGTAAAGAGTAGAAAAAGAAGAAAACTACAACTATGGTTAGTGCAGTTAGTGATAGCCACCCTAGTGTGGCTAAGCATCTAAGGACTTCCGTAGCTTTTGGTAAAAAAAAATATTACTAGCTCCGTACTTTCCTTAAAAGGAAAGTTTCAATTACAATGAAAACAATTTATGGGGGGGAGGGAAACAATAGTTTTATTCCATAATTTAAATAATTATTAGTCTCAAATTAAAATGTTAGTTGCCAAAAAATAAAAAAATGAATTCTAAGTCTCGTCGGTTTTTCATCCGGACATATCTCCCTAAATAAAACATATAATTCCATTCCAAATACAAAATATAATATAACATAAGATAGAAAAGGTAATAAAATGTTGTATTAGTAACGTGTAAAAAGTAGAAAAAGAAGAAAACTACAACTATGATTAGTGCAGTTAGTGATAGCCACCCTAGTGTGGCTAAACATCTAAAGACTTCCGTAGCTTTTGTTAAAAAAAATATATTACTAGCTCCGTACTTTCCTTAAAAGAAAAGTTTCAATTACAATGAAAACAATTTATGGGGGGGAGGGAAACAATAGTTTTATTCCATAATTGAAGTATTTGTTAGTCTCCAATTAAAATGTTAGTATCATATAGCAAGCTAAAAATATTTTTCCTCTTTTTTTTTAATTAAAAAAAAAAAAAAGGGGAAGACACTGTTAAAGAGTAATCAAAAAACATTATTAAAGAGTAATCAAAAAACATTGTTAAAGAGTAATCAAAGTCCAAAATATCCAAATATCCAAAATAGCAAGGAAAAAACTTCCTATATTTTATTAATTAATTACTTGGATCACACTTTACTTATATTTCATACTTTTAATCAATTCTAAGTTGGTCCAGTTAACAATAATTAGTATTGATTAGTATTCGTGATTAGAATTAATTGTTAGAAATTAGTACTAAAATGTAAATTTTATGTATCAGTAGCGAGATAATTGCCCAATTCTTCCCGCAGATCTTGGACAAAATCTGCAAGAAGAATGGGGACAGTTCTTAAAAATTATAGTTTAAAGTTCCATCTCTTCTCTGCAGGATAACAGTTTCCACTGCCACCAGAGGTTCAAGTATAAGGTAGGGTTTAGTGCGCTGAGCCATCTGCTCCAACATAGACCACTTTAATCACAAGATGCAAGACGTTAATATGAAAATTGGGGGTGAAGGAATTAAATTCTGTAGCTGGAATGTTAAGGGAATTAATGAACCAATCAAGAGAGGTAAAGTATTAGCCTATTTAAAATCACTTAAAGCAGATGTAATATTTCTCCAGGAAACACATCTTAAAAAGGAAGCACAACATAGATTGAAAGCCAAATGGATTGCTAAAACGTATCATTCTTCATTTTCACATAAATCTAGAGAGGTTGCAATATTAATTCGTAAAGGTATACCCTTTAAACATATATCAACGACAGAAGATATTGAAGGCAGATATATTGTATTAGTCGGGGAGTTATACTCAAAAAAAGTGACTCTCCTTAATGTGTATGGACCTAATTTTGATAGCCCCCTGTTGTTTAAGAGAATACTTAACATTATCCCGGAATGTACACAACATAACTTAATTATCGGTGGAGACTTAAATTGTACACTGGATGCTTACTTGGATAGATCATCAAGTCAAAGAAAATTAAAATCTCAGTCAAGTGAATTTCTAAATTCATATATTAATACTACCAACATTAAGGATGTTTGGAGAATTGAAAACCCATCTGGTCGAGAATATTCATTCTACTCACCCGTGCATAAAACTTACTCAAGGATAGACTATTTCTCAGTAGACTCTAAACTTATCCCATTTACCTATAATTCGCAATATCATAATATTATAATATCGGAACATGCTCCACTAACATTTATGATTAAACTAAACGGAATGACCGAGACAAAGACACAATGGAGACTTAACCCCCAAATCTTGAAAGAAAAGCTATGTAATGAATACCTCGTAAAACAGATTAATATGTTTTTCGAGGCTAATGACAGCCCTGGAATCTCCGCCTCCCTTCTTTGGGAAACATTTAAAGCATTTGTGCGAGGAGCATTAATCTCCTCCCAATCATTTATTAACAAAGAGAATAGGGCCAAACAACAGTCTTTGGAAACGGAAATAAGGCAATTAGACATAGAAAATGCAATAGCACCATCTATGGTAAAACACAATAAAATTGCAGTACTGAAATATAAGTTAAACAAGATATACTCAGACCAAGTAATAAAACTATATCTACGTACAAAACAATTAAATTTTGAATTTGGAGATAAACCACATAAAATTTTGCGCGTCAACTTCGTAAACAGGACGGGGTAAAAACAATTTACAAAATTAGATCAGATAAGGGAGAAACATTAACAGTACCTAAAGATATTAATGATAGATTTTTACAATATTATCAAAAATTGTATTCATCTAAAACGACAGAACAACCAGTAGGAATGGAAACATTTCTACAGAAATGTAATCTTACAGGTCTAGATCAGAAAGAGAGAGAATCACTAGATGTAGAAATTACGGTAAAAGACATCGAGGAGTCAATTAGATCTTTAAAAAATGGAAAGGCCGCAGGTCCTGATGGTCTAAGCTCTGAATTTTATAAATAATTTTACGATCTGATTTCTCCACGTCTACAGAGACTTTACAAACAAGCTTATACTCAACAGAAACGTCCAGAAACTCTAAATGAATCTACAATCATACTTATACCGAAACCGAATAAGGACCCTGAAGACCCAGGTTCATATAGAGCAATAGCTCTCTTAAATACTGATCAGAAAATATTAACCAAAATCCTATCTCATAGATTGAGCTTAGTGATTAACAAATTAATACACCCGGACCAAACAGGTTTTATTCCAAAACGTTACTCATTTTATAATTTGAGAAGACTATTCAATATTATATATACAAATAGAATTCCAAATGCAGATCTAGCAATTATTTCGTTAGATGCTGAAAAGGCATTTGACCAGGTAGAATGGACATATTTATTTTCGGTAATGAAAAAATTTCAATTGGGAGAGAAGTACTGTACATGGGTTAAATTGTTATACTCTAATCCAACAGCTAGAATATTAACAAATCAAATGTTATCAGCCAAATTTAATCTTTCTAGAGGTTGTAGACAAGGATGTTCACTATCCCCACTATTATTTGCTCTTGCAATTGAACCATTAGCAGAAAGCGTTAGAAACCATCCAGGAATACATGGATACAACACTAGAGATACAAGGAATAAAATTTCCTTATATGCAGATGATGTATTAATATATATTACAAAGTTATAAACTAGTATTCCAAATCTATTAAATCTAATAACACAATTTGATCACTCAGGATATAGGATTAATTGGAATAAAAGTGAAATCATGCCAATAACAAAATTCAACTTAAATACAATACAACAATCCCCTTTTAAAATAGTTAAAGATAAACTTAAATATTTAGGAATCTATGTAACTAAGACATATACCTCTTTATTTAAACAAAATTTTCCATCCTTACTCAATAAATTACACAAACATATTCAGTACTGGAAAACACTTCCTATTTCAATGCTTGGTAGAATGAATGCTATAAAAATGATTTTCTTACCGCAACTACTATATTTATTTCAATTAATACCGATATATATTCCAAAAAACTTTTTCAAAAAAGTCGACTCCATTGTTACAAGCTTTATTTGGGATTATAAGAATCATAGAATAAGTAAAAAACATTTATGTATGTCAAAGAGCAACGGAGGTTTGGCCTTGCCAAATTTCTTATTTTATTTTTGGGCAGTCCATATTAAAAACATGAATTTCTGGCTGGTAGAAATGGACCAACAACCTGAATGGTTAAGGATGGAAAAGGAAGACTGTTTACCTTTTGAAATAGGTTTGATTATATTTGCTACCACAAAATTGCATTAAAAAACCTATAAGGAAAACCATATAATACATAGTGGAATACGAATTTGGAAACAATTAAAAAAGGCTTTAAAACTGAATAATATACCACTATGTCTTCCCATTGTAAATAATCCTCTATTCAAGCCATCCATATTGGATAGAGGTTTTATACAATGGAAAAATTATGGAATTAAAAGGATTGGACATCTTTATAGGGAAGGCATCTTTCTGTCATTTCAAGAGTTACAACAGAATCATGGACTACACACAAATAACTTTTTCAGATATTTACAAATTAGAGATTATGTTAAATCCAATACACAAGTTTATAGGACTAGGGAACCAGAAATTCTTGGTGAATGTTTGAATAAGCATCCTAACACTGAAAAATTAATAGCTTATATTTATAACATTCTCCTAAATAACGAGGTACCACCGATGGAACTATATAGACATAAATGGGAAAATGAGTTAGGTTATCCTATTACAAAAGATATTTGGGACGAATGTTTACAACATATACATCAATGTTCGTTAAATGCCAGACATGCTTTAATACAATTTAAAGTCTTAGATTACATTACTCCAAAATAAAACTAAATAGAATTTTCCCATATATCTCTCCTATATGTGCTAAATCCCTGCATCTAGAGGCCAATTTAACACATACCTTTGCAAATTGTATAAAAATTAAAAATTACTGGACTGATATTTTTCAAATAATTTCTGAAGTTGTTAATACCAAATTGGCTCCAGACTCAAAATTAATAATACTTGGGATATCAGAACAAAGTTTAACACTCACAACAAGCCAGAGAAACTTCCTTGACTACAGTATAATAACTGGGAAAAGATTAATATTAAAATTCTGGAAAGGCCCTACAACCCCCACAATTAAAATGTGGATTGTGGAAATGTCGGAGACCCTACATCTAGAAAGAATTAGACTTGTCTTAATGGACAAGCAAGAACTTTTTGTTAAAATATGGGCTCCATTCATTGCCTATTTGAAGGGATAGAGTGGCCCAGCGCGAAAGCCCGACTGAAGCTTGAACTCAGGATTAGATGTAATTATATTTCATAACCTACGAACTTATCTCCTATGACGTATTATAAGTAATTCATTCCACCTCTTTTTCTTTTTTGATATTGTAATTCTTCTTTCTCTCTATTTTTCTTTTTCTATCTATATAAAAAAAAAACACTAGAAGCAGAATTAACTGACAATTGACAAATTTAATAATGTATGAGTGATTGATGTATATGAAAAGTTTTTTCTTCTCCTATTATAATATGTTACTCTACATTATAATATGTTTGCTTCTAATAAAAATTTATATCACAAAAAAATAAAAAATAAAAAAATAAAAACATTATTAAAGAGTAAATTCAAAAATATCAAAGAAAAAACTTCCTAAATGTTTATTAATAAATTACCTGAATCACACTATACTTATATTTCATACTATTAATTAATTCAAAGTTGATCCAGTTAACAATAATTAGTATTGATTAGTATTCATAATTAGTAATAGTTGTTAGAAATTAGTACTAAAACGTAAATATTATATATCAGTAGCAATCTAATTGCCCAATTCTTATTGCAGATTTTGGACAGTTCTTAAGTATAATAGTTTAAAGTTCCATTTCTTCTCTGCAGGGTAACAATGTCCGATATCTTCAGGTGAATGTTGGGTGTAGGGTATTATTCAATCTTCGGACTTATTCACGATGCTCTGGGCGAATGCAAGTGCTTCTGTGTGCTTGATGAAGAAATGTTCCTTCCGCTCGTAGGTTACTCTTAATGTTGCAGGGTATAACAGTCCATATCTCAAATTGTTTATATTCTTAAGTATTCTTCTTATTTCTGTAAACAGCGCTCTCTTCTTGGCGACTTCCACAGGATAATCTCTAAATATGCTGATCTTATCTCCTTCAAATACGAGGTTTCTGCTTTGAACAATTATCTTCATCATATTATCCAAAACATGGTCATATTGCACCTTCACTATCAGTTGTCTTGGGGGGGCGCCCTCCCTTGGGCGACGTCTCGATACTCTGTGCGCTCGGGCAAGTAGTGGTGCTTGATCCAAATTCAAGACTTTTTTCAGTAGATCTGCAGCAAATTCACGGGGGTCACAATTCCCCTCTCTGCCTTCCTGGATGCCCACGATTCTTAAATTCTGGCGTCTCTGTCGTCCCTCCAAGTCAATACATTTTTCGGTTATTTGATGTAATAACTTTGATAGGCGTTTATTCTCGGCAATAAGTTTATTTGTAGTTTCGGTGCTCGTCTGAGCAATTTCCTCTAATTCCGGTCACAACCTGTTGGTGTTGATTTAATGTCTGGAGGATAGGCTCCAACTTAGAATCAAATTTAGATTCCATCGAATTCAGTTTATCATTTACTTCTTCAATATTTTGTTTCATATTTTCTTCCATGTCTAACTTCCAATCTTCCAGAACTTCATGTATAGAAGTTGTAACTTCTTCTTTAATTTGTTCTTTAATTTCCTCTTTAAGAGAAATCAGATCCTGTTTAAGATTTTTAATTTCTTTCATTATTTTAGAGATTTCCTGTGTAAGGAAGATTTTTAATTCTTCCACATCTGTCTTTTTCTTCTTTGAGATATCTTCTTGGGATGCTGTTAAAACTGAGGCCGAGGCTTCAGTTGGGCCTACCTCTTTTCCCTTGCCGGCTTTTCTCGCCTTGGGGGGGGTATGTTGAATCGACATGCTGCCGGTGCCGTGCGCCTGATGACGTCACGAACTTACTGCAAACAATCGGTGTCGTTTACTGCAGGTAGGTCCCGTCTTTTTCCCCCGTTTTCAGCGGGTTTTTCACGGAGCTAGTCGGCGCTAGTCTCTCTTACTCCATAGCGCCACTGGAAGTCCAAGTTTAGACTTTTAATTATATAGAAGGCAAGGCAGCTCTAATTAGGCAAGGCAGCTCTAATTAGGCAAGGCAGCTTGCTTTAGCACTTTCAAAACCTTAGGCACGGCAGCTTGCTTTAGCACTTTCAAAACCTTAGGCAAGGCAGCTTGCTTTAGCACTTTCAAAAGCAAAGGCAACACAGCTTGCTTTAGCACTTTCAAAACAAAATGCAACACAGCTTGCTTTAGCACTTTCAAAACCAAATGCAACACCGCTTGATTTAGCACTTTCAAAACCAAAGGCAACACAGCTTGCTTTAGCACTTTCAAAACCAAAGGCAAGGCAGCTTGCTTTAGCACTTTCAAAACCAAAGGCAACACAGCTTGCTTTAGTACTTTCAAAACCAAAGGCAACACAGCTTTAGCACTTTCAAACCAAAACACAGTTTTGCATTTTCAAACTACATTTTACAAACCACATTAAGGTGTCTCACAGTTTAGTAGACATGTGTTCAGTGTTATTCACAGCTCAGACTGAGAATTGCGACCTCTCGCTCCCGCATCTTGCAGAGAACTGAGGCACCTCCACACTTCCAGGTTTTATAGTCCCTCCGGAAGGGGCGCGGCCTTCAGGAGAGAGAATCTCAACATTTTTAAAACACTAATAACTCTTTTATTTTTCATCGATGGGAAAAATCCTCTTGTCCTGCACAGCGGAGGGGGACTCTGAGTAAGATGGCAAAAAATCACAGCCGTAAGTGGCAGCATTTTTTCTAAAATCAATATACAGAACAAAGGAAGTGGTCAAGATCAGACTTTTAGTAATATAGATAATATATAGAATATAGATAATATATAGAATATAGATATTCCTGGAATCTGACCACTATTTGACTACAGTCCTCAAAGTATGTGCTATTAGATTCAGTGGTAATCTCTAAAGATAATACTGAGGCCATTCAGAAAAATTGTCTTAAGGCCGTATTCTTTATCGAATATGAACCGTTGGCTCCTTCTTCTTGATGGTAAAATTTTCCTATTGCTCAAGTCAGAGTGTTGGACACTCACACTCAATAACCACTATAATGTGCAGCAGCTAAATCTGAGCAATGATTTTAATTCAAAGACTTTATACCCATTATTCCCAGGCCAGCTCTTTAAAAACCCTATGATGAAAACAAAATAAACTGCAGAGAACACTTAGCAGGTCAGGAAGCATATGTAGAAAGAGTAGCAATTTATAGTTCGGCTTGAAGATCATTCATCGCATCCAGAAAGTTAAGTTGTTTTAATTTGAAGGAAAGATGAGGAAAGGATGGGTAGAACAAAGGGATTATCTTTAATATGATGTGAGGTCAGGTTTGCAGTGGTCATAAGGTCATAAGTGATATGAGCAGAATTAGGCCATTCGGCCCATCAAGTCTACTCTGCCATTCAATCATGGCTGGTCTATCTCTCCCTCCTAACCCCATTCTCGTGCCTTCTTCCCTTAGATAAGGTGTTAGTGATAAACGATCTAAAAAAGCTCTTTAGAATTGCAGTTATTTCCAGCATGAAACAAGTGTCCAGCATTACTCTACCTGAGGGAAAGTGACTGATCTGTGTCCACTAATACTCCCAGAGTTATAAAGTCACAGACACAATATGTGACTGACCACCTGTACTGTTACACAAACTTGCATCCGTCAGTACAATGAGCTGGTGTTGTAGAATTACTGACCTGCATCTACCAGTTCCATTTGTATCTTGTTATCACAACAAATCTGTGGCCAATAGGTACCCCCAGTATAGAGCTACATAAGGACCTGAAGTTAGATTGGATCAAGTTGATCAAACCAGGCCCGATGTGGTCAATGTCTCCCAGACAATCCTGGACCACTTGCTGGCTCACTTGCTTCCCACCTATACCAAAGGTGATTTACAACAGCCATTTGACCAGCCAACAGCACATTTTTGACATATGAAGATAATTAGAGAGCCTGAGAGAAGATTTGACTATTCCAATGCACTCACAGCTGCCTCATCTGTCTGTTCTATGGGTTTGAGGACATCCAAAATCTGTGACCCATTTCCTAATTTAATATCTCTCAGGTGAGTGATTTACCTCGGTTCATTGTTAACAAACACCTTAATTTTAACTAAACACCCCTGTCTCCAAAATCTCAAGTTCAAGTTCAAGTTCAAGTTTACGTTTATTGTCACATGCACCAATTGGTACAGTGAGATTTGAGTTACCATACAGCCATACGAATAAAAATAACACAATACACGATAGAATTTAACATGAACACCCCCCCACAGCGGAATCAACGTTCCCCACTGTGCGGGAAGGCAATAAAGTTCAGTCATCTTTCTCTTTGTTCACCTGTGGTCGGGGCCTTTGAGCCCTCCGCAGTCGCCGCTACGGACGACCCGATGTTTCAGGCCTTCTCGCCGGGATGATCGGAGCTCCGGCGTCAGAACGGAAGAACACACTCAACGGCTTGGAGTTTCGGAATCGGCAGCTCCCTCAATCTAATAAAGTTTTACGGTATCTTCCTTCCTCTAATTTTGAGCTACAGATCATACTTGAATTAAAGTGCTTCATGATTTTTGGTCATCCTTGCTACTGCCGAAACTTTAATCCATAAAATTTCCAACTGAGAGCTTTCCGACTCTCTCCCCTGTTTTTCCTCATTTAAGGAGGACCACAAAGCCAATGATTTTGACCAAGCTCCTGGTGATAAGTTTGAATATTTTCATTAAATCTGTGCTTTGATAACTTTTTCTGTGCAGCATTGATGTATTGTGACCAAGTTAAATGTATTATGTAATTTGTTTCTGTTACTGATACATATTCGTCATCATCATTAATGACCCGTCTTTTAAAGTTACATTCTCTCGTTCTGGACTCTCCTGCACAAGAATGTTGGCCTTCATAGCAAGAGGATTTGAGTATAGGAGCAGGGAGGTTCTACTGCAGTTGTACAGGGTCTTGGTGAGACCACACCTGGAGTATTGCGTACAGTTTTGGTCTCCAAATCTGAGGAAGGACATTATAGCCATAGAGGGAGTGCAGAGAAGGTTCACCAGACTGATTCCTGGGATGTCAGGACTTTCATATGAAGAAAGACTGGATAGACTTGGCTTATACTCGCTAGAATTTAGGAGATTGAGAGGGGATCTTATAGAAACGTACAAAATTCTTATGGGGTTGGACAGGCTAGATGCAGGAAGATTGTTCCCGATGTTGGGGAAGTCCAGGACAAGGGGTCACAGCTTAAGGATAAGGGGGAAATCCTTTAAGACTGAGATGAGGAAAAACTTTTTCACACAGAGAGTGGTGAATCTCTGGAACTCTCTGCCACAGAGGGTAGTTGAGGCCAGTTCATTGGCTATATTTAAGAGGGAGTTAGATGTGGCCCTTGTGGCTAAAGGGATCAGGGGGTATGGAGAGAAGCAGGTACGGGATACTGAGTTGGATGATCAGCCATGATCATATTGAATGGCGGTGCAGGCTCGAAGGGCCGAATGGCCTACTCCTGCACCTATTTTCTATGTATCTATGTATCTAAAAGAATTTGTGATTCTTATCAATACCACTGTGGTGCAGCAGAAGCATTGCTGTCATACAGCGCCGGAGATCTGGATTCAATTCTGACTACAGGTGCTGTCTGTACGGAGTTTTACGTTCTCCCCGTGACCACGTGTATTTACTCCGAGATCTTCGGTTTCCTCCCACACTCCAAAGACGTACAGGTTTGTTTTATTAATTGGCTTGGTATAAGAGTAAATTGTCCCTTGTGTGTAGGAAAGTGTAAGTGTGCGGGAATTCCTAATCAGCACGGACTCGGTGGGCCTGTTTCGGTAGACTAAACCAAGTAGCATTGGAACAAGAAATTGGAGATGCTGGTTTATCAAAGGAAGACACAACATGCTGGAGTAAAGGGCCTGTCCCACTGTACGAGGTAATTCAAGAGGTGTCCCGAGTTTTAAAAAAATCAAACTCATGGTAAGCACGTAGAAGGTACGTAGCGGGTACGTCGGAGCTCGGGACGTCTCTCAGCAGCTCGTAACGCTAAGGGCAGGTACTCGGGAAACGCGGTAAGCTCGTGAAGACTCGTGAAGATTTTTCAACATGTTGAAAAATGTCCACGAGAGCCCCGAGTACCTACGAGCGGCTATTACCGTAATTCTCCGAGTTCGAATCAGGGGAAATGCGGGAGAACTCTTGAATTAGCTCGTACAGTGGGATAGGCCCTTAACTCAGCGGGTCAGGCAGCATCCCTGGTGAACATGGATAGGTGATGTTTTGGGTTGGGACCCTTCTTCAGACCATCATTAAAAGTAAGATCTGATATACAATAGAAAACAGACATGTTAGAAGGATAAAAATAGAAACATAAATGAGAACTAAATCATTACCAAGACATGCTGTGAGAAAACAAAGTGGGCAGTTGTTGGAGACATTTTTGTGTTTGAGTTGTTGTAATGTCCTTAATCAAAGCATGAACTGCTGTACTTTGAATTTCCATTGAGTTTTGGTGGAACCTAATATAAACTCAGGAATAAAGCAGGCAAGAGTATTAAAAAAAGGGCACAATGTGTTGGAGCAACTCAGCGGGTCAGGTAGCATCTCTGGAGAGCATGGATGTATGACCTTTATCAGTCCCAACCCGAAACGTCACCTATCTATGTTCTCGATACACATTGCCTGACTTGCTGAGTTACTCCAGCATTTTGTGACTGTTTTTCGTAAACCAACATCTGCAGTTCCTTGTTTCTACAGACAGGAGTGCCAGTCGGATTGATGTAATAGTCCGCTGGCAGTTCTGGATCAAATTTCCAACAATGGCTTGTTCAGCAAAGTTCACCCAATCTCCCTAATTTGTTCTCCTTAATATAAAGGAATCCCTCACAAATCTTTTTTACACCCTTCCCAATTTAATAACATCCTTCCTATAGCAGGGTGACCAAAACTGCACACAATATTCCAAGTGTGGTCTTACCAATGTCTTGTACAGCTATAACATGGCATTCCATCTCCTGTATTCAATATTCTGATCAATGAAGGCAAGTGTTCCAAACACCTTCTTCACCGTGCTGGGACCCTTTGCCGGGGGTCGCCAGCGCGAATCTCCGCCCAGCGCAGCCTGTGGACGTCAGGAGCCGCCGGCTCCGGTGTAAGGTGGCCGACAAGGGGTTCCCGGCAAGAGGGCCTGAACATCGGGCCGCCCGTGGCGGCGACTACGGGGGGCTCGGGAGGCCCCGACCACGGGTGAACGTTGGGGAACATCGGCGAGGAGGTTGACTGGACTTTGGTTCCTTCCCTCACAGTGGGGAACTTTGGTGCTGCTGTGGGGATGTTTGTGTTGTGGACTACTGTGTTCTGTGTTTTGTGTTTTTTTTAATTAATTTTTTTTGTAAGATGTAAAGGAAAAATAATTTTGTTGTCTCTTCATTGAAGACATTGACAATAAATTAAATCAAATCAATAAATTAAATCAAATCAAACTGTCTACCGTTGTTGCCACCTTCATGAAACTGTACTTGCATCCCTTGGTTTTGCTGTCCTACAGCACTAGCCAGGGCCAT
Source organism: Malacoraja senta (assembly GCA_038087875.1). Classification (NCBI taxonomy): domain Eukaryota; kingdom Metazoa; phylum Chordata; class Chondrichthyes; order Rajiformes; family Rajidae; genus Malacoraja; species Malacoraja senta. Next base: position 271,489,214 of record CM075977.1, read on the forward strand.
ACCCTTTGCTGTGTATGTCCTGCCCGGGTTTGTCTCACCAAAATGCGACATCTCATATTTGTCTGAATTAAACTTCAACTTCATTTCCACAGCCCATTAGCTCAGTTGCTCAAGATCCAATTGCAATCACAGATAATCTTCTTCACTGTCCACTATTCCACCAATTTTACTGCCATCCACAAACTTGCCACCTTCATTCACATTCACGTCAATAATATAAATAATTAATAACAGTGGATCCAGCACCGATAGTCAGAGAGTCAAAGAGTGATACAGCGTGGAAACAAGCCCTATGGCCCAACTTGCCGACACTGGTCAACATGTCCCAACTACACTCGTCCCACCTGCCCGCATTTGGTCCACATCCCTCCAAACTTGTCTTATCCATTTACCTAACTGTTTCTTAAATGTTGGGATAGTCTCTGCCTCAACTACCTCCTCTGGCAGCTTGTTCCATACACCTACATCCCTTTTTATGAAAAATTTACCCCTCAGATCCCTATTAAATCTTTTCCCCCTCACCTTAAACCTATGTCCTCTGGTCCTCGTTCACCTACTCTGGGGCAAGCGACTCAGTGCAGCTACCGGATCTATTCCCCTCATGATTTTATACACCTCTTTAAGATCACCCCTCATCCTCCTGTGCCCCAAGTATTCCTCCAAGAGTCCCAGCCTACTCAACCTCTCCTTATAGCTCAGACCCTCTAGTCCTGGCAAAATCCTCGTAAATCTTCCCTATACCCGCTCCAGCTCCCCGTCAATCCCCGTGGCACGTCATTTGTTACAGGCTACTAGTCGAAAAACAACCCTTTCAACCCGCTTCCCCATCTTCAGATCCACCATCCATCCTCACCTGTTCCCTTTAACCCACCATTCCTCCCTCTAGTTCTACATTTTATTCCTTGCCTTCTTTCTTATCAGATTCAACTCTCTGATACCCTTGATATTTTCCACTTATCACTTCCAGACTTTGCAACTATTTCTACTGCCTCCGTCCCTGCCACTTGACTCATCTGCTAATCCACCCCTCATTACCTAGATCCACCAATCACTTCCCAGTTCTTGCACCATCCCTTCCCCTCAGCTCTTTCTACCCACTATCTCCCCTTTGCTCTAGTTTTTAGAGAAGGGCCCTTCTGCCCACCAAGTCTGTGCTGACCATCAATCACCCATTCTCTAGTTATATGTTATCTCAGTTACATTCTACACTCTAGGGGCAATTTACAGAAGCCAATTAACCTACAAACCTGCATTTCTTTGACATGTGGGAGGAAACCAAATCACCCAGAAGACAGCAAAAGACAATAATGAGTTTAGAACGTTTGCATGAAAACAGGCTCTTTGGCCCACCAAGTTCACATTGACCATTGATCAATGGTTCAAACCAATTCTATGTTACCCACTTACTCATCCACTCCCTACACATTAGAGACAATTTACAGAAGCCAAGTAACCTACAAACCTGCACTTCTTTGGAATGTGGGAGGAAACCGGAGCACCCGGAGAAAACCCATGCACCCTTGCAGCCTCTGGAAGAAAGGTCCCAACCCAAAATGTTGTCTGGTCCATTTTCCTCCTTAGATGCTGCCTGACTCACTGAGTTACTCTGGCAGTTTTTTTTAGCTCTATAACCTGCTATCTTGCCAGTCAAGTCCTGGCAATCAAACCTGCTAGTGGAGCAACATTGTGGCCTTTGTCAGAGTGTTAGATTGCAATCGGCAACTGACTGCACTCTAGATATAATTTTCATGTCAGCTTAAATATATCATCTTGCAAATGCAACTCTGAATCTGCAGCAACACATTAATGCTACAGTCCTGAGTTTTTCATAAGTGATATAACAGTTCTGCTGCTGTAGTCCAGATGTTACACAAGGCATATCCAAGGCATGGAGAAACAATTTGGCATACACTTTGCACTTGTCATGTGCCAAAGAATGTGATAACAATCACCATTTAGGGACCAGTAACTCTGGTTATATTTCATCTTTATGGCAGTCAGCTGATCAAAATCATATGAGGTTTGCTTCTACTGTTTTCTTGCTTTTGCAGAAAAGAAACCAAAATTAAAATCAACTCTATACGTTTTTGAAGAGGGAATTTTGTAATCCCATGGACTGGTTGTTGTTTTTAATAGGCTTCTTAACAAATGTATTGAAAATTTATTTAAAGCAAGCAAACAAAATTATTTTTACCTCATTGCACTTGCTATTATGCCTCTTGCTATGTTTGAATACAATTATACTTCTGCAGATCCAGTAAACTAAATGACATAGTAACATTTGCAATGAACAATTCTTGATTTTGGTAATACATTAAAATGTCCAGTTTACTGATAGGGATTAAATACTCCTTATATAAAAGCCAATGTATTTGATATACATTTTGATAACATGATTAATTTAGATTTAGATTTTTCAGATATGAGATTCTATTTTGATTCTAAATTTCAACTAACTAGGGTGGCACTGTGGCACAGCGGTATAGTTGCAGCATTACAGCGCCTGAGCCCTGGGTCCCGAGTTTGATCCTGACCGCGGCTACTTGTCTGCACGGAGCTTGTACATACTCCCCATGACCTGCGTGGGTTTTCTCCAAGATCTTCAGTTTCCTCCCACTCTCCAAAGGCGTACAGGTGTGTAGGTTAATTGGCTTGGTATAAATGTAAATTGTCCCTGGTGTGTGTAGGATAGTGTTAACGTGCGGGGGAATGTTGGTCGGTGTGGAATTGTTGGGCCGAAGGGCCTTTTTCCGTACTGTATGTCTAGACTAAACTAAACTAATAGTAAAACAAATGGTAAAATAACTGTAAGAATTCTGCCGTGTGTTTCACACGGAGTGTGTCTTTAAAAGCTGACACTCTGCTCTTGTTGGTGGACACAAAATGCTGGAGTAACTCAGCGGGACAGGCAGCATCTCTGGAGAGAAGGAATGGGTGATGTTTCGGGTCGAGACTTCTTCAGACTGATGTTAGGGGAGTGGGTGGGACAGAGATAGAATGTAGTCGGAGACAGTAAGACTGGTGGGAGAACTGGGAAGGGGGAGGGGATGGAGAGAGAGGGAAAGCAAGGGTTATTTGAAGTTAGAGAAGTCAATGTTCATACCGCTGGGGTGTAAGCTACCCAAGCGAAGTATGAGGTGCTCTTCCTCCAATTTGCGCTGGGCCTCACTCTGAAATGAAGGAGGCCCAGGACAGAAAGGTCAAATTGGGATTTGGAGGGGGAGTTAAAGTGCTGAGCAACTGGGAGATCAGGTAGGTTGAGGCGGATCGAGCGGACAGTTCAGCGAAACTGTCTTCTCAGTTCTCCCACCAGTCTTACTGTCTCCGACTACATTCTATCTGTCCCGCCCACTCCCCCAATATCAGTCTGAAGAAAGGTTTCGACCCGAAACGTCACCCATTCCTTCTCTCCAGAGATGCTGCCTGTCCCGTTGAGTTACTCCAGCATTTTGTGTCTACCTTTGATTTAAACCAGCATCTGCAGTTCTTTCCTATACACTCTGCTATTGTTGCAGTGTCCCAATGGGTCAGGAGATGTAAAAAAGTGGGTGACCTCCCTTGGGGAAGAATTTTCTCCCTTGAATAAACCCATGCAGTCACAGGTAGAACGTACAAACTCTGTACAGACAACATCTGTCAGCAGGATCGAACCCGAGACTCTGGCGCTGTAATGCAGCAACTCCACCGCTGCGCCACCGTGCCGCCCTAGTTGAAATTTAGACTCAAAATAGTATCCCATAAGTGAAAATTTTAAATCTAAATTGATCATGTTATCAACATTTATATCAAATACATTGTTGTTTATATATAATAAGAAATATTTAATTCCTACATTGTTTCAAATGGCATTTTAACTAACTTTTTGTATAAGACCAATTCAGGGATTACTGCTAAACACTATCATAGTTTGTAGTGGCAGATTTTTATATCGTTCAAGAGATTACCCCCTCTAGCCGCTAAGTGGACTTCATGTTTAGGGGAATGTCTTTATACGCATGCGAGCTCTCTGTCCGAGACCTTCAGAGCTTCTTCACAGATAAATCTTCAAAACACAGTCCTTTGATTAATAAATTCTTTATTGTTGATGAAAAACAATAAGGTACATCCAAACTTCTTCCGACTCGTACACTATAATCTTCATCGAACTCCAGCTTATCACTTTAAAGGTTAGAAAACTCCTCGTGTCTCCGTTACGCTTCGCATGGTCAAAGGGTAAACCTTCCCCATGCTGGTCCCAAACTAAACTAAAAACTAAGCTTCTGCGCAAGAAACTTAGCTCAAAACACGCCTTAAAATACGTCCTAAATCCCACTCACAATATAACGGGCAGTCTAAAATTTAAAGACACATGCCATCATTAATGACACACAAAACAAGCCAAAGCCACATAGTTTACACTCAAAAATAGTTGCAATACACCTCCTATTGTTATTAATCACTGTCTTTGCACAGAATGTCTTGTACTTCTGTAAACTCTGAAGAATTATTTTGAATGAAATACATTGTTGATGGGTTAACTTTCCAGCATATTACAATCAGCAATGCAACAATGCAGCAGGCCTCTATATTCCCTTGCTTTGCAAATGGATTGATTGAGGTCCTGCAGAAAAAGCTGCTGTAGTAGTTGTTCAGTGCTCTTTTCTCCAAAGGAATGCCCAAAGTGCATGGGTGGTCTTCACAACCCCTACTTATATCACTCAAAGGAGGTAGCAGTGGAAGAAACACGATTAATTATGACATTGTGCTAAATAGAGAAGCCAACTGTGCAAGAAGCAAACTTTTCCCAAGTGAGGTGAATGTAAAAAAGATATAATACATTACTACATGGAGACACAAAGTGACTGCAGATGCTGGGATCAGTGAGCAAAAAGCAAATTGCGGGAGGTGTTCAGCGGGTCAGACAGCATCTCTGCAAGAAAATGGGCAGACAACGTTTTGGAGTCCCGAACTGAAATGTAATCCGTCCATTTCCCTCCATAGATACTGACTGACCTGCTGAGTTTCTCCAGCAGATTTTGTTCCTGAAATAAGTTATTAATTTGAGTATTCTCTAAATTTCACATTGAAAGTGCCTGTTACGTTTCATTTGAACCCCAGAATCTCAGCTGTACTGAACTGTAAATTGTGATGCTATGCATTATCTGAAACCCAGAGGTTCTGTACTTTGCATACCCTGAATAACAGAATGTTAATGGTATACACCAACTGGATCTCAGGTGACACATCCTGGGCATCCAATCAGTGTATGTAGATTGTGTTCTCTGATCATCAGAGGGTACATGGGTGTTCACTGAACTGCAAAGTATCTGTGCTATATGCTCCTGTACATTCGCTCATGCCCAGATTGTGCATGCTCTTCACTATTTGATCTCCATACTGTACATGCTGTGCTTCCTCTGAATGCCAGTGTCTCAGATTGTCCATGCTGTACCTTCTTTGAACTCCAGACTGCATGCTGTATGTTTTCTGTACCACGTTGTAAGCGTTGGTTATTACCAGACTGCATGTGCATAAGGTTCAAAATATTAGCCTTGGGCAATCTCAGAACCCCAGGGTATCCAAGCATAAATCTGCTGATCCCCAGAAAGTCAGCGATTTTATGTTCTCTGAACTCTGGTGTCAACAATGTGCGTGATCTGAGTTGGAGAGTTTGGCATTGTGCATTCCTAGAACTTCAGCAAGTTAAACACTGAACTTTCTCCTAACTCTCATACTTAGTTTAGTTCTCCTCCCCTCCCCCAGCACTGACCTCCCGGTGGCTCAGCACTTCAACTCCCCCTCCCATTCCGTATCTGACCTCTCTGTCCTGGGTCTCCTCCATGGCCACAGCGAGCAACACCGGAAATTGGAGGAAATGCACCTCATATTCCACTTGGGCAGTCTACATCCTGGGGGCTTGAACATTGAATTCTCCCAATTCTGCTAGCCTTTGCTGTCCCCTCCCCTTCATCAGCCCTCTAGTGGTCTCCTCCCCTCCCCCAGCCCTCGGGCTCCTCCTCCGCCTTTTTTCCTTTCTTCTCCCCACCCCCTATCAGTCTGAAGAAGGGTTTCGGCCCGAAACGTTGCCTATTTCCTTCGCTCCATAGATGCTGCTGCACCCGCTGAGTTTCTCCAGCATTTTTGTGTACCTTAGTTTAGTTTAGTTTAGTTTAGAGATACAGCGCGGAAACAGGCCCTTCGGCCCACTGGGTCCGCGCCGACCAGCGATCCCCGCACATTAACACTAACATACACATAAACCCAGCCAATTAACCTACAAACCTGTACGTCTTTGGAGTGTGGGAGGACACTGAAGATCTCGGAGAAAACCCAGGTGGTCACGGGGAGAACATACAAAATCTGCAGACAGCACCCGTAGTCGAGATCGAACCCAGGTCTCCGGCGCGGCAAGCGCTGTAAGGCAGCAACTCTACCGCTGCGTCACTGTGGTCGCCTGATATGTTGATGGCCTGCATTTTCTACAATCCAGCATGTTGGCACAGTGCTTTCTCTGAACTGCCAAATGTTACTGCTCTATGATCTTTAAATGCCAGCATGCTGGAGCTGGCCAGAAGCACAAGATGTTCAATGAGCTTCAGATGGTTAATGCTGGGCATTCGCATGGGTAAAAGGTTTCACTGCATATTCTGAGAGGTGGAGGAGGCAGATGTTACTGCTCATGTTAGACCCAGTGACGTTGGGTTAAAATGAGAACCAGGAAGCAAATTGGAACTTGAAGGAAGTCGACTCTTAATTATTCCCAGAACTATGGACTGAAGAAGGGTCTCGACCCGAAACATCACCCATTCCCTCTCTCCAGAGAAGCTGCTTGTCCCGCTGAGTTACTCCAGCACTTTGTGTATATCTTCGGTTTAAACCAGCATCTGCAGTTCCTTCCTACACATATGGACTAGTGAGACTAGAAATAGGAAGATTGGGAAAATTAATTCAGGAGCAAAATATATAGTGTATGGTGGTGATCTTCAGATTCTGGAGCATTAATTGCAGCTCTACTACAGAGGAGACTTGGGAGCAATTTCCAAGCATGTATGCTTTATCAGTGTTGCTCAGAAATGTTTAAAATGAACTGACAGTTGGAAAGACATCAGCATATAGCTTGGTCAGGTTACACCCCAGCAGTATGAATATTAACTTTAACTTACAAGTAACCCTTGCTTTCCCTCTTTCTCCATCCCTCCCCCTTCCCAGTTCACTGACCAGTCTGACTGTCCCCCTGATTAAATTTCTATCCCTGTTTGCTTCGTTGTCACCTTCTCCTGGCTAACATTGATCTATTCTACATTTTCTTTCATCTGCATCTCTTTTGATTTCACACCTTACACATCCTTATCTCTGTGTCTGCCTCTTCTCCTCAGTCTGAAGGTGTCAACCCGAAATGTCCCCATTCCTTCTACCCAGAGATGCTGCCTGTTCCATTGAGTTACTCCAGCATTTTGTGTCGATCTTCAGTGTAAACCAGCATCTGCAGTTCCTTCCTACACATCAGCAGTAAAGAGGAAAAAGATGTACAGATTGGATAGTTCTAGAAAAGGTCATAATACAATATTCAATAGGTACAAACTAAGAAAGCATAAGGAATGCAAAGTCACATTTAGAATGCATGTATAGAGTTTTGGGGGCAACATCAATATGTTAAAGATGAGATGATAGATTAATTGGTAGAAGTAAAGTCAGAAAAGTTGAGATATTTATTACGAAAAATATTAAATATATAATGTAATGATAATATACTAGTGATGGTCTAGGTGTAATAAGGGAGAAAACGATATGGAGAAATGTGGAAAGTAAGAACAGGGAAATGTTGATGTAGAATTCATTAACATGTTCATTAAGATGTT
>CM075977.1:271497251-271576015 GCA_038087875.1 Malacoraja senta
AGTCTTAAAAGGTTTAGCAATCCACTACTATGCTTGGTCAGCAGTGGTTCAAGAAAATAAATCACCACCACATTTTTAGTTTAGGCTAGTTTAGTTTAGCTCATTGTCACATGTAACGAGGTACAGGGAAAATCGTTTTTTGTTGCGTGCTATCCAGTCAGCGGAAAAACTATAGATTATTACAAACAAGACGCCCACAGTGTACAGGTATGGGATATTGGAAATAATGTTTAGTGCAAGATAAAGTCCAGTAAAGTCCGATTAAAGATCGTCTGAGGCGCTCCAATGAAGTAGATGGTAGGTCAGGACCGCTCTCTAGTTGGTGATAGGATGGTTCAATTGCCTTATAACAGCTGAGAAGAAATTGTCCACCACTCATTGTCAACAATGCCAGAACCCATAAAAATTGAATAAATGAAATAAAATCATGGCACTGCATAATTCTGTTTCTAGCAAACAAAGATGTATGGAAGAGGGAAGAGAAGGTTGAAGGGAGGAATTATTTGAAAAATAATAGGAATGTGCATCCAGAGAAAAAAAATTATCTTAAGAAATTCTCTAACTCTTGATGAAGTAAGTATGATCTTGAAGGTCCATCTCTGGTCATGCTATCAATGCACCCCACCTATCAAGCAAAGTCAATGAAGGTCATGTTTTCCTTGGTAATAAGGAAACAGAAGCTGATTATGGAGGAAGTCTAAATGGAAACATTTGAATCAATATCTGAGTTGTTGAACTTGGTATCGAGTCCAGAAGGATGTAGTCCTGCTGAGTTGAAATATTAGATGCCATTGATCAAGTTTACATTGAGTGTCATTGGAACAATGTTGGGGGAAAAGGACAGCGGGAGTGAGATCAGGAATTGAAGTGAGAGATGAGCAGAAGCTTAGAGGAATTAGAGGAAACTGCGTGCTTAACAATGAATAGTATATGCAGAACTGAAAGTGAATTGTCACTTCACCCGAAAGATACACTTGGGCTTATAGCTGGAATGTAGAAAGCTGTACCGAGACATTGAAATGCTTGGTCAATACTACATGATGGAACTTTTTTTAATGAGAAAATTCAATAAGAACATTTAACACTCCAGGAAATTTTACTGCCATTTTCATCATGGTGTGCACATGTATTCATAGCATTTCCAGCAGATACTGGGTCATGTCCTTTTACACAGGAACATGTTTTTACAGTGCTCGTTTCTATAGAACAATGTGATTTACAGATCTCAACACAATCCGCTAAAGCCAACTGTTGATGTAAATGTCTGCAGCTGTTTAGTTTAGTTCAGAGATACAGCGCGGAAACAGGCCCTTCGGCCCACTGAGTCCGCGCCGACCAGCGATCCCCGCACACTAGGGACAATTTACAATTATACCAAGCCAATTAATCTACAAACCTGTACGTCTTTGGAGTGTGGGAGGGAACCGAAGATCTCAGAGAAATCCCATGCAGGTCACGGGGAGAACATACAAACTCCGTGCAGACAGCACCCGTAGTAGGGATTGAGCGCGGGTCTCTGGCGCTGCAATCGCTGCACCTCCTTGCTGCCCACAAAGAGACTTTCAATGAGATGCACAAATAATCCTGCACTGTGATGCCACGCCACTCCAGAGGTCTCATTTGTGTTGTTGAATGAGCAGATAAGTATCGAAGGCAGGGCAATCTGCCCTGGGACCTGATGAATGGACAGATAGGTAACAGGCTGCTCTTAGTGGCACGACCATATTCTTCACGGTTAACTATGCCTCCAAGTATTATGGTGGCAGGAGGGTGTTAGCGGCAAGGGGACATTTCCAAAAAACAACAGGGAGAGGCAAGATTGGATGGGTATATGGACGGGAAAGGAATGGAGGGTTATGGTCTGAGTGCAGGTAGATGGGACTAGGGGGAAGTATTTTATTTTTAATTTAAAAAAAAAAAAAAAAAAAAAAAAAAATTAAATGTTCGGCACGGACTTGAAGGGCCGAGATGGCCTGTTTCCGTGCTGTTATGGTTATATGGTTATATGGTTATATGGTTATAAACTAAAAGGCACCATTCCAAAAGAGGTACAGGAACAGTGTGATCTGTGGCTAAATGTGCACAAATATTTGTAAGAGGCAGGGCCGTTGTGGAAGTAATTAAAAGCAATTAAGATAATCAGAGAGTCATGGAATCACAGAGCGTGGAAACAGGCCCTTCTGCCCATCCATGCCAACCAAGATGCCCCATCGATGCAAGTCCCATTTGTCCACATTTGCCAACACTTATTTTTCTAAGTATTTCTTATCCACGTACCTGTCCAAGTGTCTTTTAAATGCTGTTATAGTACCTGCCTCAACTACCTCTGCTGGCAGCTCGTTCCCTATACCCATCACCCTCTGAGTTCATAGGTTGCCCCTCATATTCCTATCTTGTCCATCTCACCTTAAGCCTAAGTCTCTGGTTTTTGACCCTGAGCAAAAGAGTCTGTGCATTCACACTATCTATTCCCCTCATGATTTTATACACCTCTATAAGATCACCCCTCATCCTACTGCGCTCCAAGGAATAGAGTCTTAGCCTGCCCAATTTCTCATCCTCTTGGGGCTCAGCCCCTCTAGTCCTAGCAACATCCTCGTAAATCCTCTTCTCTAAACTCTTTCCAGCATCATGACTTCCTTCCTATGGCAGGATGACCAAAACTGAACACAAAACTCCAGTTCCTGGGCTTTTCCACAAGAATAGAAACAATGTTGAATTTTCAGAAGACACTGGTTTAGCAACAACTATACAGTTCCATGTCCAGTTCTGAGCTCCACACGTTAGGAAAGTAGGTCTTAGATTGCAAAGAAGATTTGCTAAGATTATTCAAGGGATAAGAGCCTTCAGTTACATGGATAGAGTAGAAAATCTGCAGCTGTTCTTGGAGCAGGGGAAGTTAAGAGAGGATGCGATAGAAGTGTATAAAATCATCAAAACTTTGGACAGTGTCGATGGAAAGATCCTCTTTGGACAGTGTAGATTCCTGCTGATGGGAGAACAAAGAACGAGAAGGCATAGAATTGGCAAGAAACTAGGAGTAACATGAGGAAATGCTTCCTTACATAGTGCATGGTTATGATCCAGAATGCACTGTGGGTGGACTTGGAGACAGGGCTGTTGGGAGTGAAGGGAGGCAAGTTGGAAACATAGAAACATAGAAAATAGGTGCAGGAGTAGGCCATTCGGTCCAAGCCAGCACCGTCATTCAATATGATCATGGCTGATGATCCAAAATCAGTACCCCATTCCTGCTTTCTCCCCATATCCATTGATTCCTTTAGCCCTAAGTGCTATATCTAACATAGGACTAGCTATACTACTTGCATAGAGCAGATGCAGTTCGATGAACCTCTATGTTGGAACTGATCTGTGAATACATGCACCTCTAAGACACGGACAATTTATCCCAAACACTTTATATCCAAGGAGAAAATGCTGTGCTGAATTTCAGTGAAGGCGAATTCAGTTCAATCTTCACCTCAAGGAATGGCCTAAGAAGAATTAAATGAAAGTATTCAACAAAGCGGTCAATAATCTGCATTTGATCTTGAATACCATGCACCAAATTGGAAAAGCAGTCCAAGTAAATTGTTTTTCTGCCTGGAAGGAATGTTTATAGCCCTGGATAATGGAAAGAGGAGGTAAAAGAACAGATGCAAAGAGTTTAATTTTACTTTTGCATAATAATTTACAGCTGACACTGTAGCACTAAATTGTAATTACAGCCGCAGTCCTCTGGCCTCGAGGAGAATGGGCACATATTGAAATTCTATTTCAAAATCTTTCCTTTACATTTCAAACAATAAAAGCCAAACGTAATATCTTTTATTAAATTAATGAAATTCACGAATCTGCTTCATCCTTTAGTAGATTATCTTTTCACTTTAGCAAGAGCAATGTTTTCAGTTTTTTGTAAAATTTGCTATATATCATACAACTGCTGAGAAAAGTATGGGCAAGTTATTTGTCTCTTGAGTTAAATTATTGCAGGTTTTTTTTTGCACTTCTGGCAATGGAAGTTCAGACCATATTGCGTTGGGAACTACTTATATGAAGCTTTACTTCATGAGAACGATCATGTCTGCAATGGGCAAATGCTTTCCAAGGATAACAAAAGGCCACCATGATTCGACTGTGGCAGACCACACCAAGATGCCCAGAGGTCTTTGAGCTCTTGTTACATAACCATTTGAAGTGCCAAATATGAGAGCTATCCCTTTTGCAGGAGAGGAGGTGTTCCAAGAAGTTCTGGCACTGCACTGGATGCCTTGCTGGAGGAGATGGAGCAAGAATGGTCTCACAAGAAGCAGATGGTCACAACGATCAGTGTGAAACTTGCCTGAGAACCTGCACGCCGTGTTGCCCGAGGTTAAAAGCTAAATCATGGTACTTGAAGAAACAAAGAACTGCAGAACCTGGTTAATACACAAACAGAATTAATGCTCTGTTGTCACATAGTCGCGCATAAAGGGCGCTGACTAAGTTACAAAGTACTCCCGCGCCAGACCCACCTATGTTCTCCCACCCCCCCCCCACCCTCCTCCTCCCTCACGGTGGTCCCCCATGCTGGGTCCTACTTTGTTCCTTCCCCCGGCAGCGGTATCCTCACTTCTGCATGTCCGTCCTCGATCGTCGGTCAGCGCCATCATCGACCGCCGCACTGACCTCTCCACTATCACCGTCGAGTCCTATCCGGACGTCTGTGTGGAGCCGACCCAGGCCCCAAAGAACCAGGCTGCAGGCTTCATCGACTCGCGAGGCTCCACCTCCGGCAAGCGAGGCTCCGGCCCATGAGGCTCTGACCTCAGCTTCTCAGCAGTCCTCCGGAATTTAAGGTTCACAAGAATCTTTTAAGTTCTTGTGAACCATCATTTCCAAGGACCTTAAATGGGGGGCCACCATCAGTCAAAAAGGCACAACAGAGGGTGTACTTCCTGCGGCAGCTGAAGAAACACAATCTGCCACAGGCAATGATGGTCCAATTCTATACGGCCATCGTAGAGTCTGTTCTCACCTTCTCCATCATGGTCTGGTTTGGCTCAGCCGCCAAGCACGACACCCAGAGGTTGCAGCGAATCGTCCGATCAGCTGAGAAGGCTATTGGCTGCAACCTTCCCTCAATTGACGAACTGTACACTGCAAGGGCCAGGAAGCCAGCGGGTAAGATCATCTCTGATCCCTCTCACCCTGGCCACAAACCTTTTGGAATCACTTCCCTCTGGAAGGTGACTCCGGACTGTCAAAGCTGCCACAGCCAGACATAAAACAGCTTTTTTCCACGAGTAGTAGCTCTACTCATTAACCAAAAATCTGTAGCCTCCTTTTGCTCTGATATTTTATTTAATTCACATGTTTAATCGATAATGTTTTATTATTAATGTTTAATATTTTATGTGTCATTCTTTATTGTCATTGTATGTCGTGTTGTCACTTGCGAGCGGAGCACCAAGGCAAATTCTTGTATGTGAACATACTTGGCCAATAAACTTATTCATTCATTCATTCATTCAGAGATGGACATTTCTGGTATCATATCCATGTATGGAACTGGGACCCGTGGTTTTTATGGTCACGCCATATCTAATCATCCCTCTATCTCCTCTTTCCACAATCCCATTGGCTTACAGAGTATGCGTGGAGTAAAGAGACAACTCCCATTCTCCTTTCTCGCTTCACCATGCACTGAGTGCATTTCCTTTACAAGAATTGCAAACCTATCCAGGGTTTTGAAGAAAGTGAAGATAAAGGCACGCCATTGTTCAATTTAACCATACCGAAACAATTAATGATTTGTTCACTAGCTTTGATTAGCGTTGAATTGATATCTGTGCACAGTGAGACAAAGGGCATGATTAGGCTGCAGGACGGGAATAAGAATAGTGCGAGTTCCCATTTTCCAGAGGTCAATACATCACAACAATGAATGAAGCAATTGCCAGTGCCAACTTTAGAGCTCATAAGTGATGGGTAACTTTATTGGCATTTTTTCATTCTCCACTGCAGCACAAGCGGAATAGGTGCAATAATGAAAATTCAGTTTACCAATACGCAAGCTTAGACTGCAATGATAATGGCTCTGGATACTGTAGTTCACAAAGATTTACAGCATGTCACAGAAATCCAACAAGCTTTCCTCCACCAAAATCTAAAAATTGTTGAGATGTCAGCCTTCTGAACAGCAACAGCTTTACACTTTGTACTAATCAGGGGTTGTGCTTAGCTGTGGTAATACTGTACTGAACTGCACACAAAAAAAAAAATTTTCACTGTACATCTGTACATGTGATAATAAAGAATCATGAAACCATTGAACAAAGCCTAAATCTGCTGTCTTCTTTGTGATCCCACTCCTGACCCACCACGTGTAGCTGAACAACTCAAACAGTTTGAAGTACACATCACACATAGCACTGGGACATAACACTGGACTATAACCATCATGGCAATACTGTCATTTGTTATTATAACGAGCATCAGTTACAAAAAACCCAAATGGGAATCTTTCAGCTCCAGTCCCTCTTTCCTGAAGGCATTTGGGAATAGTTACCTGTATATCCATTATCCCCTGCTGATGTCACGAGGGGTCACGGAAGGTTCTCCTTCCTCCATGCAGTCAACATTCTGCTTATCTATAGGCACTCCTGACAATAGCATATGCTCACTATCGCCATGTTGTTCTTTTGGACTAGTCTTTGTGAAGTTATGACAGAGATACCAGGTACCCAGAGTCCCCGCCGTTATTGGCAGTACCACTGCACAAAGGAGAAAGTGGAGGTGTTAGACACTGTGTCCTTTTCTTTGACACCACAAGCACTAACTCACACACTGGCGCCATAAAGGTTGGGCGTTAGATGGACACAATGCATGTGGAAAGACACATGGCATTATCAGACTAAAGATGGTCTGGAGAGATAGGAAAGCCAGAACAACAACTCCTGAAAGGCATAAACACACCTTGGTTCTACTCCAATGACTTGGATGAAGAACACAAGGAAGAAATATAATGAGGAGGCTGATGCAGATACAAGTCGAAATTGAAGTGGAAATGCTTCGTATCTTGTTGAGAATGCTGAATATTTTTCACCCAGTGAGTTGTGAATCTGTGGAATTCTCTGCCACAGTAGGTAGTGGAGGCCAATTCACTGGATGTTTTCAAGAGAGAGTTGGATATAGCACCGAGGGCTATGAAATCAAGGGATGTGGGGGGAAAGCAGGAATGGATAACTGATTCTGGAGATCAGCCATGATCATATTGAATTGCAGTGCTGGCCCGAAGGGCCAAATAGCCTACTCCTGCACCTATTTTCTATGTTTTCTTGTCTATATCTTCACCAG
This sequence comes from Malacoraja senta, assembly GCA_038087875.1. Taxonomy (NCBI): domain Eukaryota; kingdom Metazoa; phylum Chordata; class Chondrichthyes; order Rajiformes; family Rajidae; genus Malacoraja; species Malacoraja senta. The sequence continues at coordinate 271,504,590 of CM075977.1, forward strand.
TGCATCACCACCTGCACTGATGGTGCCTGGAAATGGTGTGCACCTCAGCTCTGGCTCAATCTGACAGTCGTGGTGCAGCAACAGTTCCGTTTAGAGATACAGCTTGGAAACAGATCCTTCAGCCCACCAAGTCCACGCCAACCATCGATCACCTGTTCTCACTAGTTCTATGCTATTCCACTTTCACATCCACTCCCTACACACTAGGGACAATTTTTGGAGAGACTAATTAACCTACAAAACCACACGTCCTTCGGATATGGCAGGAAACCTGAGCACCCAGAGGAAACCCACACGGTCACAGAGAGTACATGCAAGCTCCTCACAGGCGGCACCTGAAGTCAAGATCAAACCTGGGTCTCTGGTGCTGTGAGGCAGTGGTTCTACCAGCTGTGCCCTTGTGCCACCCACCACCTGCACTGATAGAGCAGGTTTGTGTTTGTGTCAAAGCACATACAAAAGCCACCCAATCTATTTGTGCTTTATTGGGGTCACGGTGTGCTCCAATTAGAGCTCTGCTTGCTACCATTTGGATGCAGATTATGTTTGAATAACAGCAGTGCGATGCCAATTGAGAGCTCACCGTTACCATGGGAACTGCTGATCATCTTCTTTGCTGCAGGCCCAGAGGCACTGTGAGTTGTGCAACCCACGTGGTATCAGCTACACAGCCCATTGGATCGAATCTATATGCTGGCCTCATTAATTTACAGAAACATAGAAATTCATGTCACAGAAGGATAACATTTGATTCTCCAGCTATTTAGACTGTTCCCATTTCTCAGCTCTCCCAGTGTAGCCTTGTATACAGCTCTTCAAGTATTTTGAATCTTTGAATTAAAACATTAACTGTTTCTTTGTCCAGTGGTTTTGCCTGACATGCTGAGTGTTTCTAGCATTTTCAGTTTTTATTTTACATTTCCATCATCTGCAATTTTTTTCCACCCCTGGTCACACGTTTCACTAAACTGAATTCCAATGACAATAATTTTCCTTGCCAGTCAGTCAATAGGTTCCCGCAGCCTATAACTGCTTTAGTCAGAGGGTGGTGAATCTGTGGAATTCTTTGCCACAGAAGGCTGTGGAGGCAAAATCAGTGGATATTTTTAAGACTGAGATAGATAGATTCTTGATTATTACGGGTGTCAGAGGTGATGGGGAAAAGGCAGGAGAATGGAGTTAGGAGGGAGAGATAGATCAGCCATGATTGAATGGTGGAGTAGACCTGATGGGCCAAAGAGCCTAATTCTACTCCTATTCCTTATGACCTTATGAACTGTGGCACAGTGGCGCAGCGGTAGAGTTCCTGCCTTACAGCGCCAGAGACCCTGGTTTGATCCTGACTACGGGTGCTAACTGTATGCAGTTTGTACATTCTCCCTGTGACTGTGTGGGTTTTCTCTGGGTGTTCCGGTTCCTCCCACAATCCAAAGACATACAGGTTTGTAGGTTAATTGGCTTCGGTAAAAAACTGTAAATTGTCTCTTGTGTGAAAGATAGTGTTAGTATACGGGATGATCACTGGTCAGCACGGATTCAATGGGCCGGGCCCTGTTTCTGCGCTGTATCTCTAGAAATCGAAAAGTGAAGTAAAAAAACCTGTCACATTTGGTTTATTTGCAAACTTCTTCATCAACATCTCTACATATAAGAGAAACACCAGGAACTGCAGATGTTGGAAACTTGAGCAAAACATGAAGTGCTGAAGTAACTCAGCAGGTCAGGCAGCATCTGTGGGGGATATGGTTGTGACATATCGGGTTGGAACGTTTCTTCAGACTGATTGTAGTGAGGAGAAAATGCTGAAAATGTGAGGAGAGTGTGGGGCAAAGCCTGGCAAGTGGATGCAGATGAGGGGGGTTTGATTGGCAAATGGGTGGAATAAGTGACACTCCAGATGAAAGGACACAAAAAGGTGTCAGATAAGGAGAGAGAGATGTAAAGCCAAAGGGTGGGATGTAGGTAGAAGGACACGGGGGGAGGAGGAAGAAAGGGCCGGGATAGTGGGAGAAATGTTTATTTAAATATAGATTATTGGAATACTATATCGGGAAAAGCTATACACAGTCTTGCCTCACCACATATTCACTAAAGGAGTCATGGCCTATTACTCTTTTTTTTCTTCCAATTGAACCAGTTTGGAATCCAGTTCCCCACTTTCGTATTAAGTCCCAAGAAGGGTCTCGACCCGAAATGTCACCCATTCAATCTGAAGAAGGGTCTTGACCTGAAACTTCGCCCATTCCTTCTCTCCAGACATGCTGCCTGTCCCGTTGAGTTACTCCAGCATTTTGTGTCTATCTTTGGCTCCCATGGACTTCTTGTTATTCCAGTCTGTTTGCCATGTGTGTTATTTTCATATACTGCACCTTGCCAAATTTCCAAGATAGAGGGGTGGGAGAAAGGGGGAAGGTGTGGAGACACTTTTAAGAAGCCAGACAACTTTTAATAAGCCAGAGATACACAGCTGTGAAGTTCGGCGGGCATTTAACATTATCGGTCGGTTATCCTTGGTTCTGAAAACTGGTGCTTATGTTTTTTTTTCCCAATGAGTCAATGAAAAAGACCAGTCAGCAAAGGCGATTAACTAAATCTACCTACGACTACCTCGACTACCTATAACTACATGGCGACCCCGCTACAACTGCACCAATGACTACAGGATTATTGATTTTCTCCATGGCGACCAATTTTTGGTTGTAGAAAATTTGCGGCGACCATACTGAGGCCGTGACTAGTTCCCAGAATGCGGGAACTCCTTGCGACAATGAAGGAGACTCACCAGAGACCACCAGCGAACATGTGGCGATCATGTGGCGAGCGCGGTTTCTCCTGCACTTGCCTAAAAAGTCGCTTAAGTGGGACAGGCCCATTAATAACACTTGAAATAAATAAATAATTCTTCACACCTTGCATGCCCTTAACAAATCCAGCCACAGTCCTTGATTAACCAGTGCCACTTTAAATGCAGAATCATGTTGTATCCTCAGAATGTATGCCCACCACACATGTTGGACTAGTTTATAGTTCCTTGATTTGTCTTTGCGCATTTTCTGACAATTGTATTACAATAGCTGTTTTATAATCTCCAGACACCAAGCATGAAGTTAAAGAAGAAAGTAAAAAGGGCCATTCGGCCCTTCAAACCTGCACCGCCATTCATTGTGGTCATGGCTGATCATCCACAATCAGTAACCCGTGCCTGCCTTCTCCCCACATTCCTTGATTCCGCTAGCCCCTAGAGCTCTGTCTAACTCTAGTAAAATTATGGTCAGGGTCATTGTTAGGCGCTTCCCCCCCTGGTGAACGCTATGTACTTACCTTTCTCTGTTTCTTTCCAGAGTGCAGACCTTGTGGCTGTGAGTCTGGAATCAAGGGGTTAAAAGGCTCCTGTACCCGATTGGCCAAGCTGCGTCAGGTGACGGGTGACTCATCTGAAGCTTAAAAGCTCAGAGCTCCCAGGATTCTCTCTCTTCTTCGTCGACCCTGACTTGTGAGCTGACTGCTGGAGTGAGCTGCGGAAGGCCTGGCCACATGGCATAGAACTTTGTGTTTTTTCACCATTACTTATTAACAAATATTGAATTGGGACGGATAAGGGCTGACCTTAGTGTTTTCGTGTATTTTGTTTCAGGGTTATATCTCTTTAGGCAGGTTTTAGAGACTCCGGTTCGACGGTCCATCATGTGGCTGGCTGGAGCACTATTAAATTGTTTGTCAGTCCATCCATATCCCTGACTGGGTTGTTTGAATCAGGTTTGGGTTTTGTGTTCCATTGAATAATTAAAACTATTTTTGAACTTGAACCTGGTTTTTGAATTATGTTACGCGGCTCTGAAGTACCTGCATTCGGGAGTCGTAACAAAATGGGGGCTCGTCCTAAGTTTTGAGGACCCTAGACGTTTTTTGGGGGGGGGGGGGTTTGGTAGGCTTCTGGTGACTAAGGAAGTCTGTGTTGTGAGGGAATTTTTTCTTCCGTTTGTGGTAGCATTGGTGCCCAGTGTTTAGCTGGTGGTTTGGTGCTACATTTGACATGGAGTTTAAAGGGAAGGAATTTATTGAAGCTCCTAGTCGGGAGTTGTTTGATAGATGTACGAAGGAGCATTTGATTTTTCTGGCAGAGAACTATGAAGTGCCTATTAACCCACATTCAAGGAAACAGTCCATTAAATCGGTGTTGTGGGCTGCGTTGGTGGAGGGTGGGGTTTTGCCTGACTGTGCAGACAGTCTCACACCATCTGTTCAGCCTGGTCAGGACATGGAGGCAATCATTAGGTTGAAGGAGTTAGAGCTGGCAATGAAAGAGGAGGAGACCAAAAGAGTCTCCCAAGAGGAGGAGACCAAAAGAGCAGAGATTCAGCTGCGTGGGGCTGAGGAGGAAACCAAGAGGGCAGTGATTAGGCTGCGGGAGAAGGAATTGGATGCCTCCCGGGTTTCTTCTAGGGAACGGGAGCTTGATATGAGCAAGAACATCCGCCTGGTTCCCCCCTTTAGTGAGAAGGATGTAGACAAGTTTTTCACAGTGTTTGAACGGGTGGCTTTGTCCATGAAGTGGCCTAGGGAAGTGTGGACCTTGCTATTGCAGTGTGTCCTTGTGGGTAAAGCACGGGAGGTGTACTCGTCTTTGTCTGTTGAAAGAAGTCTGGACTATGAGTGTGTGAAGTCTACAGTATTAAGGGCTTATGAATTAGTTCCAGAGGCGTACCGGCAGAAATTCCGGCACTTTAGGAAGTTTGATAGTCAGACTTATGTGGAGTTTGCTAGGGAGAAGGAGGCACTTTTTGACAGGTGGTGCGCTTCTCAAGGAGTGAAGGATGATGGGCAACTGCGGGCCTTGATGATTATGGAAGACTTTAAGAACTGTCTCCCTGAGAGGGTTACTACTTACCTTAATGAGCAGAAAGTGAATGAGGTGTCTAAGGCTGTGGTGTTGGCAGATGAGTATGTATTGACTCATAAAACTGATTTTGTTGGGCGATCCTATAGTTTTGGTGCACGGCCGGTTGATCGTGGTCGTGTCGCCGGTGGCAGTGTCAAAGATGTTTCTATGCCTGCAAGTGGCAGCACGTTGATACAGGGGGAGGTCCGAGCTAATAAGGTTGACGGAAATTTGAGGACTAACGAAGGTCCTTTGTGCTACTATTGTAGAGGGAGAGGGCACATGTTAATGTCCCGTTCTGAAGCAGAAAAATGCAAAGCCTGTGGCTTTGGTGGGTACACAGAAGGCACCTGTGGTACCTGAGGTGCCTGAGTCTGATGAGTGTAGGAATTATTCTGCGTTCATCATGAATGGTTTTGTTTCTCTGGAGGATGGGGGCGATAGAGTTCCAGTATCCATCTTGCGTGATACTGGTGCTACTCAGTCCTTTATATTGGAGAGTGTACTGCGTTTTCTGGGGAATCATCAGTTGGGTCAAGTGTCCCTGTAGTAGGATTCGGGATGGATGACATGGTAGTGCCTTTGCATACCGTGAGTCTCGAGTCCAAGTTGGTTTCAGGCCGGGTAACTGTTGGGTTACGGCCGTGTTTTCCCGTTGTGGGAGTTTCAGTAATTTTGGGGAATGACTTGGCAGGAGGTAGAGTTTTAGTTACTCCTGAGGCGACGGCTGTTCCGAAGGTGCAGAGTCCTGATGGATTGGCTATGCAGCATCCGAGGGTCTTCGCAGCTTGTGCTGTCACGAGGGCTATGGCTAAGAGCCAGGCGAAGTTTGGGGATGTAGTGGACCTGAATGAGAGCATTTTTGGGGATCAGGATGAGGGATCCTGTGTTGTGAAGGGTGTTTCTACATCTCAAGATGGGATAATGTCTGGAAATGGGCCGGTGTCGCTGTCACGTGACCGGCTGGTTGAGGAGCAAAAGAGTGATCCAGGTTTATCTGATCTGTTCGACTGCACGGTGCCTGAGGGGGATATGAATTCCACAGCAAAGGGGTATTTTCTAAGGGAGGGCTTACTGATGCGAAAGTGGTCTCCCTTGGATATATCTGGGTATGATGATTGGAGCGTGGTTGATCAGATTGTGATACCTCGTCGTTATAGGGACGAGATACTCTGTTTGGCTCATGATGGTCCTCTGGGTGGACATTTGGGGGTCAATAAAACGTATGACCGTATCTTACGGAATTCTTTTTGGCCAGGGTTGAAAAAGGACGTGAAACAGCAGTGCAGGTGTTATCACATTTGCCAGGTGGAAGGAAAACCGAACCAATCGATTGTTCCTGCGCCTTTATATCCAATCCCTGTGGTCGGTGAGCCGTTTGAGCGGATTCTAGTTGATTGTGTGGGTCCTCTACCTCGGACAAAGGTGGGCAACAAGTTTTTATTGACAATTATGTGTGCGTCGACCCGCTTTCCGGAGGTGGTCCCTTTGCGTAGAATTACTGCCCCTACCATTGTGAAGTCTCACTAAGTTTTTTTCGTTGTTCGGTTTGCCCAAGGTGGTGCAGAGTGACCAAGGTTCCAACTTCATGTCGAAGGTTTTTGGTCAGGTAATGAAGTTGTTAGATATTAAGCATTGTTACTCCAGTGCGTATCACCCTGAGAGCCAGGGAGCTCTCGAGAGGTTTCACCAGACTTTGAAATCAATGTTGAGGACTTACTGCCTGGAGTTTGAAAAAGACTGGGATGAGGGGGTTCATCTAGTTATGTTTGCGGTGCGTGAGGTCGTGCAGGAGACTTTAGGGTTCAGTCCAGCTGACCTGGTGTTCGCGCATACTGTACGTGGTCCGTTGAAGGTCCTAAAGGAGAAATGGTTGCAGGAGGATACAAAACGGAGTATTTTAGACCACGTCTGTACCTTTCGGTCTAGACTGAAGAGGGCATGCGAACTGGCAATGGGTAATCTTGCTTCTGCTCAGTCTAGGATGAAGGGGTGGTTCGACGGGAAGGCTTCTAGTAGGAATTTTTCTCCAGGTGACAAGGTCCTGGTGTTGTTGCCTATTCCTGGTTCCAGTCTGCAGGCTCGGTATAGCGGTCCCTATCAGGTGGTTAAGAAGGTTGGTGAAAGGGATTATGTTATTGGTACCCCTGATCGAAGACGTAAGACTCAGCTCTGTCATGTCAACATGATGAAGCAGTACCATGAGCAGGAGCCTGTGGAGGTTGATGGGGAGGTGCTGTGTCCTTCGGTTTCGTCTAAGCCTGTTTTGGCTGCAGTGGTGCTGCCCCCTGACACGGGTGGTGATGTGGATGAGGCACGGTTGTCTGTGGCAGTGACGCAGGGAAGGCTGTGTAACTCTGAGGCTTTGGAGTCGCTTCCCTTGTGGTTGTCTCATTTGACTGCAAGTCAGCGGGGTGATCTGCTTGCTTTGGTGGAGTCAAATGGGTCACTGTTCTCGGATGTGCCTTCTCAGACATCTGTGCTGCAGCATGACATTGACGTGGCCGGTGCTGCGCCAATTAAACAGCATCCGTATCGGGTCAACCCTGACAGGCGTCATCGTCTAGGGAGTCAGGTTGAATATATGCTGCGGCATGGCATTGCTGAACCTAGTTGCAGTCCGTGGAGTTCTCCGTGTCTACTGGCTACAAAGGCTAATGGGGAGGACAGGTTTTGCATGGATTTTCGGAAAGTGAATGGTGTAACTAAGCCGGATTGCTATCCTCTCCCACGAATGGAGGATTGCGTGGATCGTGTGGGAAGTGCATCTTTTGTGTCTAAGTTGGACTTGTTAAAAGGGTATTGGCAAGTTCCTTTGACTAGGCGGGCGAGGGAGATCTCTGCGTTCGTTATGCCTGATAACTTTCTGCTGTACATAGTAATGGCATTTGGGATGCGCAATGCGCCGGCAACCTTCCAACGGTTGGTGAACATTGTATTGTCCGGTTTGTCCTTCTGTGAGGCATACCTTGATGATCTGGTTGTGTGCTCCAGGTCGTGGATCGAACACATCGGTCATCTGAAGGAGGTATTTCATCGTCTAGCGGAGGCAAAGCTAACTATCAATCTGGGGAAGTGTGAGTTTGGCCAGGCCACAGTAACGTATCTGGGTAAGGTGGTGGGCCGGGGTCAGGTTCGCACTCTCAAGGAAAAGGTGGGGCATATTGTCGCATTTCCTGCTCCAACCTCGAGGACTGAACTCCGTAGGTATTTGGCTATGGTTGGGTACTATAGAGGATTCTGTCCAAACTTCTCTGCGGTGGCTGCCCCTTTGACGGATTTGCTGAGTCCGAAGGTAGCTTTTGTGTGGACCGCAGAATGTCAACAAGCCTTTGATCATACTAAAAGTCTTCTGGTGCACGCACCTGTGCTTGCGGCACCTGATTTTGTGCTTCCATTTAAGCTGGCAGTGGATGCTAGTGATCGTGGGGTTGGGGGAGTTCTTCTACAGGATGATTCAGATGGGGTGGAGCATCCAGTTTCGTACTTCTCTAAGAAGTTTAATCGTCATCAGAAGTGGTACTCCATCATTGAGAAAGAAGACCTTGCTATTTTAATGTCTCTGAATGATTTCGAGGTTTATGTTGGCTCCTCGAATGTCCCTGTCATCGTACTCACGGATCATAATCCGTTGGTATTTTTGCATAGTATGAAGAATAAGAACTGGCGGTTAATGAGCTGGAGTTTGCAGCTGCAAGACTACAACCTGGAGGTCAGGCATATCCGTGGCAAGGATAATGTCTTGGCTGACGCCTTGTCGCGCCAGTAGAGTTTTAGCTCCTGAATAGTTTCTGGGATTTGGTGGTGTTTTTTCTCTCTTCTTCCAAAACTTATTCAGTAACTTTGGGTGGGGGTGTTAGGCGCTCCCCCCCCTGGTGAATGCTATGTACTTACCTTTCTCTGTTTCTTTCCCGAGTGCAGGCCTTGTGGCTGTGAGTCTGGAATCAAGGGGTTAAAAGGCTCCTGTACCCAATTGGCCAAGCTGCGTCAGGTGACGGGTGACTCATCTGAAGCTTAAAAGCACAGAGCTCCCAGGATTCTCTCTCTTCTTCGTCGACCCTGACTTGTGAGCTGACTGCTGGAGTGAGCTGCGGAAGGCCTGGCCACATGGCATAGAACTTTGTGTTTTTTCACCATTACTTATTAACAAATATTGAATTGGGACGGATAAAGGCTGACCTTAGTGTTTTCGTGTATTTTGTTTCAGGTTTATATCTCTTTAGGCAGGTTTTAGAGACTCCGGTTTGACGGTCCATCACATGGCTGGATGGAGCACTGTTAAATTGTTTGTCAGTCCATCCATATCCCTGACTGGGTTGTTTGAATCAGGTTTGGGTTTTGTGTTCCATTGAATAATTAAAACTATTTTTGAACTTGAACCTGGTTTTTGAATTATGTTACGCGGCTCTGAAGTACCTGCATTCGGGAGTCGTAACAGTCATCATTATTTTCTCCCCGACTAATTGAAAGAGCCTGTAATAAAATATATTAAGATGTTGGTGAGTTTATTGAAGATATACCCTCTGCTCTACCCTCTCTCTTGGTGTGCATTCATGCTGCTGCACCTCCATACTTCTGCAGTGCTCGCCACATTATTTGTCATGAGGTTCCTTTTCCTGACTTACCTCAACCTGCAATGTTCCTTGGGCACGCGTAGGTGTATACATTTTGCAGTTCTATCTTTATTTTCATAATCAGCACAGCATCACCATCAGCACAGGAGCACCTCAAGGCTGCGTGCTCAGCGCCCTGTTCTATTCACTCTATACTCAAGACTGTGTAGTCGGACACAGTTCCAACTCCATCTTTAAATTTGCCAAAAACACCACCATTGATGGATGAGTTATGGATGATGATGAGAGAGTGTAAGAGGGTGATCGGTCATCTGATTGAATGGTGCCCGAAGAATAACCTTGCTCTCAACTTGGTCAGACCCTTCTTCAGGCCTCTACTTCCTTAGAAGATTGAAGTGTATCGTTATGTCAATGAATTCTGTCTTGAACGTCTACAGGTGTACGGCAGAGAGCATATTGACTGGTTGCATCACGTCCTGGTTCGGCAACTGGAACGCCAAGGAACGAAGGAAATTAAATCTCAAAATTCATCTAAATATTTTGCACCTAGAATGGCCATTCCTACCCAACTTTTCTTTTGAAATGACCAATACCATGACGTTATCATGATATTCAAGACTCTTTATATGAAGCTGAACACAACAATAAATGCCAAGAGTCTTCTTTCCTTTTCCTGGACACATATTTCCTCTGTCTTCTAAATTAATTTCTCAGCCACATGAACTCTTTTCCTAAACCCCTACCTTCCACATCTGAGTTATAGCCCTGTCCCACGGTACGAGTTCATTCCAAGCGCTCTCCCGAGTTTAAAAAAAATCAAACTCGTGGTAAGCACGGAGAATGAACGTAGCGGGTATGTCGGAGCTCGGGGACGTCTCTTAGCGGCTCATAACGCTAACGCAGGTACTCGGGAAGACTCGCTAACGGCAGGTAAGCACGGGAAGACTCGTGAAGATTTTTCAACATGTTGAAAAATGTCCACGAGAGCCCCGAGTACTGACGAGTGGCCATTACCGTAAACCTCCGAGTTCGAATCAGGGCAAACTCGGGAGAACTCTTGGAATAAACTCGTACTGTGGGACAGGGCTTTTAGTCTTGCTCCCTTGCGAGGGGAATGCCAATAGTATTGTGGATCGTTCATATACAGAATAAACATCTATGTTTGCTAATATTTCTTGAGCTTATCATATCACATGGCACACTCGTTTCTCTCACACTCTTACATACTACAATGAAGTCCATTTTCCATGAATAAAGAGCATCGGAGATCTCTCTAACATTGCAGTGTGCAATGACCTAGGAAATATCATATTAATCAGATACCACTCCCAGAATTGATGCAAAAGCAGGGGAGTACAAGATGATGCTATCTTTCACTTCTACAGATAAAGTAGTCTAAGCTGGGTGCTGAAGAAGTTCATGGTTTTCTGTCACCATCAGCTGGGAAAACTTTGCGTTTGAAATATTGTTACTTCAAGAGCTGGAGATTGGATCATCCGATATTGTTACTTCAAGAGCTGGAGATTGCAAAACATTCCAGAAATGTCCTACCCCTCTCCCCCCTCAAGATCTCACAAGTCAACCCTGCATCCAATATCCAACTTTGGATCTCATGGGCTATTTAGTTTCCCAATGATGAGCCCTCAAGCACCAAGCCAACTGCCTGAGGAGCCTGTGCTGACAGCTTCCAATTCTAGGTACTACAGGATGTGTTTGATTAATTAGTGTGGAAAACGGATTCAACATTATAAGGTAGCTGGGATAAAACGGGACACTTTATCTCATCATTCGTCTCCTCCATCACCATCTGATATTTTAAATAATCCTAGAATTTCTGTTTTAGTTTAGATTTTCAGTATTCACATGATATTAGTTTTTGATATTTTATGCACCGCTTTGTATTCTCTCCTTTAATCGACTTGCTATAACACTCTCCTTATGGCCTGTCCCACTTAGGCGATTTTCAGGCGACTGCCGGCGACTGTCAATTCGTAGCCGGTTGCTGAAAATCCGGCAACTGGAACGGCGAATGTCAGAGTAGATCACATACACACATCGCTTCCTTCACCAGCCAGCTATGCAGACAGGGGATAGGGTAAGTGGGGGGAGCACTGTCTGAGTGAAATTCACACAGTGCAAAGCCAATGTGATACAGACACACAACACGATGAACTGGGTTGGCGGTGTAATTAAGATGGTGAAAGCACAGTGTATGGGAAGGGCCACATAAGTCCTTTAAAAGAGGGGGGAGAGGGGGGAGAAGGGGGGAGAGAAGGGGGACAGGGGGGAGAGGGGGGAAAAGGAGTGGAGACAACTTTTAAGAAGCCAGAGATACATGGCTGTGAAGCTCGGCGGACATTAATATTACCGGTCGGTCCTTGGTTCTGAAAACTACTGTTTACGGGGGGTTTTTCCCAATGAGCCAATGAAATTCACTGGTCAGCACCGGCAACAACCTACGACAACCTACGACAACCTTCGACCTCCTGGCAACCCACTACCACTGCACATACGGCACGAGAATTCTCACTACTCCATGGCGGCTTCATGTTGAAAAATTAGTGGCGACCAGAATGAAGCCGCGACTAGTTCCGAGAATGCGGGAACTACTCACGACCATGAAGCCGACTCCCCGGCAACCACCCACGAACATGTGGCGACCATGTGGCGACCGCATAGTCTCCTGCAGTCGCCTAAGAAGTCGCCTAAGTGGGTCAGGCCCATTATAGGCTACACCTAGATTTTACAACAGACTTTGCCTGTGCTATTTTATCATTCATCTTCTGTAAGAGCTTATACACATCCTCACAGATATTTTCTTTGTAGATACATATTGTTAATTTCATTACCTTGGTGAAATTATCCGGCACAGATTACTTCAGAAAATTGAATGTTGACTCTTCAATTAAGCCATGTTACACCAGGTATTAATTTCACTGTGTTTAGTGGATTATAGAAGCTTAACCACTGCAAAGGAATTACGGCATCACAGAATGGTTACAGTACTGAAAGAGGCCATGCAGCCCGTGGAATCCTTACTGGCTCTGTGCGAGAATAATCCATTCCCACTCTCCTGCTGTTTCTCTTCCTCCTTTATTGAACAGAGCTGACTAGCTGGAGATCCTGTAATTAGCAATGTTACAAAATTGTGAGATTTTAAAAATAAAGTCTGCAATTTATCCCATCAGATAAAGCATAAAAAGAAGTTGAATTTGACACCTAATTCACTTTCATATCTTCAGTATTAAAAAAGTTATGGCCATTTTCATAGTCGGAAATTAGCATCTTGTTCCCTATTGCTTTTCCATTGACCTAACACAAAAGCTGTGATCGAGGACAGTCAAAAGCCCATAACTTTCTTAAAAATTAAGAGAACTGAAAGAAATTTTCAGTTATTATAGATTGAAGCATTCTGAAACAAATATGAAACAATCTTATTTAGATGACATGAAATTAAAGCATATAATTAGTTAGTTACCTAATTGTAGCTAATTACAAAATTCAATTACTAGATCTAAACATCTATCAATTTCTTAAGAATAGATTAACATTTTTAAATAGCCTAAGTGTCCAAATAACATTCACACAAGAATTCACAATATAACAACATTTTTAAATCTCATTGTCATGGATTTACAGGCCAAATGGAAGGAATTGAATGTTTAATACCTGTAAATTAATGGACATTTAAATCATTTTGCGAGTGAGGATTTCTGGAACGCGATCATTTGGAACGTTGATTTGCGGTGAATTTAACTCCGAATCGGCCTGAAAAATTCTGCCGTTAGTTCGGGGGGGGAAATCACCGTTTCGCATGTAAAAATGTGAATTAAAGGCTTCTTAAGGAGAACGTTTATATATTAAAATAAACCACTTTCGTTTACCTTTCCCGTGTGTGAAATCCGTCCCCGTTGTTGGCGTTGACGGCTTCAGAAGCTGATTTTAAAATGACTGCAGCGCTGAAATTGTCGGGAGATTTAAAAAAAAAAAAACTCAAAACGCCCCTCGGAACGATTCTTCCGCAAAAGCTTGTTCTCCAACGAAAGATAATACAGGACAAGGTAGGAGAAACCCGCGTTTTAACCCCGCCCCCCCCCCCCTCAAAGGTGCCAAAATCGCGCACACGGCCAGTGGCAGAATTACAGCGCCACTGAAGGTAAGTGTTGTAACATACCTACTGTAATTAATTAATTTCCAAATCCAAGGATATTTGCCTTCAGCATTCCAGAGATAATAAAAGGATGAATTTCAATGGGTTAAACACCTTTTTGATCTTTGACTTTATTTGCCTTTATCCACAATGTACTTTTTCATAAGGTCTTTCTTATGAAAGTAACTCCTCTTTGCATACCTTGGGTGACAGAGGAAACACTTAATGGGAACCTAGGGGACATTTCTTTTCACACGGAGGGTGATACATATGGAACGAGCTGCCAGAGGAAGTAGTTGAGGCAGGTACAATAACAACATTTAAAAAATCACTTGGATAGGAAAGATTTTGTGGGATGTGGGTCAAACACAAGTAAATGGGACCAACTTAGACGGACATTTTGGTCGTCATGGAAAGTTGGGCTGATGGGCCTGTTTCCACGCCATATGACAATGACTATCATTCTATAACGAATGCAATCAATTTCAGCAAGATGACCTGTAACATGAGCTGCTGTTACAGTTGGATAAAATTATCACACAGCTGTGATAGTCTTTTGAAATCTTAATCCCTTGCGCAAAGGCTGCCTTTGACAAAACGTCTGGTGTGAGTTGGGAAAATTGAAGCTTTCTATTAAAGATGCTCAGTATTCTTAGTACTTGCTTGCTGCATATTACATTTTAAAACATCTGAAGCATAAGCAATGTGCAATAAGTCAAGGCGGGATTAAAAAAATAACTACAGGCAAGTAATGTTAATGTTTTATTACTAGGGGAGGAACCAGCTCTAAATAAAGGCAGACATTTTATATTCTCTTGTTTACTGCCTGCATCTGACAAGTGTTGTCACAGTGAAAGTACTTCACCCAAGACATCTGTAGTAAGGGTCACTCAGCAGCCTAGTCAGAATTCTCTGCACCAACAGATGGTTTAAGGAGACCACCCAAGGATTTGGCATCACTCCCATTAAAAGTCACTGCAATTGTGACTGATGGAGATTTTCACGCAGAGGATGGTTCGTATATGGAACGGGCTGCCAGAGGAAGTGGTTGAGACAGGTACAATACAATAACAACATTTTAAAAAATCACTCAGACAGGTACATGCATGGGAAAGGTTTTGTGGGATATGGGTCAAACACAGGCAAATGGGACTAGGTAGATGGGCCTGTTTCCATTCTTAATCACTCGGACTGTGGTGAGATTAGGGTGAATCAGGGTATTAAAGTCAGCATATAGGAACAATGACTATTAATTCATGGCATGTTACTGCAGCATTTCTATGAAAATAAAGTCTTTGTTATTCAAACTAAATGTATTAGAGAATCCCAGCAGACCAGTCAAAGGGGGGAAGGAAGGTTCCTGACATATTCTGGCCAATGGTTTATTTTCAAATTTACTGCAGCGCTTCATGCCCCCCTTCTCTACTCCTTGTACACCCACGACTATGCAGCCATGTATAAATCTATCTATCTGTGGCGTTCACTCCAACTCGGGGTTGAGTGGAGGCATCTGCTTCATGATGTCCTGCCACTCTCTTCCGTCCCCAGCTAGCGTGCTAGCTCTGACCGGAGAGCTGATGTAGTATAATCAGGGGTTGACACCCTGGTGCTGTGTTGGCCATTCATCATGATGCAGTTTCACTCGTAAGTAAGCTAGGTGGATGAGCAGTCCTCTCCTAGACAGCCATGTATAAATCTAATTCAATTTCAAATTTGCAGACGACACCACCATTGTGCTAAATAATGGTACTAAATAATGATGAGACGGAGTACAGGAAGGAGATCGAGAACCTTCGTGTCCTGGTGTCGAGACAACAAACTTTCTCTCAATGTCAGCAAGACAAAGGAGATAGTGATCAACTTCAGGAAGTGAAGCGGTAAGCATACCCTGGTTTGGATTGACGGCGCCAAAGTAGAGATGGTTGAAAGTTTCCAATTCCTAGGATTAAATATCACCAACAACTTCTCCAGGACCACCCATATTGAAGCAATGGCAAAGAAAGCACACCAACGACTTTACTTTCTTAGAAGGCTTAGGAGGTTCGGCATGTCCCCAACAACTCTCACCATCTTCTACAGATGCGCCTTACAAAACATTTCTTGGGATGCATCACAGCTTGGTTTGGGAACAGTTCCAACCAAGACCGCAAGAAATTGTAGAGAATTGCGGGCGCAGCCCAGACCATCATACAAATCAACCTCTCTTCCATTAACTCCATTTATACCTCACGCTGCCTTGACAAGGCCAGCAGCATAATCAAGGTTGAGTAGCACCCTGGCCACTCCCTTTTCTCCCATCTTCCATCAGGCAAAAGATATAGAAGTATGAAATGCACACCACCAGATTCAGGGATTCAGATTCTTCCCAGCTGTTAATCAGGCATCTGAACTACCTGAACGGAGGATTTGAGTTTAGGAGCAAGGAGATCCTACTGCAGTTGTATTGGGCCCTGGTGTGACCGCACCTATAGTATTGTGTGCAATTTTGGTCTCCTAATTTGAGGAAGGACATTATTGCTATTGAGGGAGTGCAGTGTAGTTTTACCAGGTTAATTCCTGAGATGGCAGGACTGACATATGATGAAAAAATGGGTTGACTGGGCTTCTATTCACTGGAATTTAGAAGGATGAGAGGGAATCTTATAGAAACATATACATTTCTTAAAGGATTGGACAGGCTAGATGCAGGAAAATTGTTCCTGATTTTAGGGGTCCAGAACCAGGGGGTCACAGTTTAAGTCATTTAGGACTGAGATGAGGGAAATAAACGTCACCCAGAGAGTTGTAAATTTGTGGACTTCTCTACCACAAAAGGCAGTGGGGACCAATTCACTGGATATTTTCAAGAGAGAGTTAGATTTAGCTCTTAGGGCTAAAGGAATTAAGGGATATGGGAAAAAAGCAGGAATGGGGTACTGATTTTAGATGATAAGCCGTGATCTTATTGAATGGCGGTGCTGGCTCAAAGGGCCGAATGGCCTACTCCTGCACCTATTTTTCTATGTTTCTATGTTTCTATCCCACCAACAACTAGAGAGCTGTCCTGAGCTACTATCTACCTCTGGAGACCCTTGGACTATCTTTTTTTTTATTTTTTTAAATTTTTATTTATTAGAAGTACATTACATTACAACCACATACATTAATACTCGTCATTTGTATCTTCTTACAATTAATGTACTCCCTTTATTTATTTTTTTACACTAGAAAAGGAAAAGATTGAAAGAAAGAAGAAAGTGAAGGAAAAAGTGAAAGTGTAGAAAAGTGTAGAAAATGTAACAACAAAAAAGGACGAAGACCCTATAAGAGCGAAATTAAAAACAAAAGAAAAAGAGTTAAGAAATAGGCCCTAGGAAAAAAAAAGAGAAAGAGAGAGAGGAAAAAAAAAAAAAAAAAAAGGAAAAACAAATGTTTTTTTAAGCATTACGTAAATAGGACATACCAACTCTTCAACTATCATCCCCCCTTACCTGACCTCAATTTTTTATTTTTTTTAAAGTAATTTTGCACCCTATGTTTGGACTATCTTTGATCAGACTTTACTGGACTTTATCTTGCACTAAATGTTATTCACATCATTCCCTTTATCATGTATCTATACACTGTAAATGGCCCAATTGTAATCATGTATGGTATTTCCGCTGACTGGTTAGCACGCAAGAAAAGCTTTTCACTGCACCTCGGTACACGTGACAATAAACTAAACTCAATATAAACTCAATGTTATATGGGACGTCGGAGCAAAATGGAAAGGCCACAAGGGGTTGTTGTTTGAAGTAACGGCGATTTATTAAACTGCCGCTTGTGCAACAGGAGGACCAGCCAAAGCTCACCTGTCTAGTCTTCTTCTTGCGTATGGCGTGCACAGCCTAACATTGTAGGACAACTTGTTCTATTTGATCTTATTTGATTGTGCACGCCGGGTTGATTGAATTCGTCGAAACAGGGCAGATCACGTGAATCTTCCACCCCAAGCTGTCTGGTGTGACTCTGGAATAATTTTTTTATATTCTTAATCGAGGTCTTGATTACAGAATGAAGCTCAGTAAGACTTAATTAGGTTACCACCAGAATTAGATGATTATCCACAAGTCTAAATTAATTAACGGTAAATTCAAATTTCTGTTACAATGATGGGTGCACGCATAATCAATGAAATTCCTGTCAGGTTTTGTCTGCGGTTTCCTGTCACCACATTAGCGCAATCCACAACCCCATCCACTAATTATTAGCCCTCACTATTGTTCCTACAACAGGCTGATTCTTATTGGGAATAATGTTTGTCAAAGGAAATGCAGAAACTTAAGATCTAAGCAACAAGGTGTTTCAGCATTTATAGACTGGAGTGACTTTCACAACATCATAGAGGCATGCAGTGGAAATACGTGACATTTCTACAAATGTCCTTTAGATTTTTCTTGATTTAAAAGCTGCTAGGGATACAAGTGTATGAAGCACAAGGATCTGGAATGTATGTACAGCCTCTGAAAATGTCAGACGATTATTTTTGCAGGGTTCCTGTATTGTATATATTTATTTACTTGAATAAAATCTATTTTGATTACAGCGGGCAACATCTTACAGGAGTTAACCACACTGAAACTGATATGCAGGGGGAGCTAAAAAAAACAGTCAGGGTGCTTAAACTAGCAGGTACACACTCTTTTGTTGTGGATTGTTTGGAACCAGGATGCCATAAACATCTCTCTTGTGGCCATCAAGTGCATCTTGGAAAGGGAGCCCATACAATTACTGCAGCCATTATTAGTTCTTCTTGTCGAGTTCACACACAAGATTAGAAGTTGTTCAGCCAGAGCTGAACACACTTATCGACATCTGCATACAATGGTGTCTGTCTGGCACTTCTTGTGCTTCTTGTGCATGGTGGTGGAAAGATTGGTGGAAACAGGGCCATCACGTGAACGCTCTTTCCTTGACCCTGGGGGCCCAGATGAAGACCATGCAGACTTTGATTTAATCCATGTGGTTTTGTGCTACTAAACTGGATGTCTGATCTCTGTCACAGTTTTGTGCTCTCATGTATTAGATATCCGAACTTGTCCTTGTGAAGTAGGGAGATGGTAGGTGTCAGCAGATGGTTGGCCTCATGGAGCAACAAGGTGATGTTTGTGGGCAGATTGCTCCTTTCACTGGACATAGGGATTATAGTCATAAGCAGCTCACATTCCTCCTGGAGCCAAGGATCATTGCCACACATCAGCAGCTTAAGGGCCTGTCCCTCTTTCACGACCTAATTCACAACCTCTGCCGAGTTTGCCCTTGACTCATACTCGCAGCATGGTCGTCACGAGGACGTAGGAGGTCATAGGTAAGTCGTAGGAGGTCGTAGGTAGGTCATAGCAGGTCGTAACGCTAGTCGTAGGTACTCGTGGCATCAAGTAGGTCGGGGCGTTTTTTCAACATGATGAAAAATGTCCACGAGTAAAAAAAGTCGTGAATTAGGTCATGAAAGTGGGACAGGCCCTTTATTGTTCAGCACAACTGCAGAGATGTGTCAGCAACTTGATCGCCTGCATGGACACAAAGCCACAAGTGAGCAGATCACTTCCTCACCAGAGCAGATAACTGCGTACTTGAGAGTTTCTCCCAGATGCAGGAGGAGGTCCATGAATCCATTACTCTTCATTGTGAGGAGAGCCCTGGTCTCCCTCGGCCGAGAGCTTTGGAGGTGCAAAGACAGCCAATTCCAGATTAACTGTAGATAGACACAAAATGCTGGAGTAATTCAACGAGGCAGGCAGCATCTCTGGAGAGAAGGAATGGGTGATGTTTCAGGTCGAGACCGTTCTTCAGCATTTTGTGTCTATCTTCGATTTAAACCAGCATTGCAGTTCTTTCCTACATATCCAGATTAACTGTTTCTGGAGGTCTGTAATTAGATCATCAAAGAATCTGTAGACTAATAACTGCAATAACTACTGCAGTAATTGGTTTACCCTCTGACCATCGTAACATTGTCTACTGAATCGCAAGACTTCTCAGAGCATATACTCACGGGGTCTCCACAGCCGGCAATCTCAGAATGTTCAAAAGGACACTAAGTGCTGGAGTAACTCAACGGGTCAGAAAGCATCTCTGGAGAACATGGATAGGTGACATTTCATGTTGAGAACCGCCTTCAGATATCAGTCAGATGAATGCTCTCAACCTGAAACGTCACCTATCCATGTTCTCCAGAGATGCTACCTGACCCGCTGAGTCACTCCAGCACTTTGTTTCTGTCTTCAAATCACATAACAAACCGAGCTATGCATGGTGGATCACAATGCAAGACACAGCAGCACATCAAATAGATTGTATACATGACACACGGTTGTTCAGAATGAAACAAACACAGTGTATCAGATGGAATAAATACGAACTCCAGCTACTCCAGCACTTTGTGTTCCTTTGTGCATTCACCAACATCTGCAGTTCCTGGTTTGTTCATCGCCGAATGTTCCCTCGCTTGGCTGTGGACCGAAGTCTGGTCTGTCCTTGCGAGCTAGAGGTTCTTGTGGATGATCAAAGCCATCTGTTCACATTCCAGTTGATAGAAAGCACTCCCAGAAGGCAGACTGTGACCACAAAGGGAACACTGAGACATAATGCTTGGAACTATAAACTCACATACATGGTTGTGAAACTTAAGAGGCACAGTATTTATCATAAAGATAGAGTGGCTGTTTCTTTTCCTCTTTAAATTCATGTGCCTTTGCGAGAAATCTCTGTTAAAACACAATCCTGTGATGAAAGGCCTCTTGTTATTTCTTTGCGATTGCTGGTTGTAATTTATCTTGTTGGGGCACCTGTTGCTGTAGCGGCATTGACTGGCGTTCCTCGCTTGGGAGGTTTGTTAAATATATGTGTGCACGTGGCAGTGTTGTTCCATTAGAGGCTATTTCTCAATTGAATGAAGCCTTCCACTGAGGATTACAGGTGAATGAAAGAGAATGTCTAGTGGAGACGAGCAGATTTCAGTAGGGACTAGCGCAGTTCCGCAGGGGTCGATGCTGGGGCCGCTACTCTTCACGTTGAATATCAATGATTTGGACGAGGGGATTGAAGGCTTTGTGGCCAAGATTGCGGATGATACGAAAATAGGTGGAAGGGCAGGTAGTGTAGAGAAAGCAGGGACGCCGCACATGGCCTTGGACAGGTTGGGAGAGTGGGAAGAGAAGTGGCAGATGGAATACAGTGTAGCAAAGTGTGGAATCATGCATTTTGTTAGTAGGAATAAAGGCGTAGATTAATTTCTAAATGGGGAGAGAATCCAGAAATCGGAGGTGCAAAGGGACGGGAGAGCTGGTGCATTATTCCCTAAAAGTTCATCTGCAAGTTGAATCGGTAGTAAAGAAAGCAAACTCAATGTTAGCATTTATTTCAAGAGGGCTTGTAATGCTGAGGCTCTATAAGGCGCTGGTAAGGCCGAATTTGGAATATTGTGAGCAATTTTGGGAACCATATCTGAGGAAGGATGTGCTGGCTCTGGAGAGGGTCCAGAGGAGGTTTACAAGAATGATCTCAGGAATGATTGGGTTAACCGAAGATTAGCACTGGGCCTGTACTCGCTGGAGTTTAGAAGGATGAGGGGGGACCTTATTGAAACATACAGAATCGTGAAAGGCTTGGATAGAGTGGATGTGGAGAGGATGTTTCCACTAGTGGGAGAGTCTCAGACTAGAGGTCATAGCCTCACAATTAAAGGATGTTCTTTTAGGAAGGAGATGAGGAGAAATTTATTTAGTCAGAGGGTGGTGAATCTTTTGAATTATTTGCCACAGAAGGCTGTGGAGGCCTTCAGTGGATATTTTCAAGGCAGAGATAGATAGATTCTTGATTAGTACAGGTGTCAGGGGTTATGAGGATAAGGCAGGAGAATGGGGTTAGGAGGGAGAGATAGATCAGCCATGATTGAATGGCAGAGTAGACAATGGGCAGAATGGCCTAATTCCATTCCTATCCCTTATGACCTTATGCATGTTCATTGTGAGAGCTGAGAATGAGCCCAAAGAGGTTGCCGCCGAGCCGGCCTCTGCTCACCCCATGCACAGGAGAGGAGGACTGAGAGCTGGTAAGCGGACGAATGGTGGGAAGCCAGGCAGGGCCTCAAAGGTGGACAGGGCTGCTGGAGACCCGGCCACAGCCTGGAGCTCAGCCCAGCGGACCAGCAAGCCACGGCTGTATGCTAACCGCCGGCCCTGCTCACCTGGAGAAGGAGGGCCGCAGAGCTCGGCCCTTGCTCGCTCAGTGGATCGAGAATCGGAGAGGGGGTGGAAGGAGGCAGGAGAATGGCACTGAGAGGGAAAGATAGATCAGCCATGATTGAATGGCAGAGTAGACATGATGGGCCAAATGGCCTAATTCTGCTCCTAGAACTTATGAACATGTGTGTTGCAAGACACAGCAGACCCAGATGAAATCTGTGTAGTAGCAAGGTATATCCTGGAGTTGTTCAGTCTTATAGAGGTCAAAATCACATCTTGTGGACGCTATTAGCATTCCTCCGCAATGATTCTGTTAACCGTGGGCATTCATTGTAGTTAGACACAAAATGCTGGAGTAACTCAGCGGGACAGGCAGCATCTCTGGAGAGAAGGAATGGATGATGTTTCAGGTCGAGACCCTTCTTCAGATTGAATCAGTCTGATGAAGGGTCTCAACCCGAAATGCCACCCATTCCTTCTCTCCAGAGATGCTGCCCATCCCGCTGAGTTACTCCAGCATTTTGTGTCTACTTTCGATTTAAACCAGCATCTGCAGTTCTTTCCTTGGTATTCATTACAGTCGTGGTCTGCAACAGTGTGAGACAATTTAACTGGAGAAAGGCAGGTCAGCTGTTGTCCCCTGGGATCCATCCTGTTGGCTAGTTGCAGCCTCTGAAGATGCCTGGCAGCTTGCTCTGACAGAGAACTAACCCATTGTGAGTGTTGGCAGGATTGCTAACAGTCCCCATGAAGTACTGCTTCTGATAATCAACCATGGCCAATATGTTCAGTGAGCAAAGACGTTTGCTGTTGACAGTTATATTCATGCCAAACAGCCAATTCTCTGGCCAAGCTATATGCAAGAATTTCTGACTATCCACTCATCCGTGCATAAGAGCTCTACTCAATAATAATGTGTAGGAAGGAAAAGGGTCTGAAGAAGGGTCTCGACCCGAAACATCACTTATTCCTTTTCTCTGGAGATGCTGGCTGCCTTGCTGAGTTACTCCAGCTTTTTGTGTCTATACTCCATTGTAATGATCTTTTTGTCGACATTTATTGATCTATCACAAATTTCTACTGGCTGCCAACCTATCACTAAATGTTGATGGGCAGGTTGTGCTGGCTTGGATCCACTACTCACGCGTCCGCACTAGGAGTTATTTGTAGAGGCCCAATATCACAGTACCGCAATTGTAGTGGTAAGGCTATAACCAGTGCATGAACATCACACTGATGGAGCCTCTGCACTGCACCTAATATATAATTATTTCAAAATTAATCAGGCATCGCGCAACAGCCTGGCGTTAGGCAATTTAGTTATCAACACAATAATATCATGGTTAAAAATTAATACCTGCTGAAATGACAGAGTACGTTGAACGCATGTTTTTCTCTTCTGAGGTGACATGTAACACTGAGAATCCAAGAACAGTCACTGCATCTGACTTCAATGACCCACGAAACAAAAACTGGTGACAATTCTCAATACTAAACAATTCTTCAAGCAAAGGCCATAAAGTACAGGAGTAATTCAGCAAGTCAGGCAGCATCTGTGGAGAACACGGATAGGTGACGTTTCAGGTCGGATTACTTAGGGACATTTCTGACCACAGTCTGAGGAAGGGTTCCGACCCGAAACGTCACCTATCCAGTTTCTCCAAAAATGCTGCCTGACCCATTGAGTTATTTATTCCAGCACTCTGTGTCTGGTTTTGTAAACCAACATTTGCAGTTCCTTGTATCTTCCAGCATTGGCTTTGAATTGGAATGTTTGAACCAAGATAAGAAAGTTAAATACAGGTAGTTGTGCCTGCCAAGTCTGACAGATGATCTGGCAATGTAACAATGGAAAGTTTGGAGGTATCAGAGTGCTGGGGCCACAAATGTAAAACAAAGGCTTCACTTGTCCACTGAGAGGTGGCCAGGCAATGAACATTTGACATCGGTTTTCAATGGCAAACTCTCCAATAGCTGCTCAGAAAAGGATAGACCTTTTAAGTTATGTTGGAAAAGGCTTTCATCCTCTGCTTAAAGCCCACGTACCAGTCAGAATTTCTTCAGCATGAATGCTTACATCATTATCGCATGTCAAATGATGCCTCTATTGCACTCCTAAGGGCTTTTAGGCATGAGTGCACCACAGACAAAGACCAGTAATTCAATTTCACAGTGCACACCATGCAATTGATTTCCTGAGCCTACCTATCTGTGTGAGATGATTATTAACGAGAGGAATTGGTGGAATGAGTTACTTGGTGTGTTGCAACATTATGTGAGAATATGTTTACATTGCTTTCTAAATATGGCCAAAGAGGGAAACATTTGTGGATGCATTTAGAATTATTGACTCATAAAGTTAACAAAGCACAGAAAAGAAGCTATTTGACCCATCAAGGTACAGCTGATTTCAAGAGATCAATACCATATCAAGTCCTATGTCGCCACACTTGCTGCATTGCTCTCCAAATTGTTCTCTATCAAATGCCTATCCAATTCCAATTTTTCAATCCCTGGTTGATGCTGTTTATCCTTTGTGTAGTGAGTTCCTGATTGGAACTACTTTTTGCATGAAGTATTTTCCTATCTTTAGGCCAATTTTTATAAATTTGTGCTCCTTGGCTCTTGATTCATCTGCTGCTTGGAATATCTTCTTTTTATTTACGCCGGCTCAAGACGTCATGATTTTGTATACAAGTCTGACCGTTAACATTTAATTTGAAATACAACAGTATCCTTAACAAAGCCTTCACAACTTTTAACCTTTTCCAATATTTCAGCCTGAAAATAGAAAAGATTAACCAATAAGTTGAGAGAGCACTGTTTTCCAGCTTGCGGTTTCACCACATGAGCTCCACCTGCAGCTTTTTGTAAATTAATCTTCCTAAATATGAGGCAAACATGCAGAACATACCACAGAGAGATTTAAATTTCATGCCACTGTAACGTATTGAAGGTCTTAAAATACCCATTTATGCAGTTGATGTCATCGCATATTCAGATAATGATTTCATTTCTATTGTAAGGTCCAGACTGTATTTCACTCTGTAACTGATTCAAAGATCACATTCTTCAGTTGCCAGAAATGCCTGATACAGTGCTGTGCAGCTTAATGTGGCCTAAAGGGCCTGTCGCCCGGGCATGCGACTCCATGCAGCAAGCGCGACCTAACCGCAAGTGGGGGCCGTGCGGGGGCCGCGCGGAGGTCGAGTGATCCCCGTACAGGGCCGGTCCCACCAGCATGCGGCTGCATGCGGCAAGTGCTACCAAATCGGAAGCGGGGGCCGCGCGGAGGTCGAGTGACGTCAAGACGGTGCGTACGGCAGCGAGGCGGTGCGCAAGGCTGTTGAGGCGGTGCGCAGGCCTCGAGGCAGCTGCGTCCGGTGTCGAGGCGGTGCGCACGGCCTCGAGGCGGCTGCGTCCGGTGTCGAGGAGGTGCGCACGGCCGTCAATGCGGCGCGCACGGCCTCGATGCGGCTGCGGGGCGGCAGGCCGTTGCCGCACGGAATTTTTGAACAGTGTCAGTTTTTCAGAGCCCCGCGCGATGTCGGGACCAGCTCCGCACAACTCCATACGGCTCCGGCGATCAAAGTGGGACCGGCCCCGCGGCCCCTGCACGGCCCCCGCTTGCGGTTAGGTCGCGTTTGCCGCATGGAGTTGCATGCCCGTGGGACAGGCCCTTTACTTCATGCATGAGGGACTCTTGTTGACACAATGTAGAATATGTACCAGAAAAAGAGGCAGCTTCCAGCCCTCATGTTAAGTTCCTTGGCGTGTAAGCGTAACACAGTTCAAATTTAAATTCAGAGCAGTTAGTTCACACAATCTGTGTGAATGGGCTGTCCCACTTGGGCGACCTAATCCGCGAGTTCTGTCGAGTTTGCCCTCGACTCATACTCGCAGCGTGGTCGACACGAGGTCGTAGGAGGTCTTTGTAACTCTCCTTCACACTCGAGAGTGGTCTCCGCGTACTCGAGGCCTCAACTAGGTCGCGGCGTATTTTTCAACATGTTGAAAAATGCCTGCGAGTAAAAAAAGGTCGCCATGGAAAAAATTGATACTTTATTTACTCGTAGGTTTATTCATAGTAGCTCGTGGCAGGTTGTAGTAGGTCGGCATGTTAGTCGTAGGTAATCGAGGGTAGTCGAAGGTAGTCATAGATAGTCTTCATCATAGTCGAAGGGAGGTCAAAGGAGATCGAAGGAGGTCGTCTTCACTCTCCACTATTCGGTGTCCAATTTTCCCGAAGTTAGTCGTAGCTAGTGGTAGCTAGTCGAAGTTAGTCTTCAACATAGTCGAAGGAGGTCGAAGGAGGTCTTCTACATAGTTGAAGGGGGTCTTCAACATGACATTTTTCCAAACGCTCCTGAACTCTTCTAAATTCGCCAATTAGGTCGCCCAAGTAGGATAGCCCCTTAACAAAACAATTTTTACAATATCCATCTATGTTTATATGAAAGTATAATGTTTAGTTTAGTTTAGTTTAATTTAGTTTAGAGATACAGCATGGAAAGAAACCTTTCAGCCCACCGTGTCCGTACCGACCAGTGATCCCCGCACACTAACACTATCAAACACACACTGGTGACAATTTACAATTATACCAAGCCAAATAGCCTACAACCCTGTACGTGTTTGGAGTGTGAGAGGAAATCGGAGGTCTCGGAGAAAACCTAGGAGAAAACGTACGTACATACTCTGTACAGACAGCACCCGTAGTCGGGGTTGAACCTGTGTCTCTGGCGCTGCAAGGAACAACGCTACAGCTGCGCCACCATGCCGTATTTTTAGACACTTATCATTGTTTATTACTTGTTGTTAATTGTTAATTACTTGTGGTTCATACACACTATTCCATTAAGACACCAGAGTAGACACAAGGAACAACTTGTGCTGGTTTATAAATAAAAGACACAGAGCTCAATTGTCCCTCGCCATTGAGATAATCCATTTTCTATTTTCCCTGCCAAAGTGGACGATTTCCTACATACATTGCATTTGTGATATCTTTGCTCATTCACTCAATCTACACAAATCACTTGCGTAGGAAGGAACTGCAGATGCTGGTTTACACCAAAGATAGACACAAAATGCTGGAGTAACTCAGTGGGACAGGCAGCATCTCTGGAGAAATAAAATAGTTGACATTTTGAGTCTAAACCCTTCTTCAAACCCTTCATCTCCAGAGATGCTGGCTGACCTGCTGAATTACTCCAGCATTTTGTGTCTACCTAAATCACTTTGAAGCATCCTATTCCACTGCACAATTTCCCCACTTATCTTTATACTATCTGCAAAGTTAGCAAACATACTTTTGGTGCCAAGGATAAATTATAAAAAATCGAGCTCCAACACTGCCCCCTGTGGTACACATAGTTACTTACATCTTGTCAACCAGAAAAATGACCCATTAATGCTTACTCTCTGTTTCCTGTTTGCCAACCAATTTTTGATCCATGCCAATACATTAACTCCTAGCATGAGCCTTTTGAAATAATAGTTAGCAAAATCTGATAATTGTTTCAAATGAATGCAAACAAATGCACCAAAGCCCTTCTCAGATAATCAAGTGCAAGTTTATTGAAGGTGGATGAAAGAGCCAAATACATTTTCTTCAGAATCCTCCACACTTACATGTTGTTTTATTTTGTCTACATTTCATCCTTAATGTGTAGAAAATGAGGAGGTTTCTTTAGGAGTGTGCAATTCTGCCAGACCTTAATTTCCATCTATAAGGGCACCACCGTGTCATAGCGGTAGAGCAACTGCCTTACAGCGCCAGAAACCCGGGTTCGATCCTGACGTTGGATGCTTGTCTGTATGGAATTTGTACGTTCTCCCCTGTCTAACTGTTTCTTATACGTTAGGTTAGTCCCTGCCTCAACTACCTCCTCTGGCAGCTTGTTCCATACACCCACCGCCCTTTGTGTGAAAAAGTCACCACTCAGATTCCTATTAAATCTTTTCCCCTTCACCTTAAACCTATTTCCTCTAATCCTCAATTCACCTACTCTGGGCAAGAGAATCAGAGCATCTAACCAATCTATTTCTCTCATAATTTTATACACCTCAATAAGATCACCCCTCGTACTCCTGCGTTCCAAGGAATAGAGTCGTAGCCTACTCAACCTCTCTCCATAGCTCACACACTCTAGTCCTGGCAACATCCTCGTAAATCTTCGCTGTACCCATTTCCAGCATGACAACTTCTTTTCTATAACATGGTGCCCAGAACTGAACACAATACTCTAAATTAGGGTCATTAACCAGAAACATTGACTCTAATTTTTCTCCACAAAAAGCGACCTGGCTTGCTGAATATTATTTTCAGCAACACTTCTTTTTGGTTTTCCGGCATCTGCATTTTTTTTCAGTGCATGTACAGGTATGCATAATGATTTGTTTCATGTTAGCTGTTGAACATCTCTC
The DNA here is from genome assembly GCA_038087875.1 of Malacoraja senta. Lineage (NCBI taxonomy): Eukaryota > Metazoa > Chordata > Chondrichthyes > Rajiformes > Rajidae > Malacoraja > Malacoraja senta. The sequence goes on from CM075977.1 coordinate 271,532,829, forward strand.
TTCTGTAAAAATTTATCTTGAAAGTAAGAAAAGTACTTATTGGCAGAGATCGCAACTTTTACAATGTGTGTGGTAAATGTTTGAGCAGTTAATGTCGATGGTGCTTTGTACACCACTTACAGCATTTTGCATGTTCAGCAGCTACCATGTCATGCCATGGGAGACCCAGATCAAACACTTGACAATGGGCTGAATGTGCATAAAAAGTGTCCAATTCCATTGCGTAATCATAGATAAAATTTGCAAGTAATTAGTTCCCTGGCCTTCATCTTGCACTGATTGTTCTGGGTGATTTTGTTGAATTTAAGAGAGGTAGGCTACAGAAAGTGTTGCATAGTTTGGGCCGCTCGTTGGCACAGCAGTAGAGTTGCTGCCTTACAGCGCCAGAGACCCGTGTTCAATCCTGACTACGGGTGCTGTCTGTACGGAGTTTTATGTTGTCCCCGTGACTGCATGGGTTTTCTCCGAGATCTTTGGTTTCCTCCCACACTCCAAAGACGTACAGGTTTGTCAGTTAATTGGCTTGGTATAAATGTAAATTGTCCCTAGTGTGTGTAGGATAGTGTTAGTATGCGGGGATCGCTGGTCGGCGCGGACTTGGGCCGAAGGGCCTGTTTCCCCGCAGTATCTCTAAACTAAACTAAACTAAACACAGAAAAAAAATTATTACTTGTGCTGGAACAAAGATATTTATTAGATGGAAGGTTGATATTGAATAAAAGGGATGCAAAGGGTCTCAACTATTTATAAGTAACCACATGCATCTCAATGATGCAATCTAACACTATCTTTATAGTCCAACATCATCATTTATATCAGTGAGGCTTGGTATTGTTTGAGAGAAGTAATAAACTTGTCACTAACAAGTGTATTCTTATTTCTGCTCCAAAAAAAACCCAGATCTAATGCAATTATAACTGCTTAATATACAGGGAAGAATGATTGACAAATAGAATCTGGTTTGTAAATGACAGGAAATTGAATTCTTCATTTTTGAGTTTCATATACTGATTTTGAAATTGATTGTTTCAGGATGATGAAGACTGCAATTCGTTTCAAGTTTAGTTTAGAGAAACATGGAAACTGACACATGGAAATGAGTCCCCACCGACCATTAATTACATGCACACTACTAGTTCCATGTTGTCCCACTTCCGCATCCTACACACTCGGAACAATTTACAGTAGCCAATTAACCTTCAAACCTGCACATTTTTGGAATGTGGGAGAAAACTAGAGCACCCAAACAAAGTACAGGGAGAACGTACAAACTGTACACAGCACCCATAGTCAGGATCGAACCCGGGTCTCTGGCACTGTGAGGCAGCAACTCTTCTGTGTCAGCCAAATATATTCTACAGTAGAATATAGGTAAAGATTGTAGAATTGCCATAGAGAAAGCATCATCTGTTCTAATTTAAATAGAAAATTGGGCAAGTTTTTTACATTCGCATAAGTAGAGCTTTTACATTCGCATAAGTAAACCCTAAAACAAATAAATATTAACAAAAACATATCAGATAACACAATCGTGCTCTATTTCTAAATTAAAAATAAATTAAATTAAAATGAACATACACGATGATGGGCCTTACGATCAACATCTGCAAAAACAAAATTCCTCTACCAAGTTGCTCTCGTGATACAATACCACCCTCTCAGGGCCGGATTTACGTATAAGCTAGACACGCATAAGCTTAGGGCCTCGAGATCTAGGGGGGCCTCTGCTCGCTCCACCAAGGTGTGTTAAACTTTTGAGATAGTGGCGTTGTTACAAACCCTACCATCAGTGGCGCTGTGCGAGAGTGGCGTTGTTACAAAACCTACCATCGGTGGCGCTTTGCTTGCGATTCCGGAGGCTTTGGTGGTGTGGGGGGAGGGGGGAGGGGGGGGAGGGGGGGGGGGGGGAAGGGGTTAAAATGCAGGTGAGTATATATATGTTGTGGAGAGGAATTTGCTCCACAGATCCTTGGAAGTGCAGGACAAAGGAAAAGGTATGTAGTTTATTTAACCTTTTCCCCACCAAACTTCGCCACCGCATGGAGTGGCCTACGCACCTCGCCGCCGCACAGGGGGCCTACACACCTCGCCGTCGCACGGGTGGCCTACACACCTTGCCGCCGCACGGAGGGGCCTACACACTCGCCGCCCCACGGTGGGGGGCGGACTCACCTCGCCGCCGCACGGGGGGCCTTCCCAATTCACCGCCGCACGGGGGCCTACACACCTCGCCGCCGCACGGAGGGGCCTACACACCTCGCCGCCGCACGGAGGGGCCTACACACCTCGCCGCCGCACGGAGGCCGTCCCAATTCGCCGCTGCACGGGGGCCTACACACAATCGCTGCCGCACGGAGGGGCCTTCCCAATTCGCCGCCGCACGGGGGGCCTACCAGATTCACCGCCGCACGGGGTGGCTACCAAATTCACCGCCGCACCTGGGGCGGACTCACCTCGCCGCCCCGCCAACCATCCGCCCACCGGGACCTCCCACGCTTTGCTCGCCACTCCACCGCCCTCCAGCAGCCCGCAGCCGTCGCCTTACCTGAAGCCTGGACTCATCACCGAGCCTGAAGTTTCCACCAAAGATATTAGAGGAGCTCCTCTAGTATCTTTGGTTTCTACGCTGCAGATTCCCACTCCCCTGGGTTTGACTACGCTGGGTCCTAATGCTAGTCTCCCCATCTCTGGTAACCTCAGTGGCTGTTCCATTGGGTCTTCCCCATTCCCCTCAAACCATGTGACCCCAACTCTTCCCCACCCACACTACAGTCCTCATACCACCCTACCCCCTGACCACCCACCACCTCCCCACCAGACATCACCTCGGCCTCAGCCCACTCACCTGCCTTCCTCCCGGCCCCAACCCCCATCCCTGCCGTGTGTTCACCATCCCCCTGACCTCCCCCTCTCAGATACCGAACGGTTTGTCCACAGCAGAGGCCTCATCTTTGTCCCTTCCATCGGCCGATAATTAGTAAAGTTAAGAATTGGTCTACCAAACTGCTTGTGAGTTGTCTGTTTATTAAGAAGTGAACCTGTTTGTTTAGTTATAAGTTAGCCTTTTTCAAGGAGATTTGATTCAGATTTTGCAATATAATTGTCAATAAGGAACAATTCTTTAAGAAACATTTCAGATGGCCTTCTCTAATGTGAAAGCAATCTTGGGGCTGTTTCTTAGCTTAATGGTCACCAAATGCTCGGGAGAGAGGTCTTTTTCAAGACTCAAAAGAATCAAAAACGAATTATGGTCCACAATATCTCAAGACGGGTTGTCTGCAATGAGCATTCTGTGCATTGAGAGTGACAAACTTAGACCAAACAGATCTTGATGAACTTCTGGATGATTTTGCTATGAAGAAAGCGAGAAAAAAACATTTTTGCTCTCAGTGTATTTGTAGTTTCTTTATTTCTTAATATTCCACATTCAATTCAAGAGACACTTATTGTCACATGCACCAATTGGTACAATGAAATTTTGGGGTCACCATCCGACGTCGAAACGGGAGAACATTCTCAGCGGCTTGGACTTCCGAATCGGCCACTTGTTACCGGAGACCGCCGTTCCCGAAGTCCACAGGCTGAGCTGTGCGGAGATTCACGCTGGCGGCCCTCGGCAAAGGGATCCCAGGGCTCCACGATGTTGAAATCAGCGCGGCCTGAGGCTGGGAGCTCCGCAAACCACAGCTCCATGATGTTGAAGCAGCAGGCCCAACACTCCAGAGCTTCAGACGGCGATCCAGGTAAAGCATCGCCCGCTCCGCGGTGAATCCAATATGTATTTTTAAAACCAACTGTTTAATGACAACATACAGTAGGATCTAAAAGTGTCACACTGTCACTGTCGGGTAGTCATGGTCCTCTAGTCGTGGGGGTGGGTGATTGGGGGGAGGGGGGAGCCTCACCAAATGAAATAGCTTAGGGCCTCTCTTCATCTAAATTCGGCCCTGCACCCTCTGAAAATAAAGATCCCAGACAAGACCCTACAAAAGATAGATTACTCCTCTTACCTCCAAAGCCACTGCTAGCAATGTGAATATGCAGGGATTTGGGTACTTTGGAAATGGCAGGTGTCTGTGAAGGACAGGGCTTCACAGATAGTGACAAACATTGCAAGTGCTGGAGACCCATGAGAACTAGCTGGCTCCAGTAAATCCTGACCTCTGAAGAAGCCCCAAGAAGTTTCTGCTCATGTGACCCACCTGTCGCCACCAAGTCCGGGTTCCTAAAGAGGTTTTTGTTATGCTTCATTACACTGACGCTTAATGCATGTCTGTGATTGCTTGGGGAAGTTTTATGTTTCTACTTTGTGTCAGTGTCTTCCCGCCGGTAATTGTGATTGGTCTAAGAGGGGTTACCTCACCGAATACGTATTTACCTTGTTTCTGTAGATTGAATAAGTGCCGTGATTGGTTTGTAGGGGCTGCCCCCCTCCCCTGTACTTTCGCGCCGTTAGTTTTCCCGCCACTGTATAGGGGTATAAAATGGTGAGTAATTCGTTAGGGCGTGTCGGCTGCTCGGCGCGGACTTGGGCCGAAGGGCCTGTTTACGCGCTCTATCTCTAAACTAAACTAACTAAACACAGAAAAAAAATATTACTTGTGCTGGAACAAAAATATTTATTAGATGGATGCTGATATTGAATAAAAGGGGTGCAAAAGGTCTCAACTATTTATAAGTAACCACATGCATCTCAATTATGTAATCTAACACTATCTTTATAGTCCAACACAGAAAAAATATATATTACTTGTGTTGGACTATAAAGAGGCTGCTGAGGGCTCGGGTGAGTGGATCTGAGGCCGGCCCCGCTGTGTTGTATACAAATAAAGAAGGGTTTGGACTCCAGTGTTCGACTCAGTGGTTTACTGACCCAGACTAGGGAGAGAGTATTAGATCCAGAATCAACAGCAAAGGCAGGCATTGATGGCAAAATTTACCACAGCACTTCAGTGACATAGTCTTTGGCTGTATGAGGTAAGATGGATTTGTAAACATAGCAGCAGTATACCCTGCCTTTCTGTATATTTCTAATAATAATAATAATAATAATAATACATCATATATCTTTATTGGCATTGTACAAGAACAATGAGATTAAAATTGCAATCTCCGTATCGATGCTATAAAATATATAAATAAGGTAAAAGTACAAGTAGGTCCTTGTACACTGAGTGTTTGTAGGTTAGTTACCAAAAATAGAAAAAATCAATATTCATACTGTTGGGTATGAATGGCTGTATATTGAATAATGTATTAAGTAACCTGTTAGAAAAATCAGCCATAATAAGGGGTTGTAATGTAGGAGCCATTAATACAATGAGAACAGTCTTCAAATTATTTCCAGATGAAACCTTTAAGCCTATAAGTGTTAATCAGTAGTGAAATTACTTAAGGAGCATTGTGTAAACAAACAGAACTGCCCGTGAAAGTGATCACACTACCCCGGCTCACGGCAGGAGGCCAATTAATAGACATGCTTTGGAAACTGACATGAGACATTCTTGTTTGTATCCGCTGAATGTATCATGTTAATTGGCTTACATCAAACCAGGCATCAAAAACCTTCAGCTGAGATCTTTTGCAATACAGAGATCAAGGAAGGTTCCCAACCAGGCTGGCTACTTTGCCACATAGCATTCCAATCATGGTCACAGACATACTTGTTCTGAAAATCAATACAGGTCCACCACCGACTTTCCGGCAACTGGTGGTCCGGCACCTCCTTTAATCCAGACAAAATCATGAGAGTGCACTTGAAATCCCTCCGGGAGGACCCCCGGAGAATGCAGTGCCTAGTCCGGGTGTGGCGGCCGGTCTCGACCTCCTCAGGACTTCTGTGCAAATCGGCGGGTCGAATTTGTCCCCTGCGGCCGGAGCTCCGGAACACCGGCCCGGCCGGAGTTGGCAGATCCGTTCCCATAGCCGACCTCCTCGGCTGATCGGCGGGTCAAATTTGTCTCCTGTGGCTGGAACTCTAGAACACCGGCCCGGCCGGAGCCCGCAGTTCCATTTCCATAGCCAACTTCTGAGGCTGACTTTGCAAGCTGGTATCTCGGCTTCTCAGACCTATACCGTTGGACTCCTCTCAGAGACCATGACCTCTGTTGGTCTAGCAAAACCGATCTTCCAGAAAGGCTTTGGAAACAAGGATGCTGGAAACTTGGTGGTGGACCTGTATTTTGGGTGTTTTGTGCACCCAGATTGGTCAGTGATTACAATGCCATGGTAAAATAGTTTGGATAGCTGGGTTTGTATTCTGAAAAGCTTTTACAAAATTGATGAGAACTACTTTATTCTAACAAAGGTGTTCGATATTCAGAGTTTAGCCTGTCAGTTAAGATGCACTCCCGTCATAAATGTATCATCCATCAAAACCATTTGTCAACATCTAAAATATTGAAGCTATTCTGACAATTGGAAGTTGTAGTTAATCGCTTGAGGCTATATTTGTCCTTTAAGGATATAAAAGCTCAATGTACTTTGAGTTCAGGGAGATATTATCAAGGGATTCTCCCAACAAGGTTGCCCCTGTATGTCTGTTTGTGCTGCATAAAGACCTGTCCCCGAGAGTTCTAAGCTAATATCAGCCTTAATTGAAGTTGCCTGATAACAAATGACCTTAAAGCGTAGAATACAGTCAAGCAGAAGATTTATTTTGAAAACTGAATTGTGTTTATTTATGACTCATAGGGTACATGAGAGAAGGACACAAAAAGCTGGAGTAACTCAGCAGGCCTGTCCCATTGAGTTACTCTAGCTTTTTGTGTCTATCTTCGGTTTAAACCAGCATCTGCAGTCCCTTCTTACACATGAGATAAGGAACCAGAAGCTCCTCTCTGCAAAACGGCTGACAGTGTCTCTTTGGATTACATTATTTATTGTTGGAGGACTAAACCATGATTGTAATAAAAATATAATATTTGCTACTTTACTAGTATCACACACTTTTAAATAAAAATATATGTTCAGTGGTGGTATGTTCTGATCTAAATTCATTTTCCAATGTTCAAATCTGCATGAAAAAATATTTTCAGTTCAGTTCAGAGGAACAGCATGGAAACCGGCCCTTCGGCCCACCGAGTCCGTGCCGACCAGCGATCACCCTGTACATTATCCTACACATTAGGGACAATTTACAGAAGCCAATAGACCTACAGACCTGTACATCTTTGGAGTGTAGGAGGAAACCGGAGCACCCGGAGTAAAGAGGGAGAAGGTACAACCTCAGTACAGACAACACCCATAGTCAGGATCAAATCCAAGTCTCTTGTGCTGTTGGGCTGCAACTCTATCTCTGCACAAAATATCTGCATTACTTACAGGCCTACTTTGTAGTTGCAGGTCTAACTGTAAACATAGTAGTAATAGTTGGAAATGCAGCACAGATCAATTATGATTTGAAAGAGACAGCATTGTGGTGCAGCAGTTAGTCCTGCTGCCTCAGAGCACCAACAACTGGGGTCATAACTTCATAAAACATAGCAGCAGAAATAGGCCATTCATCATATTGGGTCTGCTCTGCCATTCAATCATGGCTGATATATATTTCCCTTTCAGCCCCATTCTCCTGCCTTCCCCCTGTAACCTTCCACACCCTTACTAATCAAGAACCTCTCTATCTCCGTTTTAAAAATACCCAAAGACTTGGCCTCTATTGCCTTCTGTGTTAATGAATTCATCAGATTCACCACCCTCTGGCTAAATAAATTTCTCCTCATCTCTTCTCTAAAGGTATGTCCTCTTATTTTGCAGCTACGCCCTCTGGGCCTAGACTCTCCCACATCCACTATTTGAGCTTTTCATCATATGCTAAGTTTCAATAAGATTCCCCCCCTCATCCTAAACTCCAGCTAGTACAGACCAGAGCCATCAAACGGTCATCATACGTTAAACCACTCATCCCAGGGATCATTCTCGTAAACCTCCTCTGGACCCTCTCCAGTGCCAGCAAATTTCTCCTTTCATATAGGGCCCAAAACTGCTCACAAATAAGCGCAGACTTAAATGTGATCTGACCAGTCCCTGATAATTCCTCAGAATTACATCCTGTTTCATATTCTAGTCCTCTCAAAATGAATGCTAACATTCCATTTGCCTTCCTTACTACCAATTCGACTTGCAAATTAACTTTTTGGGAATCTTGCATCAGCACTCCCAAGTCCCTTTGCACCTCTGATTTCTGAATCCTCTCCCCATTTAGAAAATAGTTTGTGTCTTTATTCATACTACCAAAATCCATCACTGCACGATTAGCTACACTGTATTCCATCTGCTCCTTCTTTGTCCACTCTCCTAACCTGCAGTGTCCCTGCTTTCCCTACACTACCCCGCCCACTATCTTTGTATCATCTGCAAACCTGGCCACAAAGCCTTCAATTCCCTCAGCCAAATCATTGATAAACAACGTGAAGAGTAGTGGCTCCAGGACTGACACCCGCAGAACACCGCTAGTGACTGGCCGCCAATCAGAAAAAGCCCCCTTTATTGATACTCTTTGCCTTTTGCCATCTAGCCAACCTGCGATCCATGCTAGTATCTTCCCTCTGATACCATGGGCTCTCATTTTGTTTAGCAGCCTCGTGTGTAACAAAGGCCTTCTGAAAATCCAAGTAAACATAAGCCACTTACTCTCCTTTGTCTATTCTGCTATCTACTTCCAACAGAAAGAATTCCAACATATTTGTCAGGCTAGATGTCCCCTTCACAAAACCATGCTGACTTCTGCCTATTTTATCGCGTGCTTCTGCGTATTTAAAGGCTTTGTCCTTAATAATGGACCAATCTTACCAACCACTGAGGTCAGACTAACTGGCCTATAGCTTCCCCTCGATTGCTTTGTTGCCTTCTTGAACAGTTGGATAACATTTGCAGTTTTCAGTCATGACGAAGTGCAGGCTGTCGCTTATTCATTATCTCTTTGATTTTCTCCAAATATTGTTGTTTCCTTCCATGTCAATAGAGAATAGACAAATAGACAATAGACAATAGGTGCAGGAGTAGGCCTTTTGGCCCTTCGAGCCAGCACTGCCATTCAATGAGATCATGGCTGATCATCTCCAATCAGTACCCCGTTCCTGCCTTCTCACCATATCTCCTGACTCCACTATCTTTAAGAGCCCTATCTAGCTCTCACTTGAAAGCATCCAGAGAACTGGCCTCCGCCGTCCTCTGAGGCAGAGAATTCCACAGACTCACAACTCTCTGTGTGAAAAGGTGTTTCCTCATCTCTGTTCTAAATGGCTTACCCCTTATTCTTAAACAGTGGCCCCTAGTTCTGGACTCCCCCAACATCGGGAACATAATTCAATTCTATAAGTCGAACATAAGTCGATTCTGGTCGGTCAATTGGATGCTGTAAATTAGCCCTGAGTGTGGGTTTACGGCAAAAAGCATCAAATAAGACATATCACCCACTGAGTTTCTCCAGCATTTTTGTCTACCTTCGATTTTCCAGCATCTGCAGTTCCTTCTTAAACATAAGGAATTGTAGATGGTGGAAACGTGAGCAAAACACATAGTGCGGGAGGAAGGGTCAGGTAGCATCTATGGAGGAAATGAACAGGCATTGTATCGGGTTGGGACCTCCCCAGACTTAAAAAATCAACGGAGATTTGATCAAATCAAAGGAGAGGGAAAAAATCGCAGAATGTTGGGGAAGTAAGAAAGGTGGAATGGAAGTAATAAGGTTACTTCCCTGGGTGCCAGCTTGGACTGAACGTCTTATCATAAGACATAATTTTTAATCAGAACTAATTGAAAGAAAAATGTATTCTTAAAATCTACAAGGTCATGACCAGATTTGTGAGGAAAAAAAACAAGGAAAGGGAAGAGTGGGATTAATTTTAATGGAAATCTTGGATCCACATCTATTCAATAAACATTCCCCCACTGAACTGAAGAGGCATTAGTTTATTGATTAACATGTCCACTAGTCAAGTTGTTCTTGGTTGTCTGGTGGAATGATATATTCTTTCCATTTGAGGTTCGCAGCTTTTTGACAGGTTGACTAAGTGTCTTCCAGGTTCCCTATGTGTATGGCCTATATACAGAAGCAATACGCGCCCATGATAATGACCAAATGATAACATTGCGTATTTGAATCCCACTTACTTTATATTATTTTTTGCATGTGGGGCCAGGAAACAGGGTCCGCCACTCAAGCAGAAATGTAAGCATGACTATTTAACCATGAATATTTAATTCCCATTCATCTGGCTTGAGCTTGGTTTCTCAAATTGTCACTTTAGGAGAGGGCAGCACAGTGACGCAGCAGTAGGGTTGCTACCTTACAGTGTCAGAGACCCGTTTTCGATCCTGACCTCAGCTGCTGTCTGTATGGAGTTTGTACATTCTCCCTGTGACCGCGTGGGTTTTCTCTGGGTGCTCCAGTTTCCTCCCACATTGCTGATATTTGCAGATTTGTAGGTTAATTGGTTTTGGTAAAAATTGTAAATTGTTCCTTGTGTAGATTAGTGTTATGTACAGGCTAAGTATTACGGACTCGGTGAACCGAGTAGGCCTGTTTCCGCACTGTATCTCTGAGGTCTAAATGTAAAGTCTCAAGATAATCCTATTTGTATCATACTTAATGTTCACGTGCCTCTATGGCCTTGACATGCATAGTTACGGGCCTGTCCCACTTGGGCGACCTAATCCGCGAGTCCAGAAGAGTGCCTTCGACCTTCAAGCTTCAGGGCACTCGCCTGGAAAGCCTCGAGCTGGATCGACCGGCCGCATTGAATCCGCAAGCTGGATCGTTCGACCGAACCACACCCCCCCCCCACACGCCGCGAGGGTGGGGGCCAGGGAAAGTGGAGGAGCGCTGACTGCGCGATGAAGAGGAAGGTAAATGGCTGCCACAAAGTACCGTAAGTCCTTTAGAGAGAGCGGGGGGGGGGGAGAGAGAAGGGGAGAAAAGGGGGGGGAGAAGGGGAGAGAAGGGGGTCTAGAAGGAGTGAAGACACTTTTAAGAAGTTTAATAAAGTTTAGCGGGTATTTTACCTACAGGTAGGTCTTCCTAGGTCGTGAAACTCCAATGAGCCAATCAAAATGGCCGGTCAGCGAAGGAGATTGCTTGCGGCTGCCCTCGAGTGCCTGTAAATAAATAGCGACCCCACTCCACTTCACCACGAGTGGAAAAGACCCATGTGAACCAAGTATTTTTCTCACAGAAGATTTTTCAATATCCTGAAAAAATTTCCGCGACCTAGCTGAGGCCGCGAGTAGGCGGGAACCTCCCTCGAGCATGAAGGAGAGTTCCAACCACCTGATACGACCTCCTAGGACCTCGTGTCGACCATGCTGTGAGTTTGAGTCCAGGGCAAACTCTTGTAAACTCGCAGCTTAGGTCGCCCAAGTGGGACAGGCCCTTTATGAATCTGTATTGCAGGCCCACCTGAGTCTACCTCGTATGTTTCTGCTTCCCCAACATCCTTCTGATTTCTCCTGTTTCTATTCTCATGTTTCTTGTCCCTTTCCCTGCACACTTTGTCTGTCTCCATTGATCCTTTATATTGGCAGCTTGGCTCCTGTTAATCTAGGCTAAATAACTCCCCAACTTTGCAGGTTTAAGAAAGAACTGCAGATGCTGGAAAAATCTAAGGTAGACAAAAATGCTGGAGAAACTCAGCGGGTGAGGCAGCATCTATGGAATAGGTGACATTTTGCGATGGAATAGGTGACATTTTGGGTCGAGATCCTTCTTCAGCCCCGAATTGTCACCAATTTCTTCGCTCCATAGATGCTGCCTCACCCGTTGAGTTTCTCCAGCATTTTTGTCTACCCCCAACTTCCCATGGTCTTATTAGTCCCTCCCAGGCATCATGTAAAAACCTCTTCAGTGCCTCACCCGACACATGAAGGCAAACAACTTACCTCTCCAGACTCCAGAGATTGGACAGGGTTGCAGAACCTGAAACGGTCTGGAAATAATATCATTGCTGTTTGGGAAATAACGTCCTGATATCTCCCGGTGAGAACATGGTCCAAAGATTGGTGAGATTAGGTGTCAGAGAGCTAGATATCAGTCCCAGTATGGTCGATGTGAATAGATGGCCAAACTACGACTTTGCTTTTGCCAGCAGGTTTCTTCATGAAGAGAGAGCTGCAAGTTCTCCTCCCACTTTGAACAAGGCCAGGGTTCCCTTTGTCCTCACTTCCTACATCAAACCTCAGCATTCAAAGTGAAATTATCTGTATTTTCCATCACCCACTACATAAGGCCACATGTTTGTACCATCATTCCCCCCCCCCCCCCCCCCCCCACCAGCTCCCTTCTTCCCACCCTCCCCCCACTATTATCTCCAGGTACTTTCTCTCTTGGTCTTCCGAGATTCTTCCCTCCAGGGTGCTTTGCTTCTTTCTTCCACTAATGTTTACTTCTTACAATCACAGACTGCGTAGCACCCAGCCTTCAACCTCTTCCCTTCTTGCATTCCAGGCACCCACACTTACAATTCAGATGAAGTCACACTTTTTCAGCACTTCCTCCAATCTAAAGGGTACTGTAATGGGCACTCACAATACAATCTCCATAAGAAATGCAGTTTTGCATAATGTATTCCTTGCTCTCACATTCTATGCCCTAACCTCATACAACAAGAGTTAACATGAACAAGTAATAGACAATAGGTACAGGAGGAGGCCATTCGACCCTTTGAGCCAGCACCGCCATTCAATGTGATCATGGCTGATCATCCACAATCAGTACCCCGTTCCTGCCTTCTCCTCATATCCCTTGACTCCGCTATCCCTAAGTGCTCTATCTAACTCTCTCTTGAAAGCATCCAGAGAACCAGTCTCCACCGCCCTCTGAGGCAGAGAATTCTAGACACTCACAACTCTTGGTGTGAAAAAGTGTTTCCTCATCTCCGTTCTAAATGGCTTACCCCTTATTCTTAAACTGTGGCCCGTAGATCTGGACTCCCCCAACACCGGGAACATGTTTCCTGCCTCTAGCGTGTCCAAACCCTTAATAATCTTATATGTTATATAATGAAGTCTTTCAAAAATTATGAATCTATTTTAAGTCGTTTCTGACGTAATCATATTTTGATATCATTGCTGTGATGAGACAGTGTAAGGATCGCTAACACTAATGCAACATATATTAGAGATTTGAGGAAATGCAGATACTTAGAAATAAAGGACGTTCTTTTAGGAAGGAGATGAGGAGAAATTTATTTAGTCAGAGGGTGGATAATCTGTGGAATTCTTTGCCACAGAAGGCTGTGGGGGCCGTCAGTGGATATTTTTAAGGCTGAGATAGATAGATGCTTGATTAGTACGGGTGTCAGAGGGTATGGGGAGAAGTCAGGAGAATGGGGTTAGGAGAGATCGATCAACCATGAATTTTATATCGAAGTCACATGAGTGACTACATGAAGAGCCCACCAGTCCGCATGCGCGTCAATACGTGAAACGCATGGCGCATGGACTGGCTGGGGGGAACGTCGGTTTAAACACCTCTCAGGTAAGTGCAAACTTGCACTGGTTGTGTTTGGTGTACTTTATTTTCAACAAGTCTCTAGGTTGTGACTATGTGAAAGCCTAGGACTAAAAACCAAGATGGGCCGCGGTAAAACCGGCAGCAGAAGATCGCGGCAGTGCGGGAAGCCGGCGGCCGTCCATTTCGACATCAGAGTCCGGTCTGCTCAGCTATCTCTGAATTGGCTCCTAAAGGGAACAGCTTGGCAGCCCCGAAGGGGGGGAAAAGCCAAAGCTAAAACAATGAGACAAATCCTGTCGGACGATTCAGGCCAGGAGGATTCTGCTCCCACATCCATGTCTGATGTATTAGGCCGTTTGTCTCAGATGGAGCATCTTATGGAGAAGATGCTGGCACACAATATGCTCCGTGTTACGGAGGCATACTCAGGCAGTTCAATTTAATGCCTGCTGCAGCTCCTGGTCCAGGGTTGCTATTTTCCTCCCACTCGGACGAGGGGAGTGTCGGAGATCAGTATGCAGCTGACTCCGAATATGAATGTGTGCCAGAGGCCCATGCTGTAATGCATGATGTGCGTGTATTGCATAAAGAAGAGTTGCCCGCTCCTGCCACCAAATTTGCTGTTCCTTTGGGGACAGGCAAGCCACTTCAAGGGGAGTTGGCCAGCAGAATCAGCTACCTCACTATTTGGGATAATATTGGGTCCAGTACAAGATCCAGAGAACTGAAGCTTCAACGGATCCTGAGGCTATTGTCCTCAGGTATCACGGCCTTTGCTAGGTCAATCGATGAGGTTCAGTTATCGGAAGTTCAAGCGGATGCTATGGCACTGCTGTGCAACGCTCATTTTGAAATCAACTGCTTCCGGAAAGACGCCATCAAGCCAGAATTGAATCCAAAGTTTGCACATTTATGCAGGGCCAGCAATATTCAGCCTCCTAAATTCCTCTTCGGAGAAGACTTGAGCAAGCAGGTCAAGGACTTGCATGAGGAGTCAAAAGCTGCTGGCATGATCAAGCAGTTCTCGCCCATCCTGGAAGATGCGGCAGCCTCACGTCCCAACAGCTCAACCTTTCAGAGCGAGGGGGAAAAGACAGAACCAAAATTAAGGTCCACTGGCCCTGGTGTCAATCCACCTGTAACCTTTGAGGTAGGTGGCTCTGGTTCCATCAGTCATATGGGGTGTGCAGAGGAATTTCAAGTCGGTGGAAGGTTAAGTTTGTTCTTGCATGAATGGCGTCAGATAACTTCAGACACGTTTATATTGCACAGTATAAAGGGTTTCAAAATTGAGTTTTTGCATAACTCATTTCCACCTACACAAGATACGCCAAGTCGGATGTATACTTGCTCCAAACAAGAGACTTTGGATATGCAAGCGGAAATACACATTGCACAAAAAAGGAGTAATTGAGAGATCAATTCATGAAAAGGATCAATACATCTCTAATATATTCTCCAGGGAGAAGAAAGATGGTGGATGTCATATCATCCTTCATTTGGCAAATTTCAACTCACATGTGCAGTATAGACATTTAAAAATTGAGAATTTCCTTACTACTAAGCAGCTAATTTCCGAGGGCTGCTTTATGGCATGCATCGATCTCAAGGATGCATATTATTTGATTCTGATTCACAAGGATCACCGCAGATATCTGAAGTTTGGCTGGATGGGGCAGCTGTGGCAGTTTAAAGTGTTACCTAATGGATTAAGCTCAGCTCCTCGGTTATTTACCAAACTGCTGAGGCCAGTGCTCGGCCTGCTCAGAGCTAAAGGGCATATTATTACGGGCTATATAGATGATATTCTGATCATCGGGAGATTACTGCATTTGGCAAAACTAGCTGTTTCAGCTGCCAAGCTCCTTTTTTTTTCAGAAATTGGGGTTTATCATTCATCCAGCCAAATCCAGATTGATACCAACGAGGTCTATTGACTATTTAGGGTTAACTATCAACTCAGTGGAAATGTCTGTGACCCTGCCCATGGTGAAAAAACTAGATTTAATAGAAGCTTGTTATAATCTTCTGATTACAGAAAAACCATCTATTCGCCAGGTGGCTAGAGTAATTGGCAAAATAGTGGCTGCCTTTCCAGACGCACGGTTTGGGCCTTTGCATTATTGGAATCTGGAGCGTGCAAAGGATCAGGCAGTTAGATTCCACAAAGGTCATTTCGACAGACCTATGCAGTTGTTGCCAAAATTTAAAGCGGAGTTACAATGGTGGACGACCAATATTCAACATTGCTCCGGCAGGTTTTTTGTCTAGTAAACCTACAACAACACTGCAGAGTGATGCAAGTGCACTGGGATGGGGAGCTACTAACACCATCTCTAGTTGCAGTTGCAGTGGCAGATGAAACATGAACGAGTTACCATTTAGTCGTAAATATGGTATCAATTACCTGGAAATGCTGGGAGCATTTTATGCCTTGAAGGCTTACTGTGGGAAGCTACATGATGTGCATGTTAGACTTCAAATGGATAACACTACGGCAGTGGCATATATTAATCACATGGGTGGAAACAAATCAGTATCCTGTGATACTTTAGCTAATCTCATTTGGAATTGGTGTATAGACAGGAGAATTTGGATCTCAGCTGCTTACTTGCCGGGAAGATTTAATAGGCAGATGCTAGATCTCATAAAATCAATGATCACACTGAGTGGATGTTGAATCAAAAAGTATTTAATGACATTATAGCTCATTATGGAACACCTGATATTGATTTGTTCGCCTCCAGGCTTAATCACCAATTACCAAGATATGTAGCATGGGAGCCAGACCCAGGGGCGGAGGCTATAGATGCATTCTCTATAGACTGGGGGGGGGGGGGAATGTTCTTCTATGTTTTCCCTCCATTCTGCCTCGTTGGACGATGCTTGCAAAAAATCATGCAATACTTTGCATCGGGTATTTTAGTAGTGTCTAACTGGTCTACACAACCATGGTTCCCTTTACTGATAGGAGTATTGAAGGAACCACCCATGGTTGTTCATAGACATGAACATTTGCTTATTCAGCCCATTTCTCGGGAACCTCATCCTCTACATGACAGAATCGACCTGTTAATTTGCAGAATCTGAGAAGACCTTTCGTGGGGCTTGGATTATCCGACCGGACGGTGGACGTAATCACTGCAGCTTGGCGTGATGGCACTAAGAAGCAGTACGTCTCATATATTAAACAATGGGAAGACTTTTGTGTCAATACTCATATAAGTTACTTTACGGCAGATATAGCCGATGTGTTGGAATTTCTTTCAACCTTATATTTTGAGAGAAAATTGAGTTATAGTGCTATTAACACTGCTCATAGTGCTTTGTCATCACATTTCCTGCTGGGCTCTGGACACCATTCTGTCGGCTCTCACCCATTCGTATCCAAATTCATGAAGGGTATATTTTAACAATAACCCTCCTAGGCCCAGATATTGGGATGTATGGAATGTTAATATAGTATTAAGGCGGCTTCGCAGTTGGGCACCAGCTGCACCTTTATCTTTGGCCCAGCTCACCTATAAATTGGTCATGCTCGTGGCGCTCGTTTCAGCGCAACGAGTTCAGTCGTTACAGAAATTAAGGCTGGATAAGGCAGTTATATCCAATAATAAGGTAACCTTTTATATAGATGAGCTAATTAAGCAAAGTAGATAAGGTGCGCTAGGATTTAAGTTGGAGCTCTTGGCGTATCCACCAGATCGCAGATTATGTGTGGTTACATATATTAAAGAATACATAAAGGTTACAAAAGACCTTCGAGGCAGCGAACCGGCTGTCTTCGTCAGTCATAAAAAAACACATAGAAGGGTAACGGTGCAGACCATTTCTAAATGGTTAAGATGCGTATTAGCATTCGCAGGAGTGGATACTGATGTATTTAAATCTCACTCTACCAGGGCTGCAGCCACGTCGGCAGCGAGAAATATGGAAGTTCCGCTGGATCACATCCTTGCGACAGCAGGATGGGCGAATGAGCGAACTTTTCAGACATTTTATAATAAACCAATTACCAGGCCTGGTTTATTTGCGAGAAAAATTTTAAGCTCTGTTAATTAAATCAACTGTTTATCCCTGATGTGAAAGGACTATTTTTTCCATTAAAGCATGGACATGTTTGAAAGTTAACATCTTGTTTCAATGATGTTTCTTCAGCCATGTTTGGTCAACTGGAGCAGTGTGTCTGCATGGAGACTGGTTCACTGCATGAAACCACAGAGCTTTGAAGTCTTCACGTAGTCACTCACATGACTTCGATATAACCATATAACCATATAACCATTACAGCACGGAAACAGGCCATCTCGGCCCTTCAAGTCCGTGCCGAACATTTTTTTTTTTTTTCGCTTCTCTTCTTTCTTCTTTCTTTAAACAAGAACTTACTGTTTGAAGTTTGATCTTTATTTTATGAGAAGTTGAAGTGAGGGAATACGTGCCCTCCACTACCAACCCTACTTCTCATAAAGATCATTCGGTAGTTCTAAGGTCGTTAATCTTTCTATAGCTTAGGTCAGCAACTATTCTGTGGTTTCATACAGCTGCTCTAAAGATTGACGCGCATGCGGACTGGTGGGCTCTTCACGTATTCCCTCACTTCAACTTCTCATAAAATAAAGATCAAACTTCAAACGGTACGTTCTCGTTTAATCTTTCTAAGAATGGAGGAGTAGACTTGATGGGCCAAATTGCCTAATTCTGCTCCGATTCCTTATAACCTTACTGGAATTTTGAGCAAAACACAAAGTGCTGAAGGAACTCAGCAGGTCAGACAGCATCTGTGGAGGGAATAGACAGACAACGTTTTGAGTCAGGACCCGTCTTCAGATCTCCATTTGCCTCCACAGATGGTGCCTGACCCATTCAGTTCCTCCAGCTCTTTATGTTTCGAATTACATATATTAACTCTGTATTCACATGTGATAGGGTCAGAAATTAAAAAGAAGCAATATCAACTACAAAGAATGAGCTGAAGCAGCAGTATGATTAAAATTGAAGACTGTTGGCGTGTGGTGTTATATTTGAAATAGATGCACAGATTCGGGAAGATGCACAGAGTCTCTTGCCCAGAGTAGGTGAATCGTGGACCAGAGGACATAGGTTTAAGGTGAAGTGGAAAGATTCAATAGGCATCTGAGGGGTAACTTTTCACACAATAGGTAGTGGGTGTATGGAACAAGCTGACAGAGGAGGTAGCTAAGGCTGGGACTATCCCAACTTTTAAGAAACAGTTAGTCAGGTACATGAATGGTACAGGTTTGGAGGGATATGGACCAAATGTGGGCAGGTGGAACTAGTATAGTTGGGGCATGTTGGCCGGTGTGGACAAGTTGGGCCGAAGGGCCTGTTTCCATACTGTATCACTATGAATCTATGACTATGAAACATACAGGTAACAGGTGGGGAACAAATACATGAAGTCTACTAAGAAAGTGCTAACAATGTACAATCCATTGGACAAGACAGTTGTGGGGCTGAACACCAATGAAGACATTGAGAGGTGCTGAAACACTCAAGAGTACCAAGTTACTTCAGCAAAAACATTGTGACCAGTTCAGAGAGGATTAGAATAGAAACTCTTGGCAAGGAATCACTCAGTTTGTGAGAAAGCAAACAAGCATGATAAATAATAGCTCAATCTGCAAAAGAAGAAGCGGGCCTCATAAATGAACAAACATTAAAAGTATTGTGGAAGTGGCAAGGTGCAAAGTAGCTCAGGAGATACCATGTTAAGTACAAGTAAGATCAAAGAGTGGCACAGTGGCACAGGTGCTGCCTTAGAGCACCAGAGACCCAGGTACGATCCTGACGTTGGGTGCTTGACTGTATGGAATTTGTATGTTCTCCCCGTGACATGTCTAACTGTTTCTTAAACGTTGGGTTAGTTCCTGCCTCAACTACCTCCCCCGGCAGCTTGTTCCATTCTTTTCCCCTTCACCTTAAATCTATGTCCTCTGGTCCTCGATTCACCTACTCTAGACAAGAGACTAAGAGCATCTACCTGATCTACTCCTCTCATGATTTTATACACCTCAATATGATCATCCCTCATACTCCTGCGCTCCAAAGAATAGAGTCCTAGTCTACTCAACCTCTCTCTATAGCTCACACCCTCTAGTCCTGGCAACATCCTCATAAATCTTCTCTGTACCTTTTCCAGCATGACAACATCTTTTCTATAACATGGTGCCAAGAACTGAACACAATACTCTAAATTAGGGTCATTAACCAGAAACATTGACCCTAATTTTTCTCCACAAAACGCGACCTGGCTTGCTGAATATTATTTTCAGCAACACTTCTTTTTGGTTTTACGGCATCTGCATTTTTTTTTCAGTGCATGTACAGTTATGCATAATGGTTTGTTTCATGTTAGCTGTTGAACATCTCTCTTCTGTAAAAAATTATCTTGAAAGTAAGAAAAGTACTTATTAGCAGAGATCGCAACTTTTACAATGTGTGTGGTAAATGTTTGAGCAGTTCAAGTCAAGTCAAGTCAAGTGAGTTTATTGTCATGTGTCCCTGGTAGGACAATGAAATTCTTGCTTTGCTTGAGCACAACAGAACATAGTAGGCATTTACTACAAGGCATTCTATAAATATATATACAATGGTCAATATACTGATAAAGTGCAAATAACAGTATTGGCTAGTAAAGTTCAGTGTTATGTCCGAGCCAGGTTTAATAGCCTGATGGCTGTGGGGAAGTAGCTGTTCCTGAACCTGGTCGTTGCAGTCTTCAGGCTCCTGTACCTTCTACCTGAAGGTAGTAGGGAGATGAGTGTGTGGCCAGGATGGTGTGGGTCCTTGATGATGCTGCCAGCCTTTTTGAGGCAGCGACTGTGGTAGATCCCCTCGATGGAAGGGAGGTCAGAGCCGATGATGGACTGGGCAGTGTTTACTACTTTTTGTAGTCTTTTCCTCTCCAGGGCACTCAAGTTGCCGAACCAAGCCACGATGCAACCGGTCAGCATGCTCTCTACTGTGCACCTGTAGAAGTTAGAGAGAGTCCTCCTTGACAAACCGACTCTCCGTAATCTTCTCAGGAAGTAGAGGCGCTGATGTGCTTTCTTAATAATGGCATCATTGTTCTCGGACCAGGAAAGATCTTCAGAGATGTGCACGCCCAGGAATTTGAAGCTCTTGACCCTTTCAACCATTGACCCGTTGATATAAACGGGACTGTGGGTCCCCATCCTACTCCTTCCAAAGTCCACAATCAGTTCCTTGGTTTTGCTGGTGTTGAGGGTCAGGTTGTTGTGCTGGCACCATATGGACAGTTGCTCGATCTCTCTTCTATACTCTGACTCATCACCATCAGTGATACGTCCCACAACAGTGGTGTCATCAGCGAACTTGATGATGGAGTTCGCACTATGTCCGGCTACGCAGTCATGAGTATAGAGTGAGTACAGCAGCCTTGAGGTGCTCCCGTGCTAATTGTTATCGAGTCTGACACATTTCCACCAATACGAACAGACTGTGGTCTGAGAGTCAGGAAGTCGAGGATCCAATTGCAGAGGGATGCGCAGAGACCCAGTTCTGCGAGTTTGGTAACCAGCTTGGAGGGGATGATTGTGTTAAATGCCGAGCTGTAATCGATGAATAACAGCCTGAGATATGAGTTTTTGTTGTCCAAGTGGTCCAGAGCGAAGTGGAGGGCCAGCGAGATCGCATCCACCGTTGATCTGTTGTGGCGGTAAGCGAACTGCAGTGGGTCCAGGTTTTTGTCGAGGTAGGAGTTGATCTGCATCTTGATCAACCTCTCAAAGCACTTCATCACCACAGGCGTTAGTGCCACAGGTCGATAGTCATTGAGGCACGTTACCTTACTCTTCTTGGGCACTGGTATAATTGATGCCCTTTTGAAGCAGGTGGGGACCTCAGACTTCAGAAGTGAGAGGTTGAAAATGTCTGTAAAAACTCCAGCCAGTTGGTCCGCACAGGTTTTTAGAATGCGATCAGGTATACCATCAGGTCCAGGCGCTTTTCGAGGGTTCACCCCTTTGAAGGATTTCCTGACGTCGGCCTCTGTGACTGAGACTGAAATACCATCACAGCGAATGGGGGCTCGGCAAGGCACATTGGTGTTCTCCCTATCAAAGCGTGCGTAAAATGCATTGAGCTCATCCTGGAGTGATGTTTCGCCAACATTCGAGCTGCCTCCTGATTTCACCTTGTAAGAGGTGATTGCATTCAGGCCCTGCCACAGCCGCCGAACATCAGTCTCTTCCTCCAGTTTGGAGCAGAAGTCCCTTTTGGCCTTTTTGATGGCCTTACCAAGGTCGTATCTGGACTCCTTGTAGGCCACTGTATCATCAGACATGAATGCCCGGTGTCTGGACTTCAGAAGAGTGCGGATCTCAAAGTTCATCCAAGGTTTCTGATTGGGAAATGCTCGGAAGGTTTTGGTGGGGATGCAGTCCTCCACACACTTCTTAATGAAGTCTGTAACGACTGTGGCGTATTCGTTCAGGTCCGTTGCCGAGTCCTTGAACATTGCCCAGTCTACAGACTCCAAACAGTCCTGGAGTTGTTCCTCTGCCCCCCCCCCCCCCCCCCCCGACCAGCTCTGTACTGTCCTCACCTCTGGGGGTGCGCTCTTTAATTGCTGCCTGTAGGCAGGAAGAAGCAGCGTCGGATTTACCGAAGTGAGGGCGAGGGATAGAGCGATAGGCATTCTTGATGGTGGTGTAGCAGTGGTCGAGGGTGTTTGATCCTCTGGTGCAGCAGGAGACATGTTGGTGGAAGTTAGGGAGTGATTTCTTTAGGTTTGCCTTATTGAAGTCCCCGGCTATGGTGGTAAACGCCTCGGGGTAAGACGTCTGGTTTTTGTTGACCACGGCGTGCAGCTCCCCCAGTGCCAGACGGACGTCTGCCTGGGGTGGGATGTAGACCGCGGTCAGGATGATGGAGGTGAATTCCCTCGGAAGGTAGAAGGGACGACACTTCACCGCCAGATGTTCGAGGTGTGGAGAGCAGGAGTTGGATAGGACTGCCACGTCTGAGCACCACGCAGAGTTGACCATGAGGCAGACGCCCCCTCCTCTCCCTTTCCCAGATGCCAGTGTACGGTCCATACGATGGATGGAGAACCCTTCAGGCTGGACCGCTGAATCTGGGGAGCTGGGGGTGAGCCATGTCTCTGTGAAACAGAACACAGAGCATTCCCTCAGCTCCCTTTGATAAAGCAGTCTTGCCCTTAAGTCCTCCACTTTATTTTCAAGGGACTGTATGTTGGCCAGTAGGATAGTAGGGAGAGGGGGTCGACGTCCCCTGCGCTTCAGTCTGACCTGAAGTCCTGCCCGTCGGCCACGTTTCCGGACACAATGTCGGAAGTTAATGTCGATGGTGCTTTGTACACCACTTACAGCATTTTGCATATTCAGCAGCTACCATGTCATGCCATGGGAGACCCAGTTCAAACACTTGGCAATGGGCTGGATGTGCATAAAAAGTGTCCAATTCCATTGCGTAATCATAGATAAAATTTGCAAGTAATTAGTTCCCTGGCCTTCATCTTGCACTGATTGTTCTGGGTGATTTTGTTGAATTTAAGAGAGGTAGGCTACAGAAAGAGTTGCACAGTTTGGGCGGCTCGGTGGCACAGCAGTGGAGTTGCTGCCTTACAGCGCCAGAGACCCGGGTTCAATCCTGACTACGGGTGCTGTCTGTATGGAGTTTGTACGTTGTCCCCAAGACCGCGTGGGTTTTCTCCGAGATCTAAGGTTTCCTCCCACACTCCAAAGGCATACAGGTTTGTCGGTTAATTGGCTTGGTATAAATGTAAATTGTCCCTAGTGTGTTTAGGATAGTGTTAATGCGCAGGGAACGCTGGTCGGTGTGGACTGGGTGGGCCGAAGGGCCTGTTTCCGTGCTGTATCTCTAAACTAAACTAAACATATTGTCAAGACAGTCCACTATCTTGGCCTGCCCTAATTTGCAGCTGTATTGATCAGTCAAGGCTATGACTTCTTAATGTTCATAATGATTTTATTTTAAACAGCAGATGCTAAAAATCTAAAATTAAAACAGAAAGTGCTGGAAACTATCAGCAGATCAGGCAGCATTTGTGGAAAGAGAAACAGTGTAAATGTTCAGGTTGAGCACCCTTCATCTGATGAAGGTTCTTTGACTTGATCGGTTAACTCTGTTTCTCCTTCCACTGATGCTGCCTGCCCTAGAGTTATAATGTGTGTGGTAAAAGTTTGAGCAGTTAATGCCGATGGTGCTTTGTGCACCACTTACAGCATTTTGCATGTTCAGCAGCTACCATGTTGCTCAAGAACATTTTGTGCTCTCATCGCTGGCACCAGGGTGTGAGATGAATATAACTTGTGACGGGTTTAGTTATGTAGTTTAGTTTAGAGATACAGCGTGGAAACAGGGCCTTCGGCCCATTGAGTCTGCGCCGACCAATCATACAGCACCCTTCAGCCAACTTGTCCATGCCAACCAAGATGCCCATATACATTAGTCCCATTTGCCTGCATTTGACCCATATCACTTTGAGCCTTTCCTATCCATGTACCTGTTCAAATATATTTTAAATATTATTATTATACCTGTCTCAACTAGTTCCTCAGGCAACTCATTATAGATATGTACCACTCTGCTAAATCTTTACAACATTTTCTGCTCTTATTCTTTAGAGTTGGCAAAATCTTGATTGAATTTGTTTTATGTGCTTTTCCAATGCATTGATTTAAATTTTAATACACACTTTTAGATTGAACATCATCCATTAGATGCACTAAACATGGTTTACCAATAATTCAATTAATTCAATAGCACAGAATCTAATCCAACCACAAGTTTGTTGAACCGCATTAAACAGAATCCAATCTATCTGCTTTCAAAGTATATTGAATTTGGCAATAAAGGCATTTATTTTGTTGGATTGAACAATATGCAATCTACTTTTTAATTTCATTATTTTCATCTGTGTCTATTTTACTCGTGATTTTATTACGTTTTAATTGATTATAATTGCCTGGTTGTTCCCACAATTGCATATTGATAGGTGGAATTTACTGAAAATATCCAAATTTATACGATGACTCTGCATAACAAAGTGAACGCAGAAGTGGAAAACTACATCATGGGGAATCCCATCATCTCAAGAACATTTTGTACTCTCATCGCTGGCACCAGGGTGTGAGATGAATATAACTTGTGACAGGTTCAGTTATTTAGTTTAGTTTAGAGATACAGCGCAGAAACAGGCCCTTCGGCCCACCGAGTCTACTCCGACCAGCGATCTCCGCACACTAATGCTATCCTACACATACTAGGGACAATTTACACATACCAAGCCAATTAACCAACAAACATGTACTTCTTTAAAGTGTGGGAGGAATCCGGTGATCCCGGAGAAAACCCACACAGGTCACGGGGAGAACGTACAAACTCCGCACAGACAGCACCCCTAGTCAGGATCGAACCTGGGTCTCTGGCACTGTAAGGTAGCAACGCTACCACTCCACCACTGTACAACAAATGGGTTCTTCATTCCCAGTTGTCATTGCATTCAATTGGAACTTCTTCGCATTCCTCCGTTATGATGCTTTATTGTCACATGTACCTAGGAACAGTGAAATTATTTTTAATGCATACAATCTGGTAAAATCGTGCAGCAGACTTCACCAAGGCAGTACACAAAGAGTGTAAAGTTTCAAACGTTCTTAGTACAGTCTTATCTTCCTGGAGCGGCGAACCCGGCTTGTCGCCACACGTCACCGCATGTGGCCGGCCGGCTCCCTCTTTGATCTCGCTGGCCCCCCGCTGGGTCCCTCCTTGTTCTCGGCGGCCACACACCGGGTCCCTCTTCGATCTCGCCGCCCCCCGCAGGGTCCCTCCTTGTTCCTTGTGCCGTGGCCCACCGGGTCCCTCTTCGTTCTCGGCAGCGTGGCCTGCCGGTTCCCACTTTGTTTTCGATGGCTCTTCCGCCGGGTTGGTCTCGCCGGCTCACCCGCCAGGTTGCTCACAGCCCCGCCGGTCATTCTGCTCTGTGGCACATCCTCCTGGGAGCCTTCTGCCACCGCACAGACCCTGTGAGTATGTATGGCAAGCCTCCATGACAGATTTGTGCTAATTAGGCCAAGGCGGGAACGGTAAAGCAAAGATGGGCCAGGGGATGCCCGATGGGACAGGCAGGTGAACACTTTGTGAGTTTGGGTGTCCCTCCCTATGCAAGGGCCTGAGGTTTCCTAGCCATTCCAAATGCTCCTTCTCCACTTTGAGTAGGCACGGACTGAGGATACCCAGGAGTTGCTATGGATGTTGGATTTCTTCAAGGAAGCTTTGACCACATCCTTGAATACTTTTCACTGCCCACTTAAAAATTTCCCACGATAGGGCGCAAAATGGAGTGTCAGTTTCATCAGTAGGAAAGAACTGCAGATGCTGGTTTAAATCGAAAATAGACACAAAGTGCCATGAGTAACTCAGTGGGACAGGCAGCATCTCTGGAGAGAAGGAATGGGTGATGTTTCGGGACTGAAGAAGGGTCTTGACCCGAAACGTCACCCACTCCTTCTCTCCAGAGATGCTGCCTGTTCCTCTGAGTTACTCCAGTATTTTGTGTCTATTGTTAGTTTCATGAGGCAGCTGTCAGCCATGTGAACGGTATGGCCAGCTCAGCACAGCAGGCTGATATCTTTGCTTGACAGTTGGTCTGACGTTGGTCTGGAGGAGGATGCTGACATTGGTTATTTATTCTGCTCGTGAATTTGGAGCATTTTTCCTCAGATAATGTTGGTAATATCCTGCTGTCCTTGAAGTGCCTATTATAGGTAGTACACGACTAACATGCACATGGGAGGACATGGTTCACAACTGCTCAGTTAGCCTTGAAAGGTATGTAAGAGGAACTTTAGTCAGAGGGTAGTGGAACCCATTGGCACAGGGGGCTGTGGAGACCAAGTCCGTGGATATTTTTAAGGTGTCAAGGGTTATGGGGGACAGGCAGGAAAATGAGATTAGGAGGCAAAGATTGAATGGCAGAGTTGACTAGATGGGACAAATAGCCTAATTCTACTCCTATAACTTGTATCCGTGAACATTTGTTGGTGCCACCATTGCTGAGCTCTCCACTATCAATATTCTGCGGTCACTGTTTACCAAAAGGTCCAGTGAACCATCCACATAAATACTGTGGCTACGAGAGCATCACAAAGCCTCAATATCCTATGGTGTGTGACGTACAAAAACATTCCACCATCTACAAGGCACAAGGTAGGGAGACAGTCAGAACCTCCATATAGCAGTGGAAATGTCAAAAACACGGGGGCATAGCCTTAAGATGAGGCACAAATGTTATAAGAGATGTGTGGCTCAAGTTTTTTTACACAGAGGATAGTGGATGACTGAAATGTGCTGCCAAGGGTGGTGGTGGAGGCAGATACGATATTGGCATTTAAGAGGTTTGTAGATATGCACAAGATTATGTAAGGAATGGAGGGGTGTGGGTCATAGGCAGGCAGATGAGATTAGAATAGCTTGGCATTATGTTCAGCACAGACATACATATCGGGCCAAAGGACCTGTTCCTGTGCTATACTTTTCCATGTGGATTGCAGATTTAATGTATTAAAGCTTTATTAATTAGTGTTGTTGATGGACAATAAATTATATGCTAAATCCAATTTGTCCAAGCCTCAATTATAGAGAAAATATCTGTTTCCTGTATGTTTAACAAATAATTATTTAGTTAGCAAATAAGCATTTTTTTCAATTATTGCTGATCATAAAGAGAGAATCAATGTAATGATTTCATGCAAAACCCAGCAACTGTTTGCCCAACAAATTGAAATAGCCAAGCAAAAATAAGATATCAGCTTTTCTTTCCCGAGGATTTTGTATTTTGATTACATGATTATGGATTATTATTATCTCAGGAGCCATGTTACAGAAGACCAGTATTTGAGCTAGTTAAAGATACAAATACACAAATGTATATGGTCAGCAAAAACCCTGTGAAGAATGATTATTTTTTTGAATAGTGTAAAGCAACAGTTAAGTGGCAGCAGGAAGGAACAAAGTATTGATTCTGATCTGCTAAATGCTTGGTGGGAGTGTACAGTGTGGGCAAGGGCAAATATTTAGAATAGCAATCGATCTTATCAAAAATGTGCGTCAGTGCTAGTCAGGGGGTTAATAAAAAGGTGAAAGGAAAGATTTACACTGTAAATGCAAGATTGCAAAGGTAGTCAACATCTGGATAATGAGACCAAACATGTACCT
This sequence comes from Malacoraja senta, assembly GCA_038087875.1. Taxonomy (NCBI): domain Eukaryota; kingdom Metazoa; phylum Chordata; class Chondrichthyes; order Rajiformes; family Rajidae; genus Malacoraja; species Malacoraja senta. Next base: position 271,560,523 of record CM075977.1, read on the forward strand.
ACTATCTAGTTATTGACATTTCAATACGTATTTGGCTGCTTCACATTTCATGCAAAGGTGCACGTAAGAACCTGTCCTTGTCTGTAACCTTGTTCAAGATTCCAGCAACTGTAAAGAGGAAACCTATAATTAGCTGATATGCTGTTCCTGTGCTTCTCCCAAGAGATGATCATCACTGCACTCTCCGCCTGCCTGTACAGGTGTGACATAAATGCTGAAGTGGCAGAAATAGATTCATTTTATGCGCATTAAATGTAACATGTAATATAAGAGATTTCACTGTGTTCTGACAACAACAAAAAAAGGAAGGTTAATGTACAGAAAAACAACTCCAACTGGAATATCTGAAATCCAAAAGCCATCTGAAATCACAACTTTCTCTTGGACAAAGTCGCATGCTGGCTGCTTTGTTATGGCCATCTCATGTTAAAAGAAATCACCAATCGGCAGTTTGTATTCCTCAAAATTAAGCTGAGGAACTGAATGGAACTCAGAGACACTCCTAACAACAGAAGACCAGATCTTCACCTGCTTTCTCAACCTGGGACCTCAGATGCCCAGACGTTGACAATGCTGGCCTGAGTAAGACATAATGGACAGGTTTAGTTTAGTTCTAAGGTCATAAGGTCATAAGGTCATAAGGTCATAAGGTCATAAGGAATAGGAGTAGAATTATGCCATTCGGCCCATCAAGTCTTCGCCATTCAATCATGGCTGATCTATTGTACACAAAAATGCTGGAGAAACTCAGCGGGTGCAGCAGCATCTATGGAGCGAAGGAAATAGGCAACGTTTCGGGCCGAAACTCTTCTTCAGACTGATGGGGGGTGGGGAGAAGAAAGGAAAAAAGGCGGAGGAGGAGGAGCCCGAGGGCTGGGGGATGGGAGGAGACAACCAGAGGGCTGATGAAGGGGAGGGGACAGCAAGGGCTAGCAGAATTGGGAGAATTCAATGTTCATGCCCCCAGGATGTAGACTGCCCAAGCGGAATATGAGGTGCATTTCCTCCAATTTCCGGTGTTGCTCGCTGTGGCCATGGAGGAGACCCAGGACGGAGAGGTCGGATACAGAATGGGAGGGGGAGTTGAAGTGCTGAGCCAGCGGGAGGTCAGGTTGGTTATTGCGGACCGAACGGAGGTGTTCGGCGAAACGATCACCAAGCCTCCACTTGGTCTCACCGATGTAGATCAGCTGGCATCTAGAGCAGCGGATGCAATAGATGAGGTTGGAGGAGATGCAGGTGAACCTCTGTCACACCTGGAACGACTGCTTGGGTCCTTGAATGGAGTCGAGGGGGGAGGTGATGGGACAAGTGTTGCATCTCTTGCGGTTGTAAGGGAAAGTGCCCGGGGAGGGGGTGGTACGGGAGGGAAGGGAAGAATTGACAAGGGAGTTACGGAGGGAGCGGTCTTTGCGGAAGGCAGACATGGGGGGAGATGGGAAGATGTGGCGAGTGGTGGGGTCACGTTGGAGGTGGCGAAACTGACGGAGGATTACTTGTTGTATGTGACGGCTGGTGGTGTGAAAGGTGTGGACTAGGGGGACTCTGCCCTTGTTGGGAGTGGGGGGATGGGGAGAGAGAGCAGTGTTGCGGGGTATGGCAGAGACCCTGGTGCGAGCCTCATCTATGGTGGAGGAGGGGAACCCCCGTTCCCTGAAGAATGAGGACATTTCGGATGCCCTGGTGTGGAACGCCTCATCCTGGGAGCAGATGCGGCGTAGACAGAGGAATTGGGAGAAGGGGATGGAGTCCTTACAGGAAGCAGGGTGGGAAGAAGTGTAGTCCAGATAGCCATGGGAGTCAGTAGGTTTATAGTGGATTGCGGTTGCAAGGGTAAGTACCCGGGGAGGGGGTGGTACGGGAGGGAAGGGAAGAATTGACAAGGGAGTTACAATGGCTGATCTATTTCTCCCTCCTAACCCCATTCTCCTGCCTTCTCCCCATAACCTCTGACACCTGTACTAATCAAGAATTTATCTATGTCTTCCTTAAAACTATCCACTGACGGCCTCCACAGCCTTCCGTGGCAAAGAAGACCACAGATTCACCACCCTCTGATTAAATACATTTCTCCTCATCTCCTTCTTAAAAGAAGTCCTTTAATTCTGAGGCTATGACCTCTAGTCCTAGACTCTCCCACTAGTGGAAACATCCTCTCCACATCTATTCTATCCAAGCAATTCACTTCTAGAGAAACAGGCCCTTCAGCCCACTGAATCTGCACAGACAAGCGATCCTCGCACACTAACACTATCCTACACACACTAGGGACAATTTACATTTATACCAAGCCAATCAACCTACAAACCTGTGCTTCTTTGGAGTGTGGGGGGGGATCCGAAGATCTCGGAGAAAACCCACGCGGTCACAGGGAGAACGTACAAACTCCGTACAGACAGCACCCATAGTCGCGATCGAACCGGGGTCTCTGGCAAGAAAAGTGCTGTAAGGCAGCAACTCTGCCGCTGTGCCAGTGTGTCGCCCCATGTGCTGGCAGGTGATGACAAACCCAAAGAATAAAGCAATGAGTGCACTTTCTTCTGGAATGGAAAACCGGAAGTGGAGCAATATCTCTAAGGAGAAGATGTTGCCATGAAGAATGAGCTCATGGACAACTCAATGACTTCCCTAGTGGAACAAAGGTACATGGAATGACATCTAGTTCACATTAACCCAGCACATAGCAGTTATATATCAGTGCATACACTATGTTATTGGAAGCTACGAACAAGACCACGGAGAACTTCTACTCCAACCTTGAGAAGACCTTGTACATGAGCTGGCGTAGAGATAAGCTAATCCTTCTGGGTGACTTCAGGTGCCAGCCTCAGGAAGGATGCTAACTTCAGGCTGGACACGATTGCCCACCTCAGCATTTATGTCACACCTATACTTCAAAATGAAGTTCTGATGCGAAGAGATGTTTAGAAATGCGAAGAAATCTTGTCACAACCGGCAGCCTGCTTCATCAGAGGGATAAGAATGAGGATATCCTTGATCTAGGCACTGTAACCAGCCTATGTTATCGTTTAACCAAGAAAGCATGAGGATATTTGTATCATTTGAACCATGACAGCAATAGATGGCCACTGTCTAATCCTTGCTGTTGTTTCCATCAGCCAGGTACCAAAACAGTGGTGGCCTCCAAAATGTTGTAGCAAGAAAATCAATGTCAAACATCTCGAGAATCTCAAACCCCACCAAGAATCCTTTTCTCACTCAGAACCTGATAAACAATCTGACACTCACCACCACCACCACTGCCTCCCACAAAAAATATAACAGTAGGTGTAGTATCCAGCATCAGGTTCTCCTTTAAGTCCATCAGCCATTTCTTAATAAGATGGTTTCTTTACAAACCTAGAGTCCTGTGCTACCATCTAGTGGCTCAGCTTGAAACAGGTTGACGCAATGGAATGGAAGATATTGGAATCTTGTGTAGAACGCAAAGTGCTGGAGTAACTTAAAGGGTCAGGCAGACTCTCTGGAGGACATGTTTTGGGTTGGGACACTTCTTCAGACTGATACTAAAATATTTTGAACTTGCCATTCCAACTGCTCTGTTTGTATATGTGCAATTGCTGTTCCGAATAGTTTGAAAACAAAACAGATTCTTTGCAGCCATATTTTTTGGCCATTACACTTTCTGACTGATTGATACAATTAAAGATTTAATTAATGTTACTTCTGATATAATACTGCAAGACATTAGTGAGGCCACATTTAGAGCATTGTGTTCAGTTTTGGTTACCCTGCTATAGGAAGGATGGTGTTAAGCTATCAAGAGTGCAGATTTATGTTGTCAGGTCTTGAGGGCCTGTGCTATCGGGAGCAGTTGAGCTGGCTAGGACTTTATTCCTTGGAACATAGGATAATGAGCAGGTGACCTTACAGAGGTGCAAATATTATGAGGAGAATAGATGCGGTGAATGCACAGAATCTTTAATCCGGAGTAGGCGAATTAAGAACCAGGGAAATAGGTTTAAGGTGAGAAGGGAGAGATTTATTGGGAACCTGAGAGGCAACTTTTTCACAAAGAGGGTGGTGGGTATATGGAGCGAGTTGCGAGAAGATGTAATTGAGGCAGGCAATATAACAACATTTAACCGACATTTGGACAGGTACATGGGCATGGATTAGAGGGTTATGAGCCGAACACAGGCAGGTGGGACTAGTAGAGATGGGCCATCTTGGTCAGCATGGGCAAATTGCGCCAAAGGGCCTGTTTCTATACTGTAGTTCTCTATTACCCTATGACTCTACTAACGTTTCAGAAACTGGATGAAAATCAACAAAGATAGACACAAAATGTTGGAGTAACAGGCAGCATCTCTGGAGAGAAGAAAATCAACAAGCTGCCTCAGGACTTTCAATAGTACCATCCACTGAACATTTTTGAACAGGATTGGTTTTTGACTCTATTTTGTATTAACTTTGAAGTGTTAAATGTTGCTGCTGATTGGAGCTGGTTGGATGTCCATCAATGTGAGCAGGCTTCATTTGTCTTCTTACATTGATTGCATATATCGTCCTGACACATGGCATCCAGGTGTGGTATGGTAATAGTTCTGCGGATGACAAGAAGGCTCTGCAGAGAGTCATCAACACAGCCCAGAAGCTCACCAACACACATCTGCCTGCCCTGGAAGAGAGCTATAGCTCTCGTTGCCTGCGAAAGGCATCACGCATCCTAAAGGACTCATCTCATCCCGCACATCACTTGTTTGCCCTTCTGCCCTCAGGAAAGCGTTACAGGTCCATCAAATCACACACCACAAGATTAACAAACAATTTCTACCCCAAGGCCATCACCACTCTGAACTCTGCACTGAATACACAGCCCCCATAGCCAATATTTTGTACAGCTATAACACTATTGCACATTCTGACTTGACGTTTTTCTTGCTGTTTTTGCTGTTTTCATTGTCGTTATTTATTTATCTGATACGTTGGAGCTCCGCTCGGGCAGTGCACCTGAAATTTCGTTGTATGTATTTACAATGACAATAAAGTGTTTTATTATTATTATTACGTAGAATGTATTTCCAACATCTACTGCACATCCTGTTAACAAATGCCGACTTGAACATTAGCTATTAAAAGCTTATTGTTTGCATGATCCTTACACAGTGAAGTCAATACTTCCAAAGGCCGTTCATTGCTTATCTGTACGTGTTCAATGCATTTAGTACACCGTTGAGGCAACAGAGGCCAGTATATGATTGCAACACCAAAATGGAACTCAATCCGCACAACCCAATGCAGATGGCAAACTGAACATTCCTGGTCATAATTTTGATTCCCTTCTCACTGGCTGGTAATTTTATTCCTGAATCCTTCAGGAAGCCCCAGCTGGCTGTGGGCATGAGTACAATGTCAGGTGGCAGTTCTGATTCACCGGGAAACTATGGATGAGGCCAAGGAGAGCTTCTATTCCAACCTAGAAACACACAATCTGCATCCCAGTGGGGGATAAACCGATCCTTCTGAGTGACTCCAGTGTCAGGATCAGAAAAGGTGCTAACTCCATCTTTGGCTTGGAAGGGCAGAGGTAAATCGCAATGCAACCCCTGCTGATGAATTGCTTGGAGCACAATCTTATAACAACCTACATTCTGTTCTAATCAGAGAGAAAAGAGGGTGAACACCTTTGATCCAGGCACTAGCATCTATATTATATTTTGCCTGAAGAATAGACCCAAAACATCACCCATTCCTTCTACCCAGATATGCTGCCTGTCCCACTGAGTTATTCCAGCATTTTGTGTCTATCTTTGGTGTAAACCAGCATCTGCAGTTCCTTCCTATGATACGATACGATAAAATAAAACTTTATTCTTTTCCAGAGGGAAATTTGTCTGCCAACAGTCACAACACACAAGGTACACAAAAACTTGAAATTAAAAGTGAAAAGAAAAAGAAAAAGACAAGTGACTGTTGTCTGGCTGCCGTGTGCCCAGTGGCTTCACTGGAACAAATGAACAAACAAACAAAGAAACACAGGCTTATCCCCTCGGCAGAGGATTCTAAACTAGAGGCCCCTTCCCCAAACTGGGTACCCTATATTCTGCTACCATCCCTCACAGCGGTCCCCCCCCATGCCGGGTCCTCATTGTCTTCCCCTCCCCGTCATGCTCATCGACTGCGAGGCCCCACCACCATCGAGGCTCCCGTTGCCGCCGAGGTCTACTTTGCCGCTAAGGCCCACGCTGCTGCCGCGGAGGCCCCATTGCTGCCGCTGAAGCCCTATTGCTGCCGAGGCACCCGCTGCCACCGCCAAGTCTCCCGCTGCCGCCACCGAGTCTCCCGCTGCCGCTGCCGAGGTTCCCATCGCTGCCACCACTGGGGCTCCTTCGGCCCAGACAGGCTTCACTACAGTCCCCTGGGAGGCCTGCAGGGTGAGTCAGACCTACTGGGGCGACTGGGGCCTTCAGTCATCATTCCTGTCGTTGATGGCGTGGTTGTTCGGCGGGTGGATCGGGCCCGCGTGGCTCCCCGGAACACTTCCGCCACGCGCACGGCTCGCTCCCCGGGACACATAATGTTACCATCTGAGCAAGAGATTCCAAGCCTGTTGGCACAGTGGTGCAGCTAGAAGAGCTGCTGCTTCGCTTTGCCAGAGACATGGGTTCAATCTTGACCTCAGCTGCTGCCTGTGTGGAGTTTGCAGTCTCCTTGTGAACCTGTGGGTTTCCTCTGGGCCTCAAATTTCCTCCTACATCCTGAAGATGTGTGGGTTAAAGGATAACTGGCCACTGTAAATTGTCCTTTCAATGTTGGTGAGTGGTAGAATCTGAGGGAAGAATAAATAAAGGGACATGTAGAATTAGCATAAATGGGCATTTGATGGTTGTCATAGACTTGATAGGTTGAAGAGTCTATTTCTATGCTGTCTCTCTATGATTAATGTCCATATTATCGGCATCATGACAAGTAAGGAAGTTAGCTGGATCAATCACTGCCTAATTACCATTTTTGTTTGCATCTGTTGATGTCAAAAGAATGGTGGGTCATTGCCTCTAGCAATATGTTTAAGAGAGGCATGAGGAGAGAGTTTCTGAGGGTGATTATCGTTGGTTGAAAGGACGCAAAGGACTAAAGCCCTTATGTAACTGGGATCAGGAATGAGCAGTCCTGTTCCTCCCAACATTAGGAGGCATGAAACAGAGTAATGCTGTTCACCTGTTTGACCTGTACAGGTGTAGGATCAATTTAAGATACAGGTCCAGTACACAACCAACGTGATAAATGTTTTGGGATTGTGATTTGAACATTGCACCCTGAAGTTTACATATTGAAGAGCCCCTCTCCATCCTTCACCTGCCTGCACTAGGCAAAAAATCCTGCATTTAAAATGGTGATGGGTGAAAGCTATCCAGCAGCAACATTCCTAATGTCTATACAAAAAGCTGGAGTAACTCAGCGGGACAGGCAGCATCTCTGGAGATAAGGAATGGGCGACGTTTCAGGTCGGGACCCTTCTTCAGACAAATATTCCTAATGTGTTTGAATTCAGTGCAATACCTGGCAAAGATCTACAGAGACCTTTTAATATTGGATCAATTAGTATGGCTGCTGGGAATTAATTGAGAACTATTGCAATTGGCCAAGTTATTTTTTTTTAAATTCCTATTATAATGCAAGATCAAATCCAATTTTTTTTTAAACTGTATGTAGAAAGATTTGGCTGTTCTTAATTAAAGGCAAGCTTAATTCATGTCTCTATATTTAAATAAGAAGGTTATAAATGTCATTATGGGATTTCTTTCACCCTTAAGTTATGTTCAAATATAAAACAAATATGATATCCCTTGTAAAATATAGGGAGCAGAATCCAAATTCATTTCTTTATCTCTTACATTTATAAATCAGATATATTTTGGTTTCACAGGAATTTAGTTACCAGTCAGATATCTCTTCTGACCATTTTTCAATCTGAATGGAGCAACTTTCTTTGGCCCGTTATAGTCATAAAGTCATATAATAGAGAAACAGACGCTTTGGTCTAACTTGTCCATGATGGCCAAGATGCTGCATCTAAGCTAAACCCATTTTCCTGTCATTTAGCCCATACTCCCTCTAAACTTTAGATAAACAAAGTACTGCTGATGCTCATTTACAAAAAAATGTACAAGGTGCTGGAGCAACTACAAAAAAAGACACATAGTGTTGGAGTAACTCCACAAAAACAAGACAAGTGCTGGGGTAAATCTGATGATGGGACCCAGCCTGAACATCAACTATTCATGTTCTCCAGAGATGCTGATTGGCCTGCTGAGTTACTCCAGCACTTTGTGTCATTTTCCCCCATTAAACCTTTCCTTTCCATGTACCTGTCCAAGTGTATTTTTAAAGCTGTTGTCGTCCTTGCCTCAACTACCTCCTCACAATTCAAATCACCCAATACTGAAAATCAACCCAATGGCTTTAGTCTGCATTGCCTTCAGGTCCATAATATCCTCCCTGGAAAAGAAAGCAATCAATCTGCACTTTCCAGGCAAGTATAGTGATGAGCATTAGATCTGATCATTACCTCTGCTGATTTGCATTTCAAAGCTCTATTTGGTATTCTTGATTACTGCTTTGGTACAATTGGATGGATTTATAACTGAAGCTAGTTTCTTTCAGTTTCCTAGATTACCACCTTTCTTTAACTCATGAGAATAATTGATATCCATCTTTGTTTTGCACCAGGTAGTACTTCGTGGTTATAAGGGCTAAACTCCACTCATTCCACTCCTTTGCACTTACATGCCTTCTGTAGATTCTGGATCTGTTACATCCATTGCCACACATCACTTCTACCCACCCCTCTCCCCACACCCACTACCTCCTCCTAATTTGTCATCAGCTCCAAAGTTAATTTTGGATCTCATTTCTAAATCCTGGTCACTTGTTTACATTGGACAATAGTATCTTCTTTGCAGAGCATAATTGTAAATTAATTTATTAATTGAGCAATTGCAATAAAATAAACAGCAGTGCAAATCACTGTGACAAATACTGTGGTTTCCTATCCTTCAAATAATTTTGTATTTATTCCCAGTATTTACCTCTCATCTCCTCCATTTTCACATCTAATGAATAGTTTTTCATCTGGAACAAGTGGAATTATTTCTGAATCTATTAGACAATAGACAATATACAATAGACAATAGGTGCAGGAGTAGGCCATTTGGTCCTTCGAGCCAGCACCGCCATTCAATGTGATCATGGCTGATCATCTCCAATCAGTACCCCGTTCCTGCCTTCTCCCCATATCCCCTGACTCTGCTATTTTTAAGAGCCCTATCTAGCTCTCTCTTAAAAGCATCCAGAGAACCTGCCTCCACCACCCTCCAAGGCAGAGAATTCCACAGCCAATGGAATTCTCTTATATTATTGAGTATATTGGTCTACCTAGATTATCCAAAACCATGGTAACTGCTGTAAACCGTGCTTTTGTCATACGGTTAACCCTCAGGTTTACTCATGATAACATAGTTAATTATTTTACATCAATATAATTAAGAACGATGAATTGGCTGTTGCTGGTGAACATCTGGTGCAAAAAACTCTGAAAGGAAAACAGAATATACAGACCTGTACAGATCATACATACAGATATGGAAAGAACAACAGAATTTGCATGTGTAGGAAGGAACTGCAGATGTGTAAGAAAGAACTGCAGATGCTGGTTTAAATCGAAGATAGACACAAAATGCTGGAGTAACTCAGCGGGCAGGCACTGGAGAAAAAGAATGGGTGACGTTTCGAGTCTAGACTCTTCTTCAGACATCTCACATCCAAAGCGATTCAACAGGATTTGACAAGCCTAAAGCTTTAATTCTGTTTCTCGTTCCATGGGTACTGCCTGATCTTCTGAGTGCTTCCAGCACTTTCCGTTTTTATATTAAACCATTGCTGTGTCAGGCTTATATATCAACATTGTAAATGACACTTACACTTACCATATCAACACAGGCACCATTATAGCCTTTTTCAACTATCCAGGACCTCTCCTTGCTGAGTAATTCCTTCGCCATCAATCTATGCATTTTACAAATCTTCTCTCGTTACTTTCTGCAATCCAGATTCAACTCTATCTCTCCTCTGAGAATTATTTACTTAGTTTATTTATCTAATCTTAGACGTTCATCCCATTTATCACAAAATAACTTTTTTCCTTGGAATATCTTTGGAAAAGTCAATTGCTCATGTATTGTCATCGATTCTTGAAGGAAGTAGCTATTCAGAATATTTATGTCCTAATACTTGTTGATTATCATTCTCTATAGTTTACAACCACTCATTGATTATCCTCTAGAAAGGGTTAAATGCTTTAAATATATAATGCACGATCGGATACATGACTATAGTTTGTAGCTTTGCATTTCTTCTAAAGCAGGCTTTCTCTGGTGGGAAGGTACCAACTGATAAGAAAGACAAGCTCAAACTTGCCCTGGACTGCTGTATATTGGGACCATAACTAATGCCTTTGGAAAGTCTTATCCTGAAGGTACCAACTGATAAGAGAGAAAGGCCTAGACTTGTCCTGAACTGATGCATCTTGTGACCATGTCTAATGCCTTTGGAATGTGTACACATGACTTACACAGTATAAAAACACCCTGCAAGCCTTTGTTCATTGGAGTGGTGGCTCGGGAGAGTCAAGTGTCTGTTGCTTACTTGACTGAGTTATCCCCAACACTCCCGCTGGCTGATGATCAGTAAAGCTTGAGTTGGTTTACCTAACCCATCGTGTGTTGTCTGTTTTTAAGTAGCGAACTTTATTACTCTCAATTTTATTGTTGAGTTTGAAATAAATCATTTTCATTCCATTCACCTCCAACTACATTTTTGATATCTCTTTGAGCATTTTTAAATCATCATTTAACCATATGTTTGTAAAGTTTAGATTAGTTTAGAGATATAGCACGGAAACAGGCCCTTCGGTCCACCGAGTCCGCTCCGACCAGCGATCCCCGCACATTAACGCTATCTTACACACACTAGGGACAATTTACATTTATACCAAGCCTATTAAACTTCAATTGGATTAGCTATGAATAAGGTTGGGCTAAATTACATTCCTAATTACATTCCACAGTAGAGCCAGGCTCTGATCAACTGGTGCAGGACATGAATGAACTCAGTGAATTCATGTATGGAAATCAGATTATAATCAAGCACTTCGCCTGGGTCTCACTGCACACCTGGTACTACTCCTGACCCTGACTCCAGTTGCATACCTTCTCTCATTCCTGACACTGAGTCCAGCCTTACACCTGGCCCCCTATTCTACCCTGATCTGCTTAGGTTCCCAGTGCTGAAAACTCCGATTGTCCCAGCTTTGACTGTATACCTAGTACTATTCCAGAACTTGACTCTGGATGTACACTTGGCCTTGCTCCTAGCCCCTCTGCACTGATAATATATCTGGCCCACACATTAAGCCCCATATCTGACCCCCTGGACTTAACCTATTATGTTCAAGTCCACAGGTGCTTATCTAACATGGTAATCTTTTATGGGGCATTTCACGGACCCCATTTTGTATAACAAAATTTGCTACATCCATTGGCTTCCTTGTTATCTAACATGCTAGTTACTTTGTCAAAGAAGTCATCAATTGGTTGAACACAATTTCTCATCCATAAAATTATACTCACTCAGCTGTATAAGTATTCTGTTACCATTTCCTTCATTTTCTTAACAAACTATCCTGAAGTCATTTTCACCCCCAATATTTTCAGTATTTTGCTGTCTTCCTCTCAGCTGGGACTTTTCCGAAATGCAAAGTCCAATAACAATGTGTATTTAAGCAATAATATTCTATTTAATGTGATCTTGAGAGTACATAATATTTTCTGTGGTATTCATAACACAACAATGATAAAAAATATCTTTGTTTTGATTGCACCTACCAAAATGAATACATTATTATATTACAGTTGATATGTACCATGGGCAATTTTTTGTTCCAATGCTCACCATTCCCAATTACTTTTACATTTAAGTGATTGAAATCCAAGTGAAGTTTAAATGGCATCAGAAAAAATAAAACCTCCGGTATGGATGATATTCATTACGTGGTTGGTTGGAGTCAGTATCAGCACAATTACTATATTAAAATTTGAATCTTCAGATGTCCCGGTTCAAGCTAAAACTAAAGACAAATAATAACCTCCTCACACATTTCCCTGCCAGTATCTCTGTCACTCCTTTAAAATATGCCCCTTCTTTGAATAAGCTCTTAAACATCGCATCTTAATCAGTTTCCATCTGATTACACTCCTTGAGGATGTTCATCTACGTGTTGAATTAATAAAACAACAAGATTGGGGACATTTCAATTCAGCCTGTCAAAGGAATTTGGGGGGGAGTGGGGATAGAAATAGTCAGTGAGGTAAACAAATATAATAGTTGAGTGGCAAATGACAATAGTGCTACCTTCCCAATATTTAACTGAAGGAAATAATGGGTTATCGGGGCTGTATGTTGTGACAGACAGCCTGACACCTTGCATGTCATTTTAATATTACACTTATCCCATCCCCCTGGATATTCCAGATAAATAAATTAAGGTTTTGTCAACTAATTACAAATCAGGCTAATTACAAATCAATAACATTAGCCACCTCCGAAACACAAAGCGCTGAGCATTGGGATCCAGACATCATGGACAACTGGCCTCAGTTCCCCGCTGACATCTGGCAGTACTTTCCGTCTGAACCAGGTGCTCCCCCTCCCCCCCCCCCCTTCCCACGGTAGGCACTTTTTGAAATTTGATGTATTAAAATCATGTTTTAGTGCATTGTAGAAGTATGAATTCAATGTTTTTTGTTTAAAGTATTTTTAAGAGGTAACTTTTTAAGTGGTAAATTTTCCTCACAAAGGGTGGTGGGTGTATGGAAGAAGCTGCCAGAGGAGGTAGTTGAGGCAGGAACTATCCCAACATTTATGTATCTCTCTGTGACTACATTATACCTTCACCATGCATGAATGCTTCAAAATCAAATGGTCGAGTTTTATTGCCATATACTCAAGCAAGGAAACATAGAAAAAAGGTGCAGGAATAGGCCATTCGGCCCTTAGAGCCAGCACTGCCATTCAATATGATCATGGCTGTTCATCTAAAATCAGTACCTATTTCCTGTTTTTTCCCCATATCCTTTGCTTTTGCTAGCCCCAAGAGCTAAATGTAACTCTCTCTTGAAAACATCCAGTGAAATTGGCCTGCACTGCCTTCTGTGGCAGAGAATTCCACAGATTCACAACTCTCTGCGTGAAGAAAGTTTGTCCTCATCTCAGTCCTAAATGGCCTACCCCATATTCTTAAACTGTGACCCCTGGTTCTGAACTCCCCCAACATCGGGAACATTTTTCCTGCAGTTCCAGTAAGTGAAAATCTAGCAGGCAAGCAGAATGCTTTCTCCAACCACCCCCATTTGAAGGCCACTATCTTCCACCGCTTCTACCTAGTACTTGGTACCTACATCCAGCAGCCACTGGTTGTACTCCAGGATGCACCGAGCCGCAGCCTGGTCCATGCCGGTCACCAGGGCGAATTCGGCAAAGAGACTCGCACGGCCGCGGCGCAACGCTTCTGATGCCTCCGACGGCCTGGGACTCTTGCACTGAGACTGTTCCATGGCCGGAGCTGCAGCGAGTAACTCGCCAGCCCAGCAAACACTTGCCAGCCCCAGCTCCCCGTCCGCATCTGCCCCCACCGCTGCTTCTGCTTCCATCTCTCCCTCCGCCCAGCTCTCCAACACCCACGACCAGGTTGCTCAAAGCACAGCAGCTCCTCGTCCAAAGCTGGAGATATTGAAACCTGTCTAGCCAAAAAAGTGGGGGGGGCTGCACATGATTCCGCCGCCAATGTACCTCTCTCCTGCCGCTCGCCGGCCTCGCTCATGTCAGCCACTTCCCGCAAATCCTGAAATTCCGAATGCCGCCGGGAGCAGGACATGGCCTTACTTGCTGCGCTGGGTGACACTCATTCACTGCCCGGTCTGTGTTTTTCAATGTAAATTTACATGGGGACATGGTTTGGAGGTGTGTGACGGTTCGGTCAAGTGCGAATAACAGAGAATAATAATGCTGCTGTCTTGTCAACAGACACCCACACAAGAATTTGATATTAGTTTTGAAATTCTCGTTGATCACAGAATTTCTCACGACAGAGCGTGAGAAATTCTGTGATCAGCGTGAGAATTTGGCAGAATGCGTGAGTCTCATGCTCAATGCGTGAGAGTTGGCAGATCTGGGATCATTACTGCGGCCTTGGTTTTCAAATATCCATTTCCTGAATTGACCAAAGGCTGCGGACGTGCATTGAAGCCAGAAATGGGTTTCATGGTTGACGACTGTCTTTGCTGAGTGGCAGCTTCCAAGATATAGAAAGGAGTCTATATTTTCCAAGGTATCACCATGAACATTAATTGTCAGAGGGCAATATTGTGCTACAGGGACAGGATGGTAGTGGATATTAGTTTTGTAGATGTTCTTTGAAGATACGTCCTCTGATATGCTGCGATTATGTGTTGACTATGGATTGCAGCTCAGGCTCTTTGAGTGCACACAAACACAAAATAACAATGGCTTAGGAGCAGACAGCATCCGCACTAAAATTAAATTAAATGTACTGCGTATAATCGCAAATCCATGGCCTGAATCACCTGCAACAGGGAAAAGGAGGATATTCCAGAGGAACTCAGAGGTGCTGCAGTCATGGCAATTTTCAAGACTGGAGGCAAGTCCAACTGCATTAACTAAAGAAGAGTCTCTCTGCTCTTTACCACAGGGCAGAACCATGTCAGGATCTTTTTCAACCACCTCTTGTGCAGTATGCATAGAATTTTGCACAGTGTGTAAAAACGGCATGAATTTGCAGCACTCACCCACTAGATGACACTGAGCACTGCAGAAAATGTTAGCGCTTGTGTGGACCATCCATAGAATCATAAATGGATACAGCACAGTAACAGACCCTTCATCCACCCGGTACCCGGACAGGACGCCGAATGCACTTTTGACAAAGCCAAAAAGCTGAAGCCAAGATGCCGAAAGGACATTACATCAAAAAGCCATGACACCGAATGGACAAGAAGCTGAAATGATAAATAGATATGAAACACTTTAAAAAATCTATATTCGATGCAAGAATACACCAAACAAAGATACCCCCTACCTGAGGGATTAAAACATTTATCCCTAACCCTAACCCTAACTCTAACCCTATCATAACCTAACCCTAACCCCTAATCCTAACCCTAACCCTTTTTGGCTTCTTGTCCCTTCGGCATCATGGCTTTTCGACATCCTGTTCTTTTGGCATCTTGGCTTCGGCTTCTTAAAAACATAGAAACATAGCAAATATGTGCAGGAGGAGGCCATTCGGCCCTTTGAGCCAGCACCGCCATTCATTGTGATCATGGCTGATCGTCCCCTATCAATAACCCGTGCCTGCCTTCTCCCCATATCCCTTGACTCCACTAGCCCCTAGAGC